>OZ007569.1:44588520-44768520 GCA_963931925.1 Onchidella celtica
TATGCCGTTCTTTAAACTGTTAATTTGTATTGGTTTCAGTAATCAGAAAATATACATATATTAAATGTTTTCAAAATCTTGGACTGATGATGTTTTAACTATACTAAGCGTATTAGATACAGTAACGAACTACAGAACATCTAGGAGAAAAACGGGCTCTTTCTGACCTGAAATTTCTTTCATCCCTCTGCCTCCCACCATTCCTTCCCTCTGCACTAAAGAAAAATGCCTCACTCAGATCAAGCATTAAAATTAGGATTTAAATTCTTAAATATTTTTACTGTCCATGAACATTAAATTTACCTTTGAAACCAGTGGGGTTTCATTTCGTACCCGGTAAATAGTTATAAAGCTTGAGTTGTTTTTTTCCTGTTTACTTTTTAACTGTGATGAAGAAAGAGTACCTAGTCTTCTCGGATAAGGACGAAAAAATTCGGAGGGCCCGTGTGCACGTTGCGCACGTTAAAGATACCTTGGCAGTTGGAAATCGTAAAGAGCAGGCCGAAAGGCCGCTGCCCGGGCAAAATTGAAATTGAAATTAATAGATTAAGATTTATCCATATCATCCCCCCTCCCCGACCAGCAACAACAAAAATTTATTATTATTCATTATTAAATATATATTGTTATTAATAAATTTTCAAATATTATGTGAGTTGCAAACTGATGTGAGTTGTGAACTGCTGTGAGTTGTGAACTGTTGTGAATTGTGATCTGCGCCTGACAGGTTTCGTTACAATTTGCTCCAAGATAGAGAGAGAGAGTGAGTGAGACAGCGAGAGAGAAAGAAGCAGTGCAGTGTGTTTAGCGCCTCGCAGGCAGCTCCATTCTGCTCTGTGGTTGACATGAGATTGTGTGCATATTATGTACAATTAGAATGTGGGAGTGAATGCGTTTGTAAAGTAGTAAATAAGTTCTGTAAAGCGCTTAGAGCCTGTGGAACAGGGTTAAGCGCTATATAAATGCCATTTATTATTATTATTATTATTATTACATTTCCAGGAGCCATATATATCGAAGGTCAAAGAGCTGCATGTGGCTCGCGAGCCGCGGTCTGGCCACTCCTACAACAGTCGTAACTGGTCTGGCGTATTTCTTGATATGTCAGAATTCCCCGTCTTGACTTTTGGCCTCTTATATTTACCTTGTTTAACAACGTCGTTCGAACTTGGGGGAAGGGGTGGGGTTTTTCCTATTGCTGAATATTCAGCCTTGAAAGCCTTTGTAAGTGAATGGATTTTCAAAGTTCTGTTATGATCACAACCGCGTTGTCAAATATTACTGCTCCAATGCCTTTGGTCACAAAAATGTATATTACGGTGTTAAGAACCTCATCTTTAAAGCCGTTTCCATTGATGAAAGTCGAGAATAACCTTTGCAATGGTGGAATTTTCACGAAATTGTGCCGCCAGTTTTAGCAAATGTCGTTATTGAAACTAGGAAACATAGAATCCAAATAACTATTAAAACGTTGGTAGTTCGGTGTACACAGAAGAAAAGTTATTCACCAAGAGGTATGGTGACACACAGACATCTTTCCAGTGATGCAAATGCCGTTGTCAGAATGGAGACAGATTAAAAGACTGAACTGACCAACGGTAGGACATACAATTGAAATGCTTCATAATGTAAGGGCCTTGTCAGTAACAGGACGGAAAAGACGTTACGGCCATCAAACTTGTCGGCTGTGGAACTTAATAAAAAGTAAATATGACAAGTGGAACAAAAGTTTGTTAGATACCTTTTGTGTACACTCTGTCACGAGTGGAGTGAGCGATAGTTAATAATTACGGGGGGAAAGGAGGAGAGTAAAATTAACGCACGGAGACAGGGAAGAAAAGTCGTGCATGTCATGAGTGGGGGGTCTGAAGGAGGCGAAAGCGCTGTATAACTATCACTGCAAGTTAGAAGGTCCTAGGGAGCGGATCTGTGAATAATAGCCCATCGGGCAGAGATAAAAGGAAGCAGTCGAGAAGACTAGTGAGAGTCTTTCCAGTTATGACTGGTGTCGGGGACGGGCCGCAGAGCCACCTCGATGAGCACAGGGGATAGGCCAGCATAGGGCCGGAGGCCACACATAGGCCAGAAGTGAGGCTGTCAGTGCAGGACAGTGGAGGCACATAAAGTCGTGGCAGTCAGGCCACGGGCAGGGGACGTAGATATGAGAGTGAATGAGATACTATGTTGTTGCCATGTTGATAGGCTAGTGAACTGATATTATGTTGTTGCCATGTTGATGGCTATGGAAATAATAACGTGTTATTGCCCTGCGGAGGTGCTAGGGGAGTGCTAAGGTGTATGACAATAGGAAGGTGATATTGAGAGACTGCGGTGCCAGTGAATCATTAATGTACTATTAAGACCCTGAGGGGAGAGGCTGAGGCCGAAGTGCCTTTAGGAGTAACTACCGGATTGTGGATCCGAGGGAGAGTGTGTGTGAGAATAAGGCCGTTGTACGGCAGTGCATTTCAATAATATAATGTATGTAATTGCGCTATTATATGTATAATTATGTTTAATAAATGTGTGAGTCTGATGGGTTGTTCTGTTAAGTGTTAAACTTGTTTGTTCGTGATTGTTGTCCTGTCATACTTATTACATCTCCCAGTCTGGGATTTGTGACACTGGGGGCTCGTCCGTTGTGACACTGGGGGCTCGTCCGTTGTGACACTGGGGGCTCGTCCGTTGTGACACTGGGGGCTCGTCCTGTTTACCTGTGGTCATTTTGACATTGTGTATTCGTTATATCTAGTTGTTTTTCTGTTGTGCTAGGAATTCGTGCTGTCTTTGTTCGTGGGATGAATGGAAATTTCATGATGATATGATTTATGTATGTTTATGAATAATAATATGTATTGATGCATGTATTGCTGTGAATAGGTATTAATGTGTATTTAAACTTTCCAGAGTGTGTGCGTGCAGCCTGTAGAGGTCAAGCAGCCAGAGCTCCGAGGAAGGGGAGAAATTGAAATCTAGGGTCGAAGTTAAGTAAAAGTCAAAATTTTTGTGCCCTGGATTGTGGGCTGTTCCTTTAATCTGTCTTTTTCCCTGTTTTTGCTGTTTTTGTTGTCGTTATAGATTATACGGGCGGTGGCGCGGGTTTGCTGTGTTGAACTTAGTTTATCCTTTTAAAAAGGTGTGGTAAACTTTGGAACTTCGTTCATCACAGTGAACAGTTCTGTAGGGACCTGTAATATTGTTTAGTTGTAGCGTCGATATCTTCTCTGTTCCGCAGGAAGACGTATTCTCTTGTCCCTCTTTCTACCTATCTATAGATACGTTCTTTTTTTTCAGACTCTGTTCTCGTTCGTACCGTGTTGTGTAATCGGCGTAGTAGGTTGCATTTTTTTTTCCATTATAGTTTTTTTTTGTAGAAGCTTTGTCCTAGTCTGGTTCGTTGTCCTTGACGTACTTGTGGTCCTTCTACTGTATTTCTTCATTCTTGTCGTTTCTAGTTTCTTTTATAATTAATAGTGCTATACATTTTATAGATATAGAATTAGTTGTGCTGTAAAGGTAAATTTCTGAATTGTATTTGAGACAACTGGGTATTGTTATATCTGGTGTGATCTCAGGTCTCTGGTCGTGTCGTTAGTTATCATACCGACAGGTTAGCCGTTTTTTTAAAAATATATACCATAACCATAAATCTGTGAAATGGCGGAACTCCAACAACTAATGAAGTTGGGTAAGGAACTTGGCCTGGAGGGAGAAGAGCTACGCGGCTGGATTAAAGAACAGCAGGCGGATTTGCGCGATGAGCGTGCTAAGGATAGAGAGCGACAGACAGAAAAAGAGGCTCAAGAGCGACACAGAGAAGAGGAGAGGGAGTTTAAGTTAAAGGAGTTAGAAGCTCAGCGACAGGAGAGAGAGGCTAAGGATAAGAAAGAGGAAAGAGAGTTAAAGTTAAAGGAGATAGAGGCGCAAGTAAAGATCGCCGAGTTGGAAATCAAAAAGAATGCGCCAACAGAAACAGTTGAGCGGCAGGTACACAATAAAGGTGGCGTTAGGATTAAGCTCCCTACGTTCGACGACCGGAAGGACGACATAGACGCCTTCCTTTACAGGTTCGAACTGAACGCACAATTGCAATGGGGGGAAAATAAGGAATTATGGGCCACGTACCTGGCATCACTATTGCAGGGGCGAGCGTTAACCTACTTTAAAGAGCTACAGCGCGAAGACGTGCAAGATTACGATAAGCTGAAGGCTTTGCTGCTTCGCCGATTTGCGCGTACCGAGGAATATTTCCGGGAGCAGTTTAGGCGAGCACGTGCAGATACCAGGGAGGACTTTGCTGCCTTCGTCGCGAGACTAACGGAGTATTTCGCGAACTGGGTAGACTTGGCGCATGTGGGCACGGACTTTGCTAAACTGAAAGACTTAATGATCCGTGACCAGCTATACGCGTCGTGCCACAAAGATCTGGTGGCTTTCCTGAAAGAGAACGAACCCGCGACGGTGCAGGAGGCGTCTAAGTTGGCGGAGGCATACCGTACGGCGCATCCGTCCAAACCGGTCGCCAGGGCGTACGTCCAAGATGCTGGGTACGTCGCCGTTGTCGAGGGATCGCCGGCAGGACTTAGGGACAGGTCGCGTCAGCGTGGTGCCTATAGCGGGCAAGCCCAGGGGCAGCATAGGGGCTATCACCAATCACCGGCATATGGATCCGGTAAGTTTGACCGAGCAGGAGGGCTAGGTCGCGGTAATGGCCGGGGGCGATTTGTGACCTTTGCCGATGACCGACGGCATAGGGACTTTAGTTCCGGTCGCGAGGGGTCACGGGGACCCAGGCCTAGGGCAGCACAGGGAGCGGAGTGTTGGACTTGCGGACGCGCGGGTCACTTTTCGCGCGAGTGTAGGGCCGCGAAGTGTTGGAACTGCGGTAGAGCGGATCACATCAGCGTGAACTGCCCTGCAGGTAGGATAGCGGCGAACGTGGACAGTAGCTCCAGTCCATGTTCCCCAAATAAATTTCATCATGCGGCTGCGTGTGTTACATCGGACAACGGAGGCGGACAGTATTCTAAGTGTCCCAGTTGTGAGAAGTTATTATCTTCCGGTGTTTTACCTTGTGGGAGAAAGATCCCCGTCATAAATTCATGTCATACAGGAGGTGGTCTTAGGGTTTATCCGGGGTTTGTTGGGGACGAACCGGTCTCGGTTTTACGAGATACAGGATCTACCGTTGTGGGAGTGCATAGGGATTGCATTCGGGGTTCACAGCTTACAGGTGAGACTGTCCCGTGCATCCAATTTTCGGGGGCCATTGAGAAATTACCCATGGCAAGAATAATGATAGATACACCTTTCCTTAGCGGGGAAGTCGAAGCAGTCGTTGGTTGTTTTCCAGGCGCCCAGCTCATCATTGGGAATGTATCACGGGTGGTTTCCCCTTCCGATGAGAACGTGCAAGCATGGTCGCAATCAAAAGGTATTGACTTTTGCGCCGCGGTCGAAACACGCCGACGGGTAGCGGATAAAGACAAGATTAGACCTTTGGCTACGCCAGCGGTCAACCTAGACATCACGCCGGAGCGCTTGGCGAGATTACAAAGGGAGGACCCATCATTAAACCCATGTTTTGGGGAAGCGCGAACCGAGAAAACGAGGAGATATAAGAACGGGTCGTCCTCCTTTATTGTTCAGGCGGGCATTCTGTTCCGTAAGTATGTAACGGTGTCCTCCATTTTAAAGCAGGTCGTTGTGCCAGCGTTGCTGATCGGAACAGTATTGCATTTGGCACATGATGTCCCATTAGCGGGTCATATGGGGATAGCTAGAACCAAAGAAAGGGTTCTTAAAAATTTTTACTGGCCATCGATCCACAGAGATGTGCAGGTCTATTGTAAGACGTGCAGTGCGTGCCAAAAGACGACGCATAAGGGTCGTACACCCCAGGCCCCTCTTCAGAAGATCCCCACGGTCTCAGAACCGTTTAAAAAGGTCTCGATAGACCTTGTTGGCCCCATTCACCCAGCGACCGATAGGGGGAATCGATTCTTCTTAACGGTCATATGTAATGCTACGAGATGGCCAGAGGCGGTTCCTCTGCGGACCATAACGTCTGAGGCAGTCGCGGAAGCGTTGTTTGCAATTTTCGCTAGGGTAGGAATACCAGAGCAAATTCTGTCTGATAGGGGCGCGCAATTTACGTCGCAGATGATGAAGGAATTGTTCCGCTTATTCAGCATACAACCCGTCACTACCACCCCTTATCATCCGCAGGCTAATGGCATGTGCGAGAGATTGAACTCGACGTTGAAGTCGATGCTGCGTAAGGTAGCTGCTGATCGCCCTAAAGATTGGGATAGATATATCCCTGCAGTGTTATTCGCGTACAGAGAGGTACGGCAGGAGTCAACGGGATTCTCGCCGTTCGAAATGATGTACGGTCGTAGTCCTAGGGGCCCAACTGATGTTCTTCGGGACATGATGACGTCGCCATCATTGGGAGACGATGAGCAGATTTCGGTGTTTCAGTACCTTGTTGATTTAAGAGAAAGACTATCTGCAGCGCGCACTATAGCGGAAGAAGCGTCTGGTATCGCTTCGAAAAGAGCAAAAGACTATAAAGATAGAGGTTCCAAACTGAGAATTTTTAAGCCAGGAGACAAGGTTCTGTTGTTGTTACCTACGGACCATAATAAGTTATTGATGACATGGAAAGGTCCTTATGTTATTGAGCGAGTTGTTTCAAAGGTAGATTACGCTATCCACATTGATGGAGCGAGTAAGGTTTTCCATGTTAATATGCTACAGAGATTTTATGAGAGACCACAGTATCTGTGTGCACAGACAAGACCAGAGGAGACTGTCTTCTCTACTGCTTGTACGGGGGTCGTAGACCAGTTGGACTGTGACGTAAGCGACACCGAGGCGCAGGAGGAGTTACAAATTCAATTGCCGGAGTTAACTCCGACACAAGGTTACAGGGACGTAAAAATTAACCCTGACCTTACGAGTTCAAGGAGTAGGGAACTTGAGACCCTATTAGCGTCATTTCCGGATGTTGTTACGGATTTGCCGGGTCGCACTACGGTGATCCAGCACCAAATAAAGTTGACTTCGGATAAGCCAGTATTTCTTAGACCGTATCCGTTGCCTTTTTCTTCGAGAGATAGAGTCATAAAGGAAGTTGAGTCAATGTTGAAGTTAGATGTGATAGAACCATCAACATCGCCGTATTCATCACCCATCGTCCTCGTGAAAAAACTTGATGGATCGGTGCGGTTCTGTATTGATTTTCGAAGATTGAACACTATTACGGTAGGCGATAGGGAGCCTATTCCGTTTCAGGAGGAACTAATAGCTTCATTGGCCGGGTCCACGTGGTTTTCCAAGATAGATTTAACGAAAGGTTATTGGGAAATCCCGCTCACTGAGGAGTCTAAACAATACACGGCGTTCCAAACGCCCATTGGATTATTCCAATTTAAGGTCATGCCATTTGGGTTGGTAAACGCGCCAGCGACGTTTGCACGATTAATGAGACTAGTGTTGAAGGACATACCTAATGTCGTGTCATTCTTTGACGATATAGCATGTCATACGTCGACATGGTCTGATCATATTCAGACACTAACAGTAATTTTTCAACGATTACGTCATTTTGGGTTAACTGCTAAACCCGCAAAGATGGATTTGGCATGTCCGGAGATAATATTCTTAGGACATATTGTGGGTAGAGGTGTTCAGAGACCTGAAGTAACAAAAATTGACAAGTTAGTAGGGTTGCAAATCCCAAAAACAAAGAAACAAGTCAGAAGCTTAGTGGGAATTTTAAATTATTACAGAAAGTTCATTCCAAATTTTTCCTCCTTGTCATCTTCTCTTACTGACCTTACTAAGAAGGGACAACCCGATAAGGTCCAGTGGACGTCTGAATGTCAGACATCATTTGATAATTTGGTGACAGCATTATCATCGTCACCCATTCTGATATTACCCGATTTTCGATCTAATTTTATCCTCAGGACGGATGCGTCGGACTCTGGTGTCGGCGCTTGTCTTCTACAGGAGAAGAACGAATGTCTCCATCCTGTATGTTATGTCAGTAGGAAGTTATTGCAGAGAGAAAGAAAGTATTCTGTGATAGAGCGTGAGTGTCTTGCCATTGTCTGGTCCGTCCAGAAACTAGGACGTTATCTCATGTAACGAGAATTTTGTATCCAGACAGACCACAAGCCGCTGACATTTTTGTCGAGGAATCGTTCGTCCAGCCCACGCTTGTCTAGATGGGCATTGGCTTTGCAGCCGTACACCTTCGTTATTCAACCAATTCCAGGAACCAGCAATCATATCGCCGACTACCTTAGTCGAGCCTAGGGCAAGATTTCAGGAGCTTATACATCGGAGGACAGGAACATTGACAGGATCTGTGTGAATAAGTCGACTTTAAAATATTGACATTATAAATATGATATGAAGAATGGTTGATAGGTTGAATGGTTTTTGATTCTGTATTAAGTATTGTGGTTAGTTAGCTATTCATGATGTGACACATATATGCATATTGCAGGCCATATTGATCCCCATATTTTCCAATGATTTCGGTATTCTATATACTAGGGGAACTGGTAGGTCATCTTTAATGTGGGTATTGCTCAGGCTCACTCGTTGACAGTCATCTTGATGCGATTTGAAATTAATTGCATTAATTTTTTTGGGGTGGGGGATGATGTCACGAGTGGAGTGAGCGATAGTTAATAATTACGGGGGGAAAGGAGGAGAGTAAAATTAACGCACGGAGACAGGGAAGAAAAGTCGTGCATGTCATGAGTGGGGGGTCTGAAGGAGGCGAAAGCGCTGTATAACTATCACTGCAAGTTAGAAGGTCCTAGGGAGCGGATCTGTGAATAATAGCCCATCGGGCAGAGATAAAAGGAAGCAGTCGAGAAGACTAGTGAGAGTCTTTCCAGTTATGACTGGTGTCGGGGACGGGCCGCAGAGCCACCTCGATGAGCACAGGGGATAGGCCAGCATAGGGCCGGAGGCCACACATAGGCCAGAAGTGAGGCTGTCAGTGCAGGACAGTGGAGGCACATAAAGTCGTGGCAGTCAGGCCACGGGCAGGGGACGTAGATATGAGAGTGAATGAGATACTATGTTGTTGCCATGTTGATAGGCTAGTGAACTGATATTATGTTGTTGCCATGTTGATGGCTATGGAAATAATAACGTGTTATTGCCCTGCGGAGGTGCTAGGGGAGTGCTAAGGTGTATGACAATAGGAAGGTGATATTGAGAGACTGCGGTGCCAGTGAATCATTAATGTACTATTAAGACCCTGAGGGGAGAGGCTGAGGCCGAAGTGCCTTTAGGAGTAACTACCGGATTGTGGATCCGAGGGAGAGTGTGTGTGAGAATAAGGCCGTTGTACGGCAGTGCATTTCAATAATATAATGTATGTAATTGCGCTATTATATGTATAATTATGTTTAATAAATGTGTGAGTCTGATGGGTTGTTCTGTTAAGTGTTAAACTTGTTTGTTCGTGATTGTTGTCCTGTCATACTTATTACATCTCCCAGTCTGGGATTTGTGACACACTCTACAGTTCGATAAAGATCAGAATATGGGTTGAAATACCAGTGGGAAGGTGTTACTGTAGATAATGATGACCGACAGCGATTGTGTACACTCGACAGTTGACTGGAGATCGGGTTATTAGTTAATCACCGATAAAAAGCTGTTGTTTTGGCGGTGACATCTGACATCCAGAGTGTGCATTTTACAACTAGATGGAGATCGGGTTGTGGGTTGTTACACCAATGGGGATCGCACTAACAGCGAGTGTGTACGTTTTTATGGGTTTTGTGTGTGACACCAACGGAAAGCTGTTGTTACTTTGGACAACGCTGTCTGAGTGATAATCAAGAAAACCCCGTACAGACACTCCGGGGGACCGCGACAGGCCTGAACACCATCCCCGACCCTGTATTGGCAAGGATTGCCTTCCTCCTCTCTACCCATGCTTCCAAGACTGCAGCTTTCTGTTATGCGGGCATAAAGTATTGCGCCTGGGGGTGAACTGTTTTCCGCTGGCCATGTAAGATGCTCAGTTTTGGAACTCTCTGAGTAATAACAAGGTGTGTCTCAGTGCAGCATCCTTTCCCGCAGACTTTTTGATGATACTACAGGACATTAACCTTGGCCAACAATGAGCGGCTGTTACAAGTCCAGCTTGGTGCCGTCCAGTCCAGGACGGAGACAAAAATTCTTCAGCTTTTCCACTCAGAAAACCATTGTCGCCGTCTTGAGCTACAAAGTGACATTTCACAAAGAAAATGGATCAACTGATTCTTGTGACAGGACATTAACCTTGGCCAACAATGAGCGGCTGTTATGAACCTTATATTTATGTGCCGTTTCCATTGATGAATGTCAAGAACCACATTTGCAATGGTGAAATTTTCACCAAATTACGCTGCCAGCTTTGAGGTAGCAAATGTCGGTATTAAAACTAAGAAACACAGAATCTAAATAACTATTAAAACATTAGCAATTCTGTGTACTGAGAAAAAAGTTCTGCTGGGCGTTGTCCAGTCCAGGACGGAGATAAAACTCTTCAGTTTCTCCACCCAGAAAACCTTTGCCGCCCTCTTAAGCTACAAAGTGACATTCCACAAGGAAAATGGATCAACTGATTCTGGTGGAAAACGAAGCAAATTCCTAAGCGTCATTTTTCAATTAGAACCCCTCCTCTCTCTCATGTTCGGCACGCGCTCGGTCCAATTTACTAAGGGTATTCTAAAAAAAAAACTAGCTTTGTTACAGAAAGGGGAGGCGGTGAGTGCCTGAGATCCCATGTTGATACTGCACTGGTCTTTCATCTATTCCAAATAACATCATATTCAGCCTAATTTTATCTCAACATGGTGCCTAAAGATCTTCCTCCCAGTGCACCATCGAAGGCATCAAGTTTCTTTAGATGTCTTTGAAGTCCCTTGGACGATAATGAAGCTTTTCTTTCTCGGCCAGAAGAAACTTCAGTATGGAAAAAACTACTTTCCCATCCACAGATTGGAGGCATTCTTCTACTTTAAAATTTGTGCGTTTGAATAAAAAATTTCTCCACCGTTAGTATTAAAGCACGATTCTTTCCATGTAAACCCATTGTAGTTATTCGGACGGCATCGAGCAATTTTTGACTGAGCAATTTTGTTGTTGTTGTAAATCTGACTCCTCCCATGAAATTATCAAAAACGAAATTCACAGCTAGGTGTGAAATAGACCACTACCAAATCACACACCTGGTTCACTGAAACGGGGTGGTTTTAGATAGTTGTCTATGACAGACTCTGTCAACTCTGGATTTGTTCTTCCTGTGTTGCATGACTGCAGGTCTTGGCTCTATCTCTATCTTTAGTCTTAGATTTTATGTTGCAGTTTACAGCATACCCATTAAAGTGAAATTAATAAGTAGACTTATTTATACATGACCTCCGGTGCTGTTTTATTCGTATCAACGAGAGGTTTTAAAAGAGAGTTTTAAATTAATGGGTTCATTCATCCTTTTATGTGCCTTGTACACTGAGAATTATCTGGCAATAACAGGGCAAACTTTGTTCACTAACTTGTTATTCTGTATGCTTGAAATACCTTTCAATTTTATTTCGAAACACCAAATTTGTGTAAAAACATTTATCGCGAGGAATAATCGTAATAAAGGAAAGAATTCAAGAAAAGGCACTGGACGAGTGGAAATGGGCGTGTCAAAACTTGATTACCAGTTCTTATTCATGTAAATCATGGTCTAAAAAGACAAAGATAATAACAAAGCAATGACAAAGTGTTCATTTCCTGCACAGTTGAAATTGTTTTAGTGATCACAAAGCCTCTACTGTAAGAAAACGATGAATAATCGTGATCGAAGAAAGAAGTGATAATTATTTCTCTTCCAGCAAAAAGTAGCCGACATTTACCATCGAAACAATTCTTGTCAAAATTTTATTCTAAAAATTAAACACGAATAACAAATGCAATAAAACCGAAGACAAAATCTACTGAATGGACATAGTTTCTTTTTCAAAAGGTTTCTCCTGTCACATTTTGTATTTTGCAATACCATGAGAATCCTTTTGTCACGAAATACAGACGATAAGAAGAAATGGAAGGAGCAGATCTGACAGATTATGGATGTTATCTCCTCTATTAATACCACCGTCTGTTTTGTGGGGCTTTTACTGAATGTCTCCAACATTGTTGTGTTTCTCAGTCAAGATTACAGAACAAACTACGTCACACTGACTTTACTTTCTTTGTCCATCTCTGATTTTTTAATGCTAGTCTGGGGTGTTGTATTTTACTCTTTCAGCATCTGCCGTGCATTGTTTCCTTCAGGCCCCATTCATTATGAGGCATTTCAGGGCTACATTCTTGGGTGGGTCAGTTCAATGTTTTATGACGTTTCCACAGTCACCACAGTATTGGTATCACTGGAAAGATGTCTTTGTGTTATCGCCCCTCTTCGTGTACAATTTCTTTTCTCTGTACGCCGAACGGTCATCGCTTTGAGCATTATTTGGATTCTGTGTATCTTAAGTTCTGTACCGATGCTGGCATCTTTAAAGCTAACAGTGTATTACCATAATTTCTCCACCGTTGGAAAGGTGACCATTAGTGTAGCTGGCTGGAGAGTGCAAGCGCAAATGGTTCAGAATATCATCAATATTATCATGATGCCCACAGTTGCTGAAGTTGTGGTTTTTATCAACACTGTCGTAATGATTATGGGACTTAGAAATTCTAGTCACTTTCAGAAACATTCCACGTCACAACAGTCTGTAAAACAAGAAAACCCTCAAAGCTCCAGGCGTGTCGATACTTCTTGTACGAATGATACGCCGAAGGTAAAGGTGGTAACTTCTACTATATCAAGAAAGTATATCAGACCCATCGCGGTCGTGTGTTCGTTATCCTGTGTGTTCATTGCGTGCAACACACCAACAATTGTGGGCACGTACATAATGCATCTGGTTCCTGGGTTTGATATCAATGGCAAATATCGTGACCTGTATATGATGGCGTTGGACATTTCGTACTTACTGAGTGCTTTGAATGCCTCAGTCAATTTCTTTGTCTACATCACTTTGAACAGGAGCTACAGGGAAACTTTTTCTAATATTTTTTGGCAGAGAACTGGACTTACCAAATCGCAATGATGAAAAACAGATACTTCGATAGCCAAGGTGTCACGGCTTCGCCACTATTTTATTTGAGTTGAAGAACTTTACTAAAATATGCGAAATATTATAAAAACCACAGAAAAACTGTGGGGTCGCAGCAGGGCTATAAGCAATATTAAAATTCTGTCTTCTCTTTAGTTTGCTTTGTATCGTTTGGGTTTTATTTCTCATGCAGGGTTTTGCAACATACAACTTTTCCTTTTTGCCCGATTCTAATATATGCGAATACCAATTTCTGCACATTTTTTCCTACATTGTCCTCAAGATAGGTAATGCTTCTCCTACCTGTAAATTACAGGACCCCAACTTCCTTAGTCGAGAATGACACGGTTATTGAGTTTTGAAGTTCATTGCTACCTTTTGTATGGACAGGTTGACAGATTTATAATACTAAGGTTTAGTTTCTTTCTAAGCAGTTCTTTTCAAATCTTCACATAAATCACGATGCCTCTGATTTCAGAGGTGAACTATTAGACAGATGAACAAAAGAAACCACGAACACTAAGCTCGTGTCCAGCTCAGATTGAATGTGACCAGTAAAATATGAGGCCTTAGCGCCCAGACACAATGCACGCGCTTCCCATTCTCTATCAACACCTCATTTTTGTGGAGAACAAAGGTGTAAGGCATAAGAATGATTTCAGATTGCAAATTCCATTCCCTTACCTCTCACCAAAATATGCTTCAGTTATAATAATAGAGAAAGTGGAGCTGTTGTTGTTGCATTGATTAAAAAAGACGATGTTACTACAGAGGAAAATCATTATTGGGTTCAGAACATTTTTCAGCTTAGGGAAATATTTTGTGAAGGTCGTCATCTTCTTGGGGAGATTCTAAAGATGATAAACAGAAACGTATTTCTTACGAAAGAGTAAAATCTGTAACATTTAACTAAACTATAGTTGGACACATCATACTGAAAAGCCGACAACAAATTTTTGGTAAGCTTTTCTTTCCACTGAATTGAAATATAAATTCTGTTTCAATGGTTTTCTTTTTTGTCTTGCAGTACAGGACACTTTTGCCAAAGGAGTCATCACAGCTTCACTGTTCTAATTCCCCATCATTGGAAACATCTCACAAATTATTTTTAGTGGAATGAAAACCAGAAGTTTAGTGCGGTGCTGGAACTATTTTTTTGTGGATTTGGTGGGAGAAGTGGGTGGATCCATGGAATGGAGATGGAAACGGAATGGATCCCACTCAGGTGGGCAACTAAGATTGTTATTTATTTAGATCTCCCATTTTTTCGGTTGGAAAAAAGTTGAAGTGGAGCGTCTCGGGAGTTGAAACGGACTCCACTATGCCTGGGGGTTTTGGATCATCTTGCAGGTGTGAACATCTTGAAATGTCGCCATGGCGATTTTCATGTGCGACTTATGGTTGCTTTTTATTTTTTTATTTTTTCTCTTGGAATTGTTCATCATCCTTGCAGATTATTTTCTAATACATATTATGGAACATATCAGTGTTATCTTAACTTACACTGATTTTTAAAGCTCCTCTTTCCTTCACGACCAGGGGCTGAAGTACTTAATCTGGGTGCCCGAAGATTCACGTTCGAAGCCCACCAGAATCGCCAAAATCTGTTGTTGTTGTTGTTTTAATTCTACAGGAGACAGACAAAAATATTTCTTTCTCAATGCACTCTTTATCTAAATATTCACAAGACGTGAATGAATAATTAAGTATAATTTTTCAGCTTCCGTTTGGGTTTTAACTTCCTTTGGACCTTCTCTCTCATTCAGGTAGTAGTTGGTTAGGACAGGGACAGAACTAACGTATTAAACAGCCACTTTGGAGCGGACGTCTGCAGTTTAGAGACCGTTTTTATCGTTGTCGCATCTGATCTAACAACGAAAGCTTCTTTTGATGAAGCGGGAAAGTGAAGAGAGCTCACCCCTAGGTTCTGTATAGACCAGGAGCAAGTAGAAAACTAACAAGCATTTGCAGTAACAGGCCTCATTCCTTCTATATTTTTCGAACAGTAACTAAAACAAACAAATGTCGGAAAAAGACAACTAACAGGATGATACAAGACTGACTGTTGTGTCTAAACATAACTACGTCAACAAGTTCACTTACTTACTAATGGGGTGCCCATTAGGCTAAATAAAAAAGTGTAATGAGCTCGGGATTTAAAAAAAAAACTTCGTTTGGACGATAAGTGTCCATCATCTACATGGATTTGGCCAGGTGTGTCTCAGCAAATGCGCCCGAACACAAACGGCCAAGTGCGGATGGTGGTAGGTGAGCGGACATAATTGAGGAAGCTTGTATGGTCGGGTAGAAGTGAAGTTGAGAGCATCCCAAACAAGCAAGCACAACTGGTCATCCTTTATGCAGTAAGATCTGCTCATCATCAGGCTGACCAACGTTGGCTGTTTGAATACTGATTATGATGGTTGTCTTAGATATAAATAGCATTAAACTTGCTGTAGTAATGAGCTCGCAACGACATACTCCCAAATAGTCTACTTTTATTCTTTGACTGCCACTTTTTTCCTTTTTACACAGAGCTACGAGTATATAAATTCGTCCGAATTGTCGGGAGAGGTATGAAATAGTACTGTTCTTACTACAGGTCTTATGTGCAATAGTTTTTTCAACTCAAATATGACAATGGGGAATTCAAATGCAACAAACACAATATAAATAAAACACTGCGAGTTCAAATATTAAAAATGGGTCCTGAAACTTCAAATGCAAACCTAGAAAAGGCAAATGTGAACATAGAGGGGACAAGTATAATCAACAAAAAATTCAACTGCCACACAAGAAATTGAAATACAACATCTGAATTGAATACGAGATGTTATGGTAACACTAATTCAGGTCAATATATAAAGGGTGAATAAGAAGAGATGTACTTTATCTCATTTGGAAGACGAGCGTGGACTATGTGCCCATGTCAAAAACGAAACAGACTTCCTGTCGGGGATACGCACGTCCGGGACTGTAAGTTCGGGCTACGTCTGCAGGAAGACTTTGAATCCATCAGCGGTCATACTTCCCTATGACCGGTCAAGATGAACAAGTCTACCATCTGCACTTACTGCAAATATTGTTGTAAGATTTGCTCTTGCCTTCCCTGTACGACTCCAACAGCTCCCTCATGGCGATGTGCATCGATCCAAATCCGCCCTGTCCACAGGTTGGTTCCCGCTTCGTCGACAAATTCAAGTTCTGGCGTTGAGTGTTTCGCACCAACCATGCGGTTTATTTACGTCTCATAGCTTTTGCCTTATCGGAATTAAGTACAGCTGGGACATCTTAAGTTTCCAAGCACAAGAAGTTGGCTTTGAGGATGCTATTCACAGTTGTTCACATAATTATGCCTTATGTTGAGACAATCTGGCATGCGTCTCAGAGTTGATGATCGAAAATGTGTAGTTAAGATGTTCTTCTACGATTTCAGGAAGAACAGAACACCCGTCTCTGTCTGTAACATTTGCTGCTCTCTTACCATGGCGAAAATGAAAGGCAACAGTGCCGCTGTTATTCTATGCCCTTGGGATGATATGGTAAGCAGTCGTCATTTCCATGCCCAGCAAGTGGGAAAGATGAAGATAATAATCGCCAGGAACAAAAGTTTTGTAGAGGAGAGTTGTGTCTTCGCGGGTTATCATTGACTGTGCATGTGTGGCATTTTTTTTTTCAATTGATAGCAAGTGACTTGGTCCAAATTTTTCGGCACATGATAAGAGACTGCTATTGTTGTTTTAACGTAATTGTCACTAAAGGATACTATGATCACGTAGACATCCTTTTCATGCACGATCAGGATTGAGGATATTTGGTTTTACTGTGTGCTATTTGAATTTTTGTCACAATTATATTTGAATTTAGTTTTTGCACATTTAAGCTTCCTAAATTTTTTTTATTTTTTTTTGCACCAAATTTTTCCTACAGGATATTTGAACTTCTTATGGGATATTCAAAGTGTATAATTGTTTGAACTGCAAAAGCTTTAAAATGCAAGAATATAATATCAAAGACCCTAAAAGATCAAGTACTTCGGCGATAATGATCACCAAGATCTAATCTCGTAAATGTGTGTCTTACTGAAGCGCGTCGAGTGAGCTTTCACCGAGCAAAGACAAAGGGTGACGATATAATAGACGCTTGAAGATGAGTTTCCACTATATCTGGCATGATAATACGGTGCATTTCATGCAGTAGTGACCATCTGCTCAAAAAGATCTCATATCTGTAAACTTTGTTCCTTGCCACGTCATCGACATCGTCCACACTACTTAATCCATAATTAATTAACAGAGTAAATTAAGTCATGGCAGAGTTACGATTGCCCGTAGAATTTTTGTGAAAGGCGTAATAATTGCTCAAGAACCAGTGGACGGAAAGATTTAAACTCTCCAGCGGTGTTGGCTACAGAACAATTAATTAGTAAATTGAATTCTGGCCGAGCCGTTTTCATTTGAAGTCTTGCACACACTGAGACCAGTCTCTTCCATCTGGTCTTTTCTGCGACTGCGAGAAATCAGATTGACATGAACCTTGACCTATTTCTTTCATGGCAGTGAGTTTGGTATTAATCTTATCTCTAACGTCAGGTCGACAAGGATTCAACAACTGTATAGCAATGTCACTCTTTATTTCTGTTCCTGCTTGTCTATACGCATACAGAATGATTTCAGATCTCGCTATTTTTCGACAACTGTCTAGCCCTGGGGAAAGTTTTTCCACGCTCACATTAATAAGAAATTTAAAAAATAATAATTACAGCCGAACAAAGTCTTTGTACCACTTTATTTATATCACTATGATGGGATTTTTTGTCAAAAAATAAAGGAGGTTACGTTTTAGATTAACACATTTATTTTAAAATGATTGCCTGCAAGTAGGTAGTCCAAACTGCCTCGCTGAAGGGGCGAAATCTCGTTTTGGCATAATTTTAGGCCAGCATTACAAGGATATTACTGCTGTGAGTTTATGTAAAAACGGCATGTATCCTACATCAAAATAAAGTTCAAGTCTTCCTCTGTCAAAGTATATTGTCTTTTGTATTGTTTAATGTGTGTAGCCATGTGATTTTATTGCTTGAACAAGACACAGACACAGTTTTCGCCCTGAGCCGCGCATACCGACTTGACCCCCTCATAACAAAGGACCGCGTCGCGGCGCGCCGATGTAGCGCACGTGTTTGAAAGTAACTCACACAGAAAGCCAGATAAATGAGGTTTAATTCAATGTATTTTTCATCCTGTTTTAAGTTGAAATTCCTTTACAAATCGGTTGTTGAAAAGTTTGTCGATCGAGAAACTGGCGGAAACTTTAATAGATCAGGATCAAAATTATACGCAAATGAACCTCAGCCTTTGTATTTTCAGGGTGTGCCGAAAATAGACAGGGCATGTAGCCTAACTGTTTTTATAGACCCACCCAATACATAATTTCGTCACCTTTTTCTGTCAGTGCTAAGTCAATGTCGATGCGGTTGACCTAATTTTCAATAAAAAAATAATAATAAAAACATTATTTTTGTCTTCCTTGTAAGAGTTCACACAAAATTGACATCGGATGACGTTTGATGATTAAAAAAAGTCAAATGAGATGCTTGTACTATATTTGTACCCCTCGAAAAAAAATTGAGCGTAATGTACACCCCATTGACTTGGAAACAGATAATTTTTAATGCTGTGACTCAATAAACAGACATTTTATGGGCGGTCAAAGTTAGACTATTGTGCAATCTGCAAAAGGTAGCAAATTCGAGGTGTTTTTTCACTTTTGAAAATGCCATAACTTTCAATCCCTTTAAGCCAGAAGGACAAATTTGGTATCAAAATTCTTAGAAAAGCAAGCTCCATCAGATTAGACAATAACTGGTAAATGGTGATAAAAAGTATCAATCAGTTTGGACTACCTACTGCAAGATGTATGCCGACGATTAGGTGACAAATAAGAAATCTGTGTTGTTATTATTCAATAAGTCATTCTACATATAATCATGCAGTATCTCTCAAATTTAGTTTCAATCCTCAGAATTTGTTAAAATGCACGCCGCTTAGGAAAATCCTAACAAACACAAAAAAAATCAACAAAGCGAACTACATTACAACTGAATGATAATGGACAGGTCACAACATGAAATTACCAGTTTTCCTTTATGTGAATTGTGATGAAATACTGTGTCCCACAAAATTATGGTTTTTGAGCTACAAGTGATAATCTCACAAATATAATTGATATTTGAAATTTTCATACATTTCTGAAAAGCTGATTTTATTCATAAGATTTTTTTTCTTCAGCTACAGGCAACATCTGGGTTAAAACGACACTGATAACAAAGCAATGGCAAAATACTGAGTTCATGCTCGGTTGATTTATGAGTCTGCTATTATACATAAAAGCACTGCTGGGTTAGATCGATAGTAATATGAGAAAAAAATGATGACAGTAATACTTGGTGCAATTCAAGGAGCTTATACTATATAAGCGTAAATACCTATAGATACTTTTTACTGAGGGGGACAACTGAAAGGCCAAAACCACTTTTGTAGGGTTTGTGTAGTCAAAAGTAACTTCGGACAAACAAAAGTGCAATAACAACAAGTCGGACTGTGCGTTCATGAATTGCGATATAATTTATGTGTTGGAAAGTTTCGTTCTTCAATAGTTTTCATCTATCGAGCTGTAATATTTTTGCATTAACCTGGGAAAAATCAGATTGTTAAAGGTGCAGAGAAATTAGGCACGTGATAAAGATGGATGTCCACATATTTATTAATTTATCTGTCTGTTTTGTAGGACTGTTACTGAATGTCTCCAACATTGTTGTGTTTCTCAGACAAGATTACAGAAACAACAATGTCACATTGACTTTACTTTCTTTGTCCATCTCTGATTTGTTAGTGTTAGCATGGACTATTTTACGTTACATTTTCAGTATCTGCCGTGAATTGTATCCTTCAAGCCCTATACACTATGAAGCATTTCAAGCCTATGTTGTCGTGCCGACCGGTTCAATGTTCTATGACGCCTCCGCGGTGACTACAATATTAGTTTCATTGGAAAGATGTCTGTGTGTTCTAACCCCCCTCCGTGTGAAATTTCTCTTTTGTATGCGCCGAACTGCCATCGTTTTGTCAATTATATGGATTCTGTGTATCTTAAGTTCAACACCTGCATTTTTTATCTCTCTGAAACTTACAGCATATAGCGACTACAGTTTCAACATGACAAAAGTGACTCTTGGCCTTGCTGAATGGAGACCGGAAGCGGTAATGGTCCACAATATCACCACCCTCATCGTGCTACCCACAGTTGCTGAAGTTGTGATTTTTATCAACACTGTTGTAATGATTACGGAACTTCGAAAATCCAGTCACTTTCAAAAAAGTTCCACCTCTCAACAGTCTGAAAAACACCAGAACTCTCAAAGCTCGAAAAATGGTTCTAAAGATGATTTGCCGAAAGCAAAGGTGACAAATTCTGCAATTTCAAGAAAATACATCAAACCGATAGCAATTGTATGTACGTTATCCTGTGTGTTCATTGTGTGTAACACACCATCACTTGTGGTCGTATACACCAGTCTAATTGTACCTGGCTTTGATTATAGTGGCACTTACCATGACTTGTATATGATGGGGCTGGACATCATATTTACACTGAGTGCTTTGAATGCCTCCGTCAATTTTTGTTTATATTACTTTGAATCGGAACTACAGGCAAACATTTTGTAAAACATTTTTGTAGAGTAACTAGCCCATTGAGAAATTTGCGATAAAGTAGAGAAGCCTTGGAATCATACTACAATATAATGGAGCTAAGGGTGAAAGTTCTGCCCTCAAAGGCACTTTTTGGGAGGGCTCCAAAGCTCTGGAAGCATTTTCATCGCCTATAATTCGACTCATTGTGATGTAAGGGGATGATATAAAAATGCTGCAAATTCTGGGTAATTTGTTTATTTTGCATAATTCACACGTAAAATTCGCAACAAACACTTCCGACTCCATGCTTTTAGAAGAGGGGCACGCTATTACATGATCTATTTTTAGTATCGTGACACAGTTTCCCTCATCGTTCATTTGCTGAAGGAAGGAAATTGTGGATCAATGAAAATATGCATCACCTGTAAACTTTATTGAAAAAGGATAAACAAACTCCAGAGTTGGCGCGGAATCCGAGTCAATACTGATTCTGTCATTGTACATGTATTTCTTTGTCTGTGGAAGGAACTGTACTTTGTGTCCTAGATCTAGATCATTATAAGTAATAAAGATGTTTCTCCCGGGCAGGGCCGGGTAACTCAGCTAATGACTCCAATAGCATACCGACTGTGGCACAGAAAGTTGTATTCCGCGAAACTCTGAAACCGTACAATAAATTAAACAAGAAAAAAGGAAAGACAATCTAAATGAAGATAGAGAGTAGTGAATTCATGAATTCTTGCATGAGCCAAAAAAAAAAAAAATCCTACCATATCGCTGCCCGTTTAAGAGTGCACTTCAAAGTTTATAAATTTTTATTTTTTTTTACAGGTCAGTCAAACATACATTGATACAAGTCATGCCATCTCCCCAGCCACAAATTGCGGGAGAGGGGGTGTTTGGTGAATAAATGAAGTTGCCTGTAAACCTATGAATGAATTATATTGGTAAATCTCATATTAAGACAGGGC
Organism: Onchidella celtica; assembly: GCA_963931925.1. Classification (NCBI taxonomy): domain Eukaryota; kingdom Metazoa; phylum Mollusca; class Gastropoda; order Systellommatophora; family Onchidiidae; genus Onchidella; species Onchidella celtica. Next base: position 44,610,358 of record OZ007569.1, read on the forward strand.
GATTTCAACAAGGGCCTTTTACATTTCTGACCGTGTCAGAAATTTCCTGGTACCATGTTCAGGCTATAATTGAGAAGCCGGGTAAGCTCTGAAATATTTGTTCCAGTCAGACACCATATCGACATGTTGGCAGTACAAAACTACATATCGCTCTGGCAATGGGTAAGCCATTGAAATAGTGATTAGATCTAGAGGAGTTTTCGTGGAAGACAAAGCACACGAAGTAATGCCAAATATTAATGAAATGAATTGCTCATACGAAATTGAACAACATACATGTCATGATAAATCTGTATTCATCTCTCAGCTAAAACTTCTTATAAGTGCCCAATTTTTGTTCCATTGTGTCCACTTAAGTAAAAAAAAAAAACTGTCGTGGATGAACGGCTGTGAGAATATGTTGATAATATGTTTGTGACAACTGTCAGAGAGTATGTACATGTATTTATAGAGAGATCTCATTTCCGCCAAATCGCGACACTAGGTCGCTGCGGTAAACCAGAAGTGAAAGAGACCGCCTTCGCCAAAGATAGTGTGTCTATCTGTTTACTGTGGTTTGTTCATTTTTTTAAGGCCGATTGAAACTATTTAGAGCCGTTTGTAAGCTCTTACGTCCTGTCGAAATGCACAAACGGATATTGTTTACCGCAGAGACCTACTTTCCGCTCCATGCTAATAGTGGTTTCGAGGGGCCTCCCGTGTCTCGCAGTGCAAATTGACCAATAGTGAAACCTCTCTATATATCTATACTCTCTGCTACTGTTTTCATAACACCCTTGGGCAAAGTTGGGCATGCCCCACCACTGCACTCAGCTACGCCGATGACGGCAAACGCTCAACATTCTCAGTGGACTGGTAACGATGGTGATTTTCTCACTCCTGTACAAGAGCAAGCTCACCAGCTTTAGAAAAATACAGCAAAAATGTTTGTCACCTTCATATAACTCAACATGCCGATTTGATAGATCAATAATGATAAATGTCTACAGAAGTTACTGATGGATTGAACATTTGAATAAACTAATCACTGTCGTAGAGTTAATAACTATAGAGCTTGTTTATACTATAGAAATGTAATGTAATTAATTATTCATTCAAAATACCCTTAGTTATCGCTGAAATGCTTACAAGTTACATACAATATTTCTATAACTGATTGTTAGTGGAGAAGGCAAAGGGCACATCGAAGGCCACAGTCACTTCTTTGAGCTCTGAATCAGGAAATAAGAAACCAATAATATAAACAGTCATTACTTTTTTTTTTTTTTTTAAATCGCGGGATTAATAACGAGAGCTACCGCCGCTCACACGGCTCGGATTTGCGAGAAAGGTTGGAGGTGCGTCCTCCCGATCTGAAAAAGGTTCTTCTTTACAGCTGAATGCTCCAAATGGTGGGGAAGTATATTTGTTTGAGTTTGCATTGTGTCGCTCCGATCTTTTTTTTTTTTTCTTCGCGAACAACTGAGCCCGTGAAGTCATCACATACTGCCGGTCAATCTGAATCTTGAAGAAGTCTTGTGGCCGAATGCTGTTTTATTTCATTTTATTTTTGTTGTTGTTGTTGTTATTGTTAAGAACACAGCAAATTCTTCTTTCTGCTCCATGAGCCCGGGACAAAAGCAACAAAACAAGCAAACGCCAACAACACAACAAAGTATTTAACCTATCACCATCAGTCACAAAATGCAGTGAATAATGACAAAATTAGAACACAGTATCTTCCAAGTGCTGCCTTGTTCTTTAACCTTCGTAAAACGGGGCAGCTGCTGATGGATCATTATTAATTTTGGTTTGTTGGTATTTTAAATCTCTTTTAGCACAGTTACGCCTTGGGCTTGGGTGACTGCCTGAAAAACTCACGAGAAAGTAGACTGGACACCACCGTGATACCCTGAGGGGGATGTGGGCCAGACTGCCCCCCCCCCTCCGGTCCCTTAACTTCCAGTTAATAAATCGTCTCTCGCGTCTGATCAAAGTTCTAAGCGAAAGGGCCCTAAATATGTGTATTTCAACCTAAAACGGAAGAGGCTGCACTCCACAATGGTGTCTTGGATCTAGTCGCAGTAAATGGGTCTAATGCGATCTAATCTGAAGTCGGATGTTCACCTTCTGCTCAACCTTACAAGAAGCAACCAGTTTGTCAAGTTATTGTAGATAGTTAATACTGACAACAGTGACATATTTAGAGAGCTCCTTTCATTTGTAAAGATACAGCATCTTTGTTATTGCTTATACTTTTTTACTTATTACTACTTATTAATCAAATTGTCTGTTACACATAATAAATACTATTTGCCAATGTGTAAAGATTTATTTTATTTATTTTCGCACAAGATTGCAGCTAGAGGTTTTGAATGTCCGTTTTCTTTGATTTTATAAACTTTTTTTTTTTTTCCTCATATTTAGCTAGGTTTAAAGGTTATGGAAAAATGTATCTGTCTAAAAGTGATAATTTCAAGCAGTCTTCAGAAAGTACCTGTCTCATGACATTTTGAATTAATTAGATATTTTATGCGTATTTCATGCAAGACATTTTAATTCGCTAACAGAATCTCTTACAAATTAGTACACGTCGGTTCATACGTCCGTTGTCATTCGTGAACAAAGGAAACCAGGGCACAGAGGAGAACAACTTTATTAACATGTCGTCACCACTCTGCGATGATGGAATATGTCAGACTTATGCCAAAGGCAAATGTCGGTTCGCTGCATTTCTGAGCATGAGTGCTATCAGAGACAACTTTACAGAAAAAGGAAAAATGCATAATAAAAACATGTAATAATCCAATAGAATCAGCATAGCATTAGTCACCAAGTGACGAACAGAAATTTTTCTCATTATCTCAAATCTGTAAAAAAAAAAAAAAAACATTTCATTATTAGCGCAGAGCAGTGACGATATCATAATATTAAATAATTATAAATGCATCAAGATGTGTCCTATGCTGAGGAATTATTACAGTCGGAAACAAGTTCATTGAAGTTGAAATGCAATTAACAGTTCCATAGTAGTGTTAGCACTCCATTTTGCCTGGTGTAAATTATGAAATATCTTTAAAGAATTTTTGACACCGAGTTAAACGCCTGAGAGTATTTCGATACAGTAGAGAAAGAAAGGTGTAAGTAGCTGCAAATACGCGATTTGGTCACAAGTTATCCTATAATTACCAAAAACACCTTCCCTTCCCCTACCCCTCCGCGATTCTTACCACCTTTAGATTAAGCCTAACTACACGGAGTTTAAGACCCACTGTTGAACATTTAGATCGACAACCAAGAGTGGACAAGAGTGGCGTGTTGGTCCTGCCCTTTACCCCATGACCGTATGCACAACTTTTCTCCAGCTACGGCCAACGATTGGTCTTCCTGGCACAAAGTCTGGATAATCTATATTGTGAGGAATCGGTATAAAATCCAAGCACAACTTTTCTCAAACATCAGCAAAGGAATTGTCTTCCTGGACAGAATGGATGGATGGTGTCCTATTTTGTGCCAAATCCATACCAAAAAAAAAATAATAATAATTTTAAAAATCCAAGCACAACTTTTCTCAAACTTCGGCTGACGCATGGTCTTCCTCGGCACATAATCTGGATGGTTTGTTATACATGTATTGTGCATAACCAAAAATCAGGGGGTATTTTGCATCACGGCACTAGAGATGGCTATAAGAGAATAAATTATGATAAATGAAATAAAAGAAAATAATTTTAAAAAAACTAATATATGAGTAGAAAATTGCACAACAGAGTAGAATAGGGTAGAACTGAGCAGAAATAAATGTTTAAAAAAAACAATTATACCTCGTCCCATACCCTGTCCCCTTACAAAGCAAAATGACCGTACCACTTTCTTCACACACCCCCCCCCCCTCTCCCCTTTACTCGCCCAAATATATTTGCCACTCACCCATCCCCCCTCCTTCCGACTAAAATAGTGGACGTCAAACAATAGTTGTCACAAAATGGAACACTGTCCACGGCACCTTACTCCAGACACAAACAAAAATAATTCTTACTAACCCCCCCCCCCCGCCAATTTAGCTCCTCCTCCTCCCCCCCCCCCCCACCCCCCAATAACGTTCTAACACTTAACACAAAAATTAACAGGTTAAAGAAAAATGTCCGTCAAACCCCAAATAAAGATGGCTATTTGGTATAAATAATCAAATCCGGTTTACCCCGCCCACCCCTCCTTTTTTCCCACCAACCAATGACGCTTTTTCTTTTTCGTCGTACAGTAACAGGTAAGTTAAAGTTTCATACTCGCGGGCCTTAAACTCTGGATGTGGCGTAATTTTTCCGCCAAATTGTGTTTGCTTCATAGTTATATAATTAATTTTACTTTTCTCCAATAAAAAATAGTGGATTAAGTAAGTTCCTTATCCGTCCTATTTGATTGTCATTTCGAATTAAAATTTTGTCACATGTTTTTGATTATGCAACTTTATTAATTGATACTGAAATGGCGCTTTAGCTTTGATTAATTCTTATTCACATACATTCTTTATATGACAGTTGCAATTAAGAAATGCATGGGAATTTAGGAAAGCTGAATTGTGAACGTTAGAACTCAGTGTCAAACAATCCTTATCATAACATCACAAAATCAACTCTTCACTACATAGAAAGAGATACATGTATATCAAAATTATTGAATAAAATATGAAGAAAAAAACCTGAGATAACAGAGAGAAAGCCACGCTTGTCCATGTTATAAAGTATACGCCAACGCATTTCTTTTTGAAAATTAAAAAAAAAAAAGTTGCAGTTCCGCGCATTTTAAGTGATTGTCCAGAGTTAACTAGGTATAGGAGAAACTTTAGTTCAGGTATTTCAGGATTTTTAGCACACACAAGTTTACATTCTAACGACTAAACCCCGCCAACAAAACTCATAATGGCACAATATTGCAGAGAAAAAACCAAAGGCAATCTCTCATGACAACATTATTCTACAGCATAAGGGGTAACCCAGACCCAGGCTGGCGTAGGCCCCACACTGGGGGCTCACCACCTAATCATTATGCATCACACTAAAAGACTACTCACTGTCTTTACCGCCGCGGTGTGGGCGGTTAGTAGTGTTTTAGTGTGATGCATAATAATTAAGTGACGAGCCACCAGTGTGGGATCTAAGCCAGCCTTGGTCTGATTTACCTCTGAGCCTGCAAGTGGAAGAACATGTGGACCTGCAGGTCATGCTTATGCTTGTCTTCATTTTGTTCCAGGTTGGGGGCCAGTTGGGATGAAGAGGAAGGAGTGAGAGGGCTCGTATAAATGATAAAATCCAAGCTTATTTTGTCTCTCCTCGTGTAATTAAACAACATAGACTTGGGACAAGACAAGTTGTCTCGCACTCAAACAAATACCACAGTTTTAACTAAAGCATCATACTTACTCGTATTCTTAATTATGTATTATCTGTAAGAATGCTTAAAATCGCGATCTGAATAGATAACGTAACTCCTACATGGCAGTCGAAATATGGCAATAACATTATTTATTATACTTATCTGTTTACTTTCAAGAAAATAACACGTGTTCTTATAACTAACAATTCTAAATTAAATAATGAAATTTGAAAATCAAAATTAGATTGTTCTGAAATGATGCCAAAATCTCCAATTTTACCCTGAAATTAGACGGAAAGTTTGGTTAACCAACAATAAATGATAGACATGAACGAACGAATGAGAAACGAAAGAAAAGATTAGATTGGGGGGGGGGGGGGGGAGGGGGGGAGTAATGACGGCCAATTCGCCTCTGATGTAGAGTTTGTTATCTATTTAATTATCTGATAGATAATGATAGGCTTAATACGACAAAAGACAGGAATTCAGAATATAGATAGGCTTTGTAACAATAAGAGTGATAATACAACTATAAAACGTGAAAAAATAGTTAAAGTCCCGGAAGTAAATAATAAATTATAATGTCTAGAGTTCGGGACGTTGTGATCAGTCTCTCAACAAAGGGATACAATTTGTGATATATAATTTATTTTTCTTTATTTTGTAGTTCTTATAAAAGAGACTTCAGTCTCAAATGATAGAGCACTTTACCAGAATATGAATTCTCAATCGAGAAGAATCAGCCACCCAGTTATAGGAAAATGTTGAAGGTTTAGAAAAGATGCATTTCCTAATGCTCTATGTAACTTTCACTTCTCTTCGATAAAGCACAAATCATAAACAAACAAAAAAAAAGTATTGAGAAAGAGTAAATGATGTTCTGAAAATGGATGTCATCGCAATAATAAGTATTCTTGTCTGTATTGTTGGACTGCTATTGAACATATTCAATATCGTGGTATTTCTGAGCCAAGATTACAAAACCAACAATGTCACATTAACTTTGCTTTCACTATCTGTGTCGGATCTCTTAGTACTGATCTGGAGTCTGGTGTTCTATGTATTTGGCGTCTATCATGCCCTGTATCCCTCAGACCTCATACATTTTGAAGCATTTCAAGGCCATGTCTTTGCATGGACACGATCAATGTTCTACGATGTTTCAAGCGTGACCACGGTACTGGTTTCATTGGAGAGATGTCTATGTGTTATCGCCCCTCTTCGTGTACAATTTCTCTTTTCTGTACGTCGAACAGTTATGGCACTGATAATTATATGGATTTTGTGCATCTTAAGTTCAGCACCGATATTTGCAACATTAAAAGTGATAACGTTTTTTGATAAAAAGCTTAACACTACAAAAGTAACAGTCGGTGTCGCTCTGTGGAGACCAAAAGTGGAGATGATTCATAACATCACCAACACCATCATGCTACCAACATTTTGTGAAGTTATCATTTCTATTAACACAGTTGTGATGATTATGGGGCTTCGGAAATCCACTCGATTTCAAAAACATTCCACTATGAATGCTCGAAGGTCTGCTCAACAACATGGCTCTGTCCGTGGAAGCAATATTCCCATAGAGAACACAAATGAAATGGGTTCTGCCAAGAATATTTTAAGCTTAAGTATGTCAAGGAAATACATCAGACCGATCATAGTGGTGTGCTCATTATCTTGTGTGTTCATTGTGTGTAACACACCAACAGTTGTGGCTGTCTACGTCAAGCGACTGATCCCTGAATTTGACTTTGGTGGTGCTTATCACGATCTCTACATCCTGGGAGTGGACATCGCTTTTTTACTGGGTGCTGTGAATGCTACGGTGAACTTTCTGGTGTACTTTACTCTGAATCAGAATTACCGAGGAACTCTCTATAGAGTTTTATGCAAAATATTTGGGATTTCTGGCCAGACAGACAAAATTGTAGCCAAACGCAACTGAGGTAGCCGGGTAGTCAAATACGGGAAATTGTCTTGTATAATTGCTTCGTGCTCTTAAAAAGATGTACAAATTATATTAAATTCTATCAAACTGGACCACGTAAATATTTATGAACACTAAAAAAGCAAATTGAAGAAGCCTTTTTTTACACTTCTTTCTTTCAGTAAATGAAGAGAGAGCCTCCATTTCCTGAATACCCAAAGAAAGGTCCAGTGATGATCTATGCAATGTGCAATGTTTAATGCCGTTTAGAAAGTCCAGGGAATTGAAAGTAACTTAACTTCCATTTGTACAGGAAATCCAATATCTGACAAGTGGTGCTATGCATATGTATCAGAAAAGGTAGGCATATTTTATATGCGCGTTGGGGAAAACGCTCCTTAGCTGCACAAGCAAAACCTCCATTTTCAAATTCACACTAAGTCAGCGTGTCCAAAATAATGTGAGCGACATACATGTATTTTTGGACGACTTTTAAAAGAACAGACTGCGAGTAGTACAAATGTTCAGCAAGAGTTTAAATTTACCAATGGAACTTAAGAGATGATGTAATGCTATCTGGCCTGTAAGACTAATAAACAAGACTCTTCAGTGTGTTGTGCAGTCTGAGGAATTAAAGCATGGGGTTGATAGGAACTGATGTTGTAAGCCTTTATTTTTTATTTTTTTTTGGAGGGGGGAGGGGGGGGAGGGGGGGCTTGGTTTGCTCTGTATCTTTGTAGCAGTGGAGGTTGTAGGATTCCAATGCAATAGCTGATGAGGATAGAATAATTTTCAATTAAATGTAAACTAAATGGATGATAATGATATACATGATGTTCAAATGCAGCAGCAGCTGTTGTTCTAGCAGAAAAACAAATTGCATTTCATTTACAAAAAAAAAAAAAAGAGATCGTATTTGAAGTGATTGGCTGGCAACATTATAACTAGACCAATGTTAAAACAAAACAAGGAATATATAGATAGAACTATAGATCTGAGCCAAAAAATAGATTCATTTTTTCTTTTTTGGTTTGGGGAGAAAAATATTTGCAAAATGGGAGCTTCCGTGACACCGAAACTTCACATTCCCCACGTGTACCACCGTTCTGCTCTCAGATAAGAAATAAAACAAACAAACAAAACAAAACAAAAAGACGGGGTGAGTACACAGTAAATTATTACCCCGAGCTACTTCTGCTGACACAGTTTCGGATTTCTTCGTCAGTATGAAGTTCAATATAATTACGTTTTCTCTCCTCTTTCCATCGTACAGGTTCGAAACCTCTATGATTATTCATTACCAGCTTGAGAAAAACTTTTGTTAGATCTAATTAGATGCAGGATGAACATGGACCCATCCTCACCCCCAGTATCGTTTCATCTGTCTCTCCACCTAGAACATCCATTATCTGTTCTGAAATCTACTGCGTGTCCCGGGTATGGTTGTATTTCTTTCAGCTGACCATACTATATTATCTATTTATCTTATTGTCATTGAGAAAAGGCTCGTCCTTGCGTCATAATCTAGCCTGGCTCAGGGAAAACCCGTTTCCTGTTGTTTCCCCAGCTCTCCCAGCCTCGTTTTCAGGAGGCGGACTCTAAGAGCTTCCCCATCGCCTCGTATTGACGACACTACAGATATAATTTCCCTGGTCATTTTCACTTGTCTATTTTCTAGAATAAAGGGTACTCAGGACTTTGGGCGGTGGGGGAGGGAAGGAAGGTCTGCATTAAAATGTGTTTGTGAGTGGTGTGTTGTGTGGGAGTGAGAGAGAGACGGGTAGACAGAGAAACAACTCTAATACAATTTTTCCCCCTTAGATCCTAATTCGGATGTTTTATTACATTTAGACCCTCTCATGAAAATGCCATGTTTTCCACCCAGTCATTCCCACTATACTCTTCAAAAATCCCTTCACCTTTTCTTACAGACTGACCAGTGTACTTTGTCCTTGCTGAAAACATTGATCCTGAGCTTCCGTATCCCTAATCCTACACACGGTTTGAAGCTTTTTTTTTTCTTTTTTATGAAATGTCGATATCACCTACTATCGTAACCAACATGAGGCTAACTTTACAGTGGAGCGTTCTAAAGCTTTGGGCGATTTTGAAGCCGCTGTTGTGAGACAACAATCGGTAATATCATGGATGTTTTTGAATATTATGTGTTTTGATGTATAGTTTATGTTTGTAACACAATTTTGACCTAATTATACCTGTTATTTGAGGAAAAAACCTTTTGACTGAGATGTCGGTTACGCTAGTACGTGATATCGACGACGTCGTGTCACCATCATTATTTTTGTTGCTCAAGGCTTTGCTACACATAACATTTTCTTTTTGCCACTTTTTGGCTTTGCTGCACCCCTTCTCCCCCCCCCCCACACACACACACACACACAGTTTTCTGTGTGTTATTACAATATTTCGTCAATCGATTACAACTGGATATTTTCTTCTTAGCCACCTCGGATCCTACACATCCTTACATACAGAATGATGTTTCTTGGCCCCTTTCAGCCAATGTTTAACATACGACATGGGCATTGTTTTCCCTTACTTTATTGGCGCATTTCCTATGGTTTCTCTTAACCAGACGGCCTTTGTGTTTTGTTTCCACGTTTCCCTATTGTTATCCTGGTCTACTACCTTGCACTCACACAATGTAATTTGTTTGTTGTCATTCCTTGACCTTATTATCGAGAAGGCGGCCATTATTTAGGCGATTCTTATCCCATTCCCTAGGGGATATTAGAGTTTTCTGTTTCTGGGACTTTCCAATCTGTTTTTCGACACCAGAATTACAATAAAACTCAGAGGGTGAGCACTGGTTTCTTTTTGTATCTGAAGAAAAAAACCATTAGTTTTTAGTTATGTATTTATAGCGTTAATTATTCTTCATCCCATTGCCTCAAATAACACCCGGACTTTGTGCATGACTGTTTTGCCCATTTCCACTACATTTTTCTGCTTCATCACATTGGTTCAAGTAACACCCGAACTTTGTGCATGAATGTTTGCCCATCTCCCTTACATTATGTTCTTTATCCTTTTTACCTCAAGTACCACCCGGTCTTTGAGCATGACCTTTTTTGCCGATCTCAACTGACATTGTTTTTCATCCCATTGACTCAAATAACACCCAAAATTTGTCATGATCTTTTTGCCCATCTCCTATACATATTGTTCCTCACACATTTTCCTCAAATAACCAGACTTTGAGCATGAGCTTTTAGCCCATCTCCCCTGCATATTGCTCTTCATCTCATTACCTGAAGTAACACCCGGACTTTGTGCATGACATTTTTGCCCATCTCCCTACAAATTGTTCTTTATCGTTTTGACTCAAGTAACACCCAGACTTTGAGTATGACCTTTTTGCGTATCTCCCCTACATTATTGTTCTTCATCCAATTATCTCAAGTACCACCCGGACTTTGTGCGTGATCTTTTTACACATCTCCCCCACATATTGTTCTTCATCCCATTGCATCAAGTAACACCCGGATTTTGTGCATGACCTTTTAGCCCATCTCCCCTACATTACTGTTCTTCATCCCATTGCTTAAAATACCAACGGAACTTTGTGCATGACCTTTTTGCTCATTTCCTATTATTCTTCTTCATTCCATTGAATGACGTAACAAGCCGACTGTTTTCATGACCTTTGTGCCCACCTCATCTACATTATTGTTCTGCATCCATTTGTCTCAAGTACCACCCGGACTTTGTTCATGACCTTTTTATACATCTCCCCTACATATTGTTCTTCATCCCATTGCCTCAAGTAACTAATGGACTTTGTGCAAGTACTTTTTGCCCATCTCCCTACATATTGTTCCTTATCCTTTTGCCTCAAGTGACATCCGGACTTTGTTCATGACCTTTTTACCCCTTTCTCATCTACATTATTGTTCTTCATCCAATTATCTCGAGTACCACCCGAACTTTGTGCATGACCTTTTTAAACATCTCCCCAACATATAGTTTTTCACCCTTTTGCTTCAAGTAACACCCGGACTCAGTGCGTGACCTTTAAGCCTATCTCCCCTATATTATTGTCCTTTATCCCATTGCCTCAAGTAACACCCGGACTTCGTGCATGACCTTAGAGCCCATCTGCCCTACATTATTGTTCTTCATCCCATTGCCTCAAGTAACACCCGGACTTTGTGCATGACCTTAGAGCCCATCTGCCCTACATTATTGTTCTTCATCCCATTGCCTCAAGTAACACCCGGACTTTGTGCATGACCTTAGAGCCCATCTGCCCTACATTATTGTTCTTCATCCCATTGCCTCAAGAAGCACCTGTGCATGAATGTTTGCCCATCTCCCTTATCATTATTTTCTTTATCCTTTTTTACGGCAAGTACTACCCGGACTTTGAACATGACCTTTTTGCAGATGTGTCCTGACATATTGTTCCTCTCCCCATTGCCTCAAATAATACCCAGACGTAGTGCATGATGGTATTTTCCATTTCTGCTGCATATTGTTCTTCATCCCATAGCCCCAAAAAACACCCGGACTTCGAGCACGACCATTCTGCCCATCTCCCGCTACATATTTTTCTTCATCCCATTGACTCAAACAACACGGGAATTTGTCATGACCTTTTTGCCCATCTCCTATAAATATTGTTCCTCCTTACAGATTTGCCTCATGTAAAAACCAGACTTTGAGCATGACCTTTTAGCCCATCTCCACTGCATATTGTTGTTCATCCCATTACCGGAGGTAACACCCGGACTTTGTGCTTGAAATTTTTGTCCATCTCCCCTGCACAAATAACACCCGGGCTTCCAGCGTTACCTTTTAGCACATCTCCCTACGTTATTGTTCTTCATCCCATTACCTGAAGTAACACCCGGACTTTGTGCATGACATTTTTGTCCATCTCCCCTGCACATTGTTCTTTATTCCATTGCCTCAAATTAATACCTTGTCTTCCAGCCTGACCTTTCAGCATATCTCCCCTACATTATTATTCTTTATCCCATTGCCTTAAGTAACAGACGGACTTTGTGCATAACATTTTAGCCCATCTCCCCTACATTATTGTCCTTCATCCCATTGATCCAAATAACACCCGGACTCTGTGCATGACTTTTTAGCCGGTCTCCCCTACATTATTTTTCTTCATTCCACTGCCTCAAGTAACACCCGGACTTTGTGCATGACCTTTTTTGTCCATCTCCCCTACATATTGTTCTTCTTCCCATTGTAAACCGGGGACTTTGCGCATGGCCTTTTAACCCATCTCCCCTACATATTGTTCTTCATCCCACTGGTGCAAGTAACACCCGGACTTTGTGCATGACCTTTTTGTCCATCTCCCCAACATATTTTTCTCATCCTTTTGCTTCAAGTAACACCCGGACTTTGTTCATGACCTTTTTTCCCATCTCAGCTACATTATTGTCAGTCATCCAATTATCTCAAGTAATACCCGAACTTTGTGCATGATCTTTTTACACATCTCCCCCACATATTGTTCTTCACCCCATTGCATCAAGTAACACCCGGATTTTGTGCATGACCTTTTAGCCCATCTCCCCTACATTATTGTTCTTCATCCCATTGCCTCAAGTAACACACGGACTCTGTAAATGACCTTTTAGCATGTCTCCTAAATAAAACCCGGACTCGGTCCAAGGCCTTTTAGCCCATCTCTCCTACATTATTGTTCTTCATCTCATTGGTTCAAGTAACACCCGGACTCTGTACATGACCTTTTTCCCAATCTCCCTACATTCATTCTTTTTATCTCATTGCCTCAAGTAACTCCCGGACTTTGTGCATGACCTTTTAGCCCATTTCCTAAACATTTTTGTTCTTCATCCCATTGCCTAAAATAAGACCCGGACTTAGTGCATGACCTTTTTACACATCTTCACTACATTTTGTTTTTCATCCGGTTGCTTCAAGTAACACCCGGACTTTGTGCATGACCTTTTTGCCCATCTCCCCTACATTATGTTCTTCATCCTTTTGCTTCAAGTAACACCCAGACTTTGTGCATGACTTTTTTTTTTACACATCTCCCCTACATTACGTTCTTCACCCTTTGACTTGAAGTAACACCCGGACTTTGTGCATGACCTTTTAGCCCATCTCCCCTTCACATTGTTCTTCATCCCATGCCCCAAATAAGACCCGGATTCTGTGCAAGACCTTTTTGCCCATCTCCCCTACATTATTGTTCTTCGCCCCATTGATTCAGGTAACACCCGGACTTTGTGCGCGATCTTTTAGCCCATCTACCCTACATATTGTTCTTCCTCTCAGTGATTGAAATAACACCCGGACTTTGTCAATGTCCTTTTTGCCCATCTCCCCTGTCAAGAACAGATTTAATTCATAAATGTTTCCACTGACTAAATTTTTGTGAGAGAGCAGTGAGTAATTTTTACAAACGTAATTATTGTGCGAGCCAGCATAACTTGGTCTCGTAAACAAGTTGTTTTGAACAGTTTTTTTTATAATAGATAGACAGAAGATGTGGGGAAGGATAGACGGACAGCGTAGGTGTGCATGACTGAGCACTTGTTGTATCTCGTGTTTTGAACTAGGTTTAGTAGAGAGGGAAGGGGTGAGTAGGAATTAAATGTTATTGAGACGTCTGTTGACGTACAGAAAAACCCTGATCCAGAGTAAAAGCTCGGGGTTTTGAACATGTTAAGAATTTATTGCTATAAAATTACATTTTATTGTCTTGGGTAATTCGACCTTTGATGTCGACCCAAGGTCGTTGCGTAGGGCTGTTACTTAAAATAACTCAGTTCGGCAGCTGAGCTAGAAGTGGTTGCACCAATCACAATCCAGGAATTAGACGGTAAGCTGCAGATGCAGACCAGTATTTAAGGCCATACAGAACTTAGTTCTGGGCCACATGTAGAAAATCCATTTACGAGGTGGACGGCGATAGTCCTCAGCCAGATGAGAGACATAGAGACGCAGTTGAGCAGTCCATTGTGAGGGGCCTGATTTAAAGCTCCAGAGCCTAAGCTACTTGGTTTGATATAAACCCACAGCGTTTACATCCAGCGCTCTCACTCCCAGTGAGGGCCGCATGGTGAGAGTTCATACTAATTTGTAATGATGAAAGTGAACCGTTCTACTTACTTTTGAAGACAGTTTCAGAGCTACCGCCAGACAACGCATGGTTGTACAAGCATTCTCTATGGCGTGTCTAGAGGAAATGTCCATATCCTAACATGTCTCATTGAATTAATAGAATTTAAACTGTTAGATCCGTCGCCACGTGCGCGGATTCTATTTGCCATATAACTCATATGACCTGCAAGTAGTTAGATTGAATTCGTTAGTCTTTATAAAAGCTGTAGTTCCATTAGTTAGATTCAGTTGCCTTTGAATTGATATTTATATTTATAATTATATTTGTTACATTAATTCCTGTAATTAAACTGCCCTACAGTTCTGCTAAAATTGAAAGCAATTGATTTATTTAGTTTTTAGAGTGCAAGTATTTATTTTTGTGTGTTCGTCGATTGTGGGAGCGGACCTCGAAAGAGTGTCAGTCGAAATATCCCCATGTAACCCACATCGCGACACTGGAGGGGACACTACACACCATTGTTTAGTTTATAGTTTATTTAGATTAGAGTATATCGTTTTTCTCTTTGATTAACTTTTGTTTCTTTTCAGTTTCAGTGCTCACGTGGTCTCGCACGTTGAGCTAGTTTAAAATTATTTATTATTTAGTTGTATACTGCTTTCTTCATTATTTGTTCCACATATTTCCGGCTCTCCCATTGACCCGAGGATCGAGGCCAAGGAGACGTCAACATAACTGAACGGTGAAAGACAAAAAAGACTGACTGTGGTGTACGCAAAGGCTAAAGAAATCTCCACCAGTTCCTTGAGTTAAGTGATTCCATCCTAAAATTTTGTCTGCGTCTGGGGAGTTGAGTGTTCCTCCTCGTGTTTTACAGGCTTTTTATACTTTTTCTCTGTGTTTAGGAACTCACGGGCGGTGGCGAGGGCGTTCTTACGTTTGCGGGTCCCCCCTGCCAAAGTGGTGGCTTGGTCGCAGACTCTGCCGTCTCGACGACAGATTGTGCGGTCTCGCAACACCAGTGGTTATTGAAACTGTGGGAAGTCGCATTCGCGAGAACGGACTTTGATAGGGATCTGTACACTTTGTTTAGATTGTAGCGTTCCATCTTCCTCGTTGTTTTAGGAAGACGTCTCTCTTGTCCTCTTCTCACCTATCTGTAATTATATTTAGAACTTGTAGGGTCTGTTATCGTTCGTCTTTTCTTGTTTGTCTAGCGTCGTGTTTGGTGTATTTTTTTTTCATTAGACCTTTATCATTATGGTGTTGGTACATTCCTTTGTTTAATATAATGCCTGTGTGAGTCATGTGTCTACATTGACGCATTGATTGAGTTTATCTGGTTATTGTGACGTATAAGGCTGATACGCCAGAGTATATATTTATATATTGGGAATATTGATTCCCCATTCAAGTGCAGTTGTGCACCTGCCTTGAATATCCAGTATATAATTACTGAAGTTATTGTTCTTTAAAGAGAACTACCGGTAATAAAATTACCTTGCAATTGCAATTATACAAGAGCTATAGAAAAATAGCTAAAAATATTAATCAACGATCTAATATTCGTTGATTCACGTGTATTTATATATTACATCGGCAGTGATAACAGTAAGGACACTGCGATTTCATTGAAGAAGGAACATTGTTTGTATTTTGTCGTCTACTAGGGACGTCGACCCGACGAGTGCAAATCGCCTCAGGGATAAATAATCGCGGAGTTAAACAAGTAAATATTTTTTTTATCGCGTATCGGATTAACGTAAATACTACAGTGATAACATAGTACACTGTCAGACGGGCTATTGCGTGAATTTATCCGGATACCTGTCCATTAACATTAATAGATCTCCTGTAGAGACCTATTGTGAGTGTAACTAATCATAATGGCCGATCACACTTCCTATATAAATTCAGCGAAGCTGTTAGGCATACCCGAGGACCAGCTGGCTTCTTGGTGCGACAGTAAACTACAAGAAGACCTAGCTAGAGAAGAGCGTGCCGCAGAAAGAGCCGAGAAGGCCGCGGAACGCGAACGACAAAGAGAAATAGAAGAAAGAGCCGAGAAGGCCGCGGAACGCGAACGAGAAAAAGAAAAAGAAGAAAGAGAACGACAAAGAGAAATAGAAGAAAGAGCCGAGAAGGCCGCGGAACGCGAACGAGAAAAAGAAAAAGAAGAAAGAGAACGACAGAGAGAAATAGAAGAAAGAGCCGACAAAGCGGCTCATCGAGAGCACGAAATTGCCCTAAAGATATTAGAGCTGCAAGGAAACCAACCGACCGCGGTTCCAAGTGTTCCAACGAATAATGTTAAAGCAAAACCAAAGCTTCCAACCTATAATGATAAGGTCGACCAGATCGATTGTCGCTGACGGTAATTTTAAAGGGCTTTATGAGCTCGTTCTGAAGGACCAAATATTTAACGCGTGCCATTCAGAACTAGTCTCCCACATTAAAGAGTGGGCACCTAAGACGTTAGCGGAAATCACGTCCTTAGTAGAACACTACGCGTCCGCACACCCTAATCGTTCGCTGGCTAAAGCCAAAACTAGCGAACCGTTTTATGCCGGAGTCGGTGGAACTGCGCCAATGGGTACAAGAAATTCTCGACCAGTTCATCGCCAGACGCCGCCTCCGCGTGCATATTCCGAACCGCCGCCCAATAAAGCTCGCGGTTTTCCAAGCCGTGCTGGACCTCCCACTCGGGGACATTTTATTCGCTATTCAGGTCCACCCCGTCGTGACGTTAACGAGGGCTACCATTATCAGAGCCCACCATGTCCACCTCCTTGGGCATATTATAATAATCCATATAATGCACCTCCAATGCAACCCAGACGTAATATATATGACAGCATTAGGTGTTATCGGTGCAATAAACCAGGTCATACGTCAAAATATTGTAGGGTTCAGTTTGAAGCTGCAAATGCTTGCACCGTCATTGTTCCGGCGGCACAGAGTAGCCGTACCGTTGAAATTACGTCGCCCATGACGGGCACCGTTCCGGTTATGTCGGCCCTCCATCAACACGGGTCATTGACCTTATATGAGGGTCATGTTAACGCCATACCCGCGTCTGTCTTACGCGATTCAGGTTGCACCACTATCGGTGTTAGGGAATCACTGGTCAGACCGACCCAGCTGATTGAACAACAGGCAACCTGTATTACTTTCGGGGGCTCCGTCGAGCGATTCCGTCTCGCGGAGATATACATCGACACGCCATTCATTACAGGTGTCGTAACGGCATGCGTATTACCAAATCCGGTCGCCGATCTAATTATTGGTAATTTACCACAGGTTAATGATACACCTGACAGCCAGTTAAAAGTTTGGAACGAAAACGTTGCGTGTGTCACCACACGACAACAGTCAAAACGTCCACCGGATGGTACTTTACAAACCCCTGCGTTTGATTTTAATGTCACGCCTACAGTTTTCTATAAGGAACAACAAAGCGATCCATCACTAAAACCGCTGTTTGCGAAAGTTCAGCCTCAGAACCGAAATGCCTCTCCGTTTATCATTAAAAATGAATTATTATACAGAAATTTCCGAAATAAACGTGAGACCATTGAACAGCTCGTGGTGCCTAAGTCGTTCCGTCGCGACATTCTGCGTCTCGCGCATGATACATCATTTTCAGGCCATCAAGGTTCAGCCAGAACCAAATCACGGATATTGGCTCATTTTTTCTGGCCTGGTGTATACGCGGACGTGAACCGTTTTGTGGCGCGCTGCGATGTATGTCAAAAACGTACACCTAAAGGTAAAGCATCACGCGCACCCCTTCAGGAGATGCCTCCAGTCTCAACACCATTCGAGCGTGTCGCAGTTGACATAGTAGGTCCTCTTAGTAAATCAGACAGAAGCCATCGATTCATCCTTTCGGTAATCGACTACGCGACGCGCTGGCCTGAGGCTATTCCTTTGAGAGACATTACGGCTGACCATGTCGCTGAGGCGCTTGTTACTATTTTCTCGCGAGTCGGATTTCCGACCGAGATTCTTTCAGACAGAGGACCACAATTCACCTCTGATCTATACAAAAAGGTACTAGAATTAGCGGGAATTAAACAGAAATTAACGTCCCCCTATCATCCGCAGTCAAATGGTTGTTGCGAGCGGTGGAATGCGAGCATGAAGTCTATGCTAGCACGCGTATCCGCCGACAAACCTGGAGACTGGGACCGTCAGCTCCCCGCTATTCTCTTCGCCTATAGGGAACTCCCGAACGCGTCCACGGGTTTCTCCCCATTTGAGTTATTATACGGACGTAAACCACGTGGCCCGATGGCCATACTTAGTCAATTGTTCGCCGGTTCTGAAACCGACGATTATGATACGCGATGCGCGTATCAATATGTTGTCGATCTCCGACAACGAATTATTAATGCATGCAAAACCGCTCTGCAATTTGCATGCGCTAGAGCGAGTTCTTCAAAATTTTATCGCGATCAGGGCGCCCAAATGCGCGCCTTGTCCGTCGGAGATCTGACACTTGTTCTTTTGCCGCAAACGCAAAACAAACTCCTTCTAACTTGGAAGGGACCATACAAAGTCCTTAAGAGACTCTCCAGAGTGAATTATTTGATAGATATTCGTGGGCAGAGGAAAATATTTCATATTAATATGCTGAAAAAGTACCTGCCTAGCGATGATCGTCGTAACAACTCCGTTCATGTCGTCCCAAGGGCCAACGCGGCTTTAGTTACTGTCGACGACGAGGACCCTTTGAGTATCGACAAATCGTTGCCCATATTACAGGCCACCGAGAGTATAAACGATGTTAATATCAATGATGAGCTTGCGCCGTCGCAGAAACAGGATCTTACACACCTGCTCCAAGAATTTGCCACGGTGTTCACGGATTTGCCGGGTTGTACGTCTTTAGTCCAACATGTAATACGACTTGAGACAGACGTACCAGTGTTTGTTAAACCGTACCCGCGCCCGCTGCACGCTCACGAAACGATAATTACAGAAGTACGTGCCATGCTACGGCTAGGCGTCATAGAGCGATCAACAAGTCCGTATTGCTCGCCGATTGTCTTGGTCAAGAAGAAAGACGATACCGTGCGTTTTTGTATTGACTATAGAAAGCTCAATGCTATAACCATCTATGATGCGGAACCCATTCCCAATCAGGAAGACTTATTCGCGCGGTTATCCAATGCAAGTATCTTCTCGAAAATAGACTTATCCAAAGGATATTGGCAGATTCCTCTCGAAGAAGGAAGTAGACAATATACAGCTTTTCAAACCCCTTTGGGTTTAATGCAATGGAAATATATGCCTTTTGGACTGGTTACTGCACCAGCCACTTTCGCGCGCATGATGAACATCTTGCTAAATGAATTGCGCTGCGTTCTATCATATTTCGATGATATATGTATTTTTCAGGCTGATTGGGCTGGCCACTTAATGGCCCTTCGTGAAGTTTTTGCCGCTCTTCGCCGAGCTGGCCTTACCGCGCGACCCAGTAAAGTGTTCCTGGGATATCAGCATATAAACTTTTTGGGTCATACCATAACCCACGGGGTTCAGACTCCAGACGATCGCAAGATCTCCAGTATTTTGAAACTGCAACCTCCTAAAACTAAAAAGCAAGTCCGCAGCTTGTTGGGACTTTTGAATTATTACAGGAAATTTATACCAAACTTTTCCTCTCTCTCAGCCCCGTTATCTGATCTAACGAGGAAGAATCTTCCAAATAGAGTCGTCTGGACGCCTCAGTGCGCTGATGCCCTTAAGACTATTCAGAATTTATTTTCTACTTTCCCTCTGCTTGTTTTACCCGATATACGCCAGACATTCGTCGTCCGAACGGATGCATCAGATAAAGGAATAGGCGCCGTGTTACTCCAACAGCGTGACGGTTTCTTGCGACCGTGCTTATATGCAAGCCGGAAATTACTTGATCGAGAGACGCGCTATGCGATTGTCGAACGAGAGTGCCTCGCAATTGTTTACGCGATAGATGCATTTTCTCGATACTTATTAATGTCCGAATTTATAATTGAAACGGATCATCGACCATTACTGTTTCTTAAGTCGAACAGAGCCAAGAATGCTCGACTAACCAGATGGAGCCTTGCGCTCCAGGAATACAAATTTACTATTCGGGCTATACCTGGGGAGGATAATTTACAAGCTGATGTATTGTCCCGTTTGATTTAGTGTTCTAAAATAGTCTGTTGAACATTGAGGTTGAGCATTTTTCACCTTTTTCGGAGACCGTGGATGGTTTCACATTATATTGTCCTACCAATTATGGACATTCTTTCTCAAAATTTCCATGTGATTCCTTTTTCAATTAGCGTCCATCCTGACCATGACCTGAGTTTCAGACAACCTTGACGCCTTTGTCTGCGGGTCAATGAGATGAGAAAATGGCAAACCGAGCGACCAGACCTACTGCTGCCAGGATACCATTACTTTAATTAACTATTGTTCGTTCATGTTCTATGAATGTATTAATTACGCTCAATGAAGCGATGAGCTAGTTGCTCAATATTTCAGTTTTTACAGTATGTCTGTGTGAGATAAGTTTATCACTTTAATTCTTAAGTGCTACAATAATTATATATTATCACAGAACGTCGCATATAAATATACATATGCTATTGTCCATCGATAATGCACGTTCTTAGAATTATTTTTTTGACTTTCAGTAACGACATATTTTTTACTATATAGCCCTTTCCAAAGTATTATTACATAGCAACGTTAGTAGACAGTTATGTCGTTCAAACCCTAAGTTTTCACTGGGGTGGGGGATGTGTCAAGAACAGATTTAATTCATAAATGTTTCCACTGACTAAATTTTTGTGAGAGAGCAGTGAGTAATTTTTACAAACGTAATTATTGTGCGAGCCAGCATAACTTGGTCTCGTAAACAAGTTGTTTTGAACAGTTTTTTTTATAATAGATAGACAGAAGATGTGGGGAAGGATAGACGGACAGCGTAGGTGTGCATGACTGAGCACTTGTTGTATCTCGTGTTTTGAACTAGGTTTAGTAGAGAGGGAAGGGGTGAGTAGGAATTAAATGTTATTGAGACGTCTGTTGACGTACAGAAAAACCCTGATCCAGAGTAAAAGCTCGGGGTTTTGAACATGTTAAGAATTTATTGCTATAAAATCACATTTTATTGTCTTGGGTAATTCGACCTTTGATGTCGACCCAAGGTCGTTGCGTAGGGCTGTTACTTAAAATAACTCAGTTCGGCAGCTGAGCTAGAAGTGGTTGCACCAATCACAATCCAGGAATTAGACGGTAAGCTGCAGATGCAGACCAGTATTTAAGGCCATACAGAACTTAGTTCTGGGCCACATGTAGACAATCCATTTACGAGGTGGACGGCGATAGTCCTCAGCCAGATGAGAGACATAGAGACGCAGTTGAGCAGTCCATTGTGAGGGGCCTGATTTAAAGCTCCAGAGCCTAAGCTACTTGGTTTGATATAAACCCACAGCGTTTACATCCAGCGCTCTCACTCCCAGTGAGGGCCGCATGGTGAGAGTTCATACTAATTTGTAATGATGAAAGTGAACCGTTCTACTTACTTTTGAAGACAGTTTCAGAGCTACCGCCAGACAACGCATGGTTGTACAAGCATTCTCTATGGCGTGTCTAGAGGAAATGTCCATATCCTAACATGTCTCATTGAATTAATAGAATTTAAACTGTTAGATCCGTCGCCACGTGCGCGGATTCTATTTGCCATATAACTCATATGACCTGCAAGTAGTTAGATTGAATTCGTTAGTCTTTATAAAAGCTGTAGTTCCATTAGTTAGATTCAGTTGCCTTTGAATTGATATTTATATTTATAATTATATTTGTTACATTAATTCCTGTAATTAAACTGCCCTACAGTTCTGCTAAAATTGAAAGCAATTGATTTATTTAGTTTTTAGAGTGCAAGTATTTATTTTTGTGTGTTCGTCGATTGTGGGAGCGGACCTCGAAAGAGTGTCAGTCGAAATATCCCCATGTAACCCACATCGCGACATCCCCTACATATTGCTCTTTATCCTTTTGCCTCGACTACCACCCGGACGTTGTGCATGACATTTTCGACAATCTCCCCAACATTATTGTTCTTCATCCCGTTAGTTCAAGTAACACCCGGATTCTTTTCGTGACCTTTTTGCCTATCTCCCCTACATTAATGTTCTTCATCGACATTGCCTCAAGTAGTACCCGGACTCTGTGCTAGACATTTTAGCCCATCTCTCAACAATATTGTTCTTCATCCCATTGGTTCAAGTTACACCTGGACTTTGTGCATGACCTTTTTGCCCATCTCCTATACATATTATTCTTCATTCTATTGAATCACGTAACACCTAGACTTTCTTCATGACCTTTTTGCCAACTCATCTACATTATTGTTCTTCATCCTTTTGCTTCAAGTAACACCCAGATTTTGTGCATGCCATTTTTGCCCATATCCGCTACATATTACTCTATATCATTTTGCCTCAAGTACCACCCGGGCGTCGTGCATGAATTTTTGCACATCTCCAGTACATATTGTTCATTATCATTTTGCCTGAAGTACCACCCGGACTTTGTGCATGGCCTTTTTACACATCTCCCCTACATTTTGTTCTTCACCCTTTTGCTTCAACAAACTCAACTATGACTTTTTTGCCCAAATCCCCTACATATTGTTCATCATCTTTTTACTCCAAATAACACCCGGATTTGTGCTTGACGTTTTCGCCCATCTCTCCTACATCTTGTTCCTCATCCTTTTGCCTCAAGTAACAACCAGACTTTCTGCATGACCTATTTGCCCATCTCCTCTACATATTGTTCCTCATCCGATTGCTTTAAGTAACACTCGACCTTAGTGCATGACCTTTTAGCCAATCTCCTCTACATATTGTTCATCATCTCTTTGCTCAAAGTAACATCTAGACTCTGTGCATGGTCTTTTTGCCTCTCTCCCCTACGTATTTTCTTAATCCACCCGGACTTTGAACATGACCGTTTTGGACATTACAGCTTAATAATCTTCTTCATTTTATTGCCTCAAGTACCACCCGGACTTTGAGCATGACCTTTTTACCCATCTCCCCTACATATTGTTCATCATTCTTTTGCTTCAAGTAACACCCAGAGATTGTGCAGGAGTTTTTTACCCATCTCCCCTACATAATGTTATTCATTCCATTGCCTCGAAGTAACACCCGGCCGTTCTGCATGACCTTTGTACCCGTTTCCGTTGCATATTTTCTCTATCCTGTAGAATGAAGTACCACCCGGCCTTTTAGCATAACAGTTTTGCCCATCTCTCCTACATTATTGTTCATCATTTTGCCTCAAGTAACACCCAGACTTTGTGCATGGCCTTTTTGGCCATCTCACTTACATATTATTCATCATCTGTTTGCTCCAAGTAACACCCAGACTTTGTGCATGGCCTTTTTGGCCATCTCACCCACATATTATTCATCATCTGTTTGCTCCAAGTAACACCCAGACTTTGTGCATGGCCTTTTTGGCCATCTCACCCACATATTATTCATCATCTGTTTGCTCCAAGTAACACCCAGACTTTGTGCATGGCCTTTTTGGCCATCTCACTTACATATTATTCATCATCTGTTTGCTCCAAGTAACACCCAGACTTTGTGCATGGCCTTTTTGGCCATCTCACTTACATATTATTCATCATCTGTTTGCTCCAAGTAACACCCCGACTTTGTGCATGACCTTTTTGGCCATCTCACTTACATATTATTCATCATCTGTTTGCTCCAAGTAACACCCCGACTTTGTGCATGACCTTTTTGGCCATCTCACTTACATATTATTCATCATCTGTTTGCTCCAAGTAACACCCGGACTGACCTTTTTGGCCATCTCACTTACATATTATTCATCATCTGTTTGCTCCAAGTAACACCCAGACTTTGTGCATGACCTTTTTGGCCATCTCACTTACATATTATTCATCATCTGTTTGCTCCAAGTAACACCCGGACTTTGTGCATGACCTTTTTACCCATCACCTCCAGGTGGAATCAGGACCAAACATGGGAAGGGGTGAGCGAGCTTGGATGGGTGTGAAAGAAATGGTTTGGGGCGGGGGGGAGTGGTGTGAGGTGAGTTATTTGGAATTTTGACTGTTGGAGGGGGTGTCTATCCCTTTGGTAGTGACAAATAGAGGGGGGTTGGTGAAGAATATTACATGTAATATGTAACGAGATTTGGCAAAGTTGGGGGGGGGGGGGGGGCGAGGGAGGGTTACCACAAAAAAAAAAAAAACCAGAAACATTAACAGTTTAAAGAAGATTCGGATGAAAAAAAAAAGTCAATACAGATAAAATATAAATAATTGTTCACAAAATAATTGTTCACACGGTATATACATTTTAATGCCCTATGTAAATCAAACCCATTTAGCACTAAATACTGAAACACTTAATCAGCAGTTTGAAAGGGGTGGGGGCTACATTTTCCCTCTGCCCTCCGACTCATCCCACTACTAAATTTGCACGGGCCCTTATGGATTTTTGCCTTTCCTTGACTTTTTCCTTCTTCACTACCTGATAATATAAATGTTTGATTTGTACGGCTGTTCTTATTTTTTCATCTCCATCTCCTGACTTTATGTTCAAGGCATAATTATGTTGACTTAGGTTTTTACCTTCTGTCCCCTACCCTTGCATCGAGGCGATGTATTTTATTTGTTTCTTCTTACTTTCTCTCCACCCCCTGGCCATTAATACGCAGGACATGGGCTTTCTTTCTATACTCTCTTACTCATCTTCCCATTCCTGAAGATGTATTGTTTTATCCTCTCTCTCCTTCAACCTTTTTTTTCTCCATTTTCTCCCATCTCTTAGTCTTACATCAAGAGAAGTGCTTTATTTTTCTTCGGCGTCCTTCATTCCTTCGTAAGAAATACATCCTGTTGTTTTTTTTGGGGGGGGGGGAAGGGGTGGGGGCGAATGGTTCTCTAAGATTCGAACTGATCGACATCTATTTCCTACATATCTCCCTTTTACAGAGGAAATGGACTTTATAATCATACCGATGATCTGGATCCTGATTTCCCATGTAGTTCCTTTTTAACCGTGGAAATGGACCATAAAATTTCTGTTTCCATATCTTATATCCAACAGATGACTTTCATTCAAAGTCTGAGTCTTATGACAATGAGATGGGCTTTGTTGCTTATTCTGTATTTTGGACATTCAGACTATGGAGAGACTTGATTTTGTTTCGCTGTTTCTCAAACTCCTGGCCTCCACTTGAAGATACGAGAAACCTTCTCTCTCTCTCGAGAGAGAGTCTTTACATCCAGAGAGACTTTTTATACCACAGTTTAGGAGAGACTGTATTTTGCTTCAATGTTTCCTGAACTCCTAGTCTGCACTTGAAGATGCAAGAAACGTCTCTCCTCCTTGAGATCTTGGGAGAGATTCGGTTTGGCTTCAATGTTTCCTGAACTCCTAGTCTGCACTTGAAGATGCAAGAAACCTTCTCTCCTTCTTAAGATCTTGGGGAGATTCGGTTTTGCTTCAATGTTTCCTGAACTCCTAGTCTGCACTTGAAGATGCAAGAAACCTTCTCTCCGTAAGATTTTGGAGAGATTCGGTTTTGCTCCAATGTTTCCTGAACTCCTAGTCTGCACTTGAAGATGCAAGAAACCTTCTCTCCGTCTTAAGATCTTGGGGAGATTCGGTTTTGCTTCAATGTTTCCTGAACTCCTAGCCTGCACTTGAAGATGCAAGAAACCTTCTCTCCTTCTTAAGATTTTGGAGAGATTCGGTTTTGCTTCAATGTTTCCTGAAGTCCTAGCCTGCACTTGAAGATGCAAGAAACCTTCTCCCTTTCTTGAGATCTTGGAGAGATTCGGTTTTGCTTCAATGTTTCCTGAACTCCTAGTCTGCACTTGAAGATGCAAGAAACGTCTCTCCTTTCAGAGGGTCTCATACCCAGAGGTTTTTTCCCTTTCCCCATCCCCTTTCCTCCCCCAAGGAAGAGTGGGTACTATAATTTTCTGTAATCTCTTCTCTCCAAGTCTGTGTCATGAAAAATTATTTCTTTTGTTGTTTTTTTCTCTCACTGATTTGGTCATCAACGGAACTGAATCTTCTGTATTCTAACCATTTCTGAATCATCTGCTCATTCCCGAATTCAACGTTAATTAAACTCATTTTATTTCTTTCTGGTGGTCCATTTCCTCAGTGTAGTTTCCCCTTACACTCTACAATTTATAAAAATCATGTTTCACAATTATTTATAGTTTTCTTCTTCAACTCCTGATCCCCTAGCTTAGTGCTTTGGCAGTGCACCCGTTACGCAGAACGTCTGATTCCCTCTTTTTCTACATAAATGAAATTATTCTGGATTCCCGATCACCCCTTCACCACCCCCACCCCCTTCAAAATCGTCCCCATATTTTTATGATATATAGAAAATAAGCCATGTCCTACAAGTTGCCTCTTTTCTACCTTACTGAACAGTGGGGGTATTCATGCTTCCCCCATCTTATTTTCATATTAAAGTATGGGTTCGTTATATTCCTCTAATAATATAATCACCAAGGGGTTAGGTTTCCCAGATCTTCAACCATAATTATTCCAGCTCTATCATGAGGTTGGTCTAGTCATCAAATTGCTTCCCTTTCTCTCTTCTGTTATATTTTCCCACCCCTTTATAGTTAGGAGATGAGGCCTAGTAATATTCTATTTCCAAACCCCCTTTTTGCTCAGAAGATGGGCTCAGTACTTGTCTATCTACCCACCTCCTTTATGTTTTGGAGATTTGCTTAGTAATCTTCTATTTAACAACCAACATTACATGTTTAGGAGATGGGCTTAGTAATCGTCTGTCTATCTACCTCCTTTATGTTTAGGAGATGGGCTTAGTAATCGTTCATCCACCCACCTCCTTTATGTTTAAGGGATGGAAATTTTAATCGTCTATCTGTGCACCTGCTTTATGTTTAGGAGATGGGCTGGGCTGAGTAATCGTCTATCTACCCACCCAATTATGTTTTGGAGATGGACTTAGTAACAGTATATCTACCCACCCCCTTTATGTTTTGGAGATTGGCTTAGTAATCTATCTAACCACCAAAATTACATGTTTAGGAGATGGGCTGAGTAATAGTCTATCTACCTACCTCCGTTATGTTTAGGAGATGGGTTTAGTAATCGTTTATGTACCCACCCCATTTATGTTTAGAAGATGGGCTTGGTAATCGTCTACCCATCTCCTTTATGTTTAGGAGATGGGCTTAGTAATCGTCTATATACCCATCTCCTTTATGTTTAGGAGATAGGCTTAGTAATCGTCTATCTACCCATCTCCTTTATGTTTAGGAGATGGGGTAAGTAATCGTCTATGTACCCACCCCCTTTATGTTTAGGAGATGGGCTTAGTGATCGTTCATCCAGCCACCTCCTTTATGTTTAGGAGATGCGATATTAATAAATAGTATATCTACCCACCTCCTTTATGTACAGGAGATGGGTTTAGTAATCTTTCATCTACCCACATCTTATATTTTTAGGAGATGGGCCTTTTAATCTTCTATCTGCGCACCTGCTTGGTGTTTAGAAGATTGGCTTAGTAATCGTCTATTACCCATCCAATTTTGTTTTGGGCATGGGCTTAGTGATCGTCTATCCACCCACACCCTTACATGTTCAGAAGATCTGTTAAGTAATAGTATATCTACCCACCTCCTTTATGTTTAGGAGATGGGCTTAGTAATCGTCCATCTACCCACCCCCTTTACGTTTAGGATATGGGCTTAGTAATCGTCTGTCTACCCACCCCTTTATCTTTAGGAGATGGGCTGAGTAATCGTCTATCTATTCACGCCCTCATGTTTAGGAGATGGTTTACTAATCGTCTATCTACATACCCCCTTTACGTTTAGGAGACGGGCTTAGTAATCGTCTGTCTACCTACCTCCTTTGTGTTTGGGGGATGGGCTTAGTAATCGTTCATCCACCCACCTCCTTTATGTTTAAGGGATGGAAATTTTAATCGTCTATCTGTGCACCTGCTTTATGTTTAGGGGATGGTTTACTAATCGTCTATCTACATACCCCCTTTATGTTTAGGAGATGGGCTGAGTAATCGTCTATCTACCCACCCAATTATGTTTTGGAGATGGGCTTAGCAATAGTATATCTACCCACAATTTTTATGTTTTGGAGATTGGCTTAGTAATCTATCTAACCACAAAAATTACATGTTTAGGAGATGGGCTTAGTAATGTACCCACCCCCTTTACGTTTAGGAGATGGGCTTAGTAATCGTCTGTCTGCCCATCCCTTTATCTTTAGGAGATGGGCTGATTAATCGTCTATCTATCCACGCCCTCATGTTTAGGGGATGGTTTACTAATCGTCTATCTACATACCCCCTTTATGTTTAGGAGATGGGCTTAGTAATAGTCTATCTGCCCACCCCCTTTATGTTTAGGAGATGGGCTTAATAATAGTATATCTACTCATCCCCTTTATGTTTAGGAGATAGGCTTAACAATCGTGTATCTACCCACCCCCTTTATGTTTAGGAGAATCACCTTTTAATTATCTCTCTGTGCACCCGCTTTACGGTTAGGAGATGGGCTTTGTAATCGTGTATCTAACCACCCCCTTACATTTTTAGGTGATCTGCTTAGTAATCGTCTATCTACCCACGTCTTTTATGTTTGGGAGATGGGTTTAGTAATAGTATATCTGCCCACCCCCTTTTTGTTTATGAGATGGGCTCAGTAATCGTCTATCTACCCACCTCCTTTATGTTTAAGAGATGGGCTTAGTAATAGTATGTCTACCCACATTCTTTATCTTTAGGAGATGGGCTTAGTAGTCGTCTATCTACCCACTTCCTTTATGTTTAGGAGATGGGCTTAGTAATGGTCTACCCACCTCCTTACATGTTTAGGCTTAGTAAGAGTATATCCACCCAGGTGACACGACAATTGAGCGCCAACAATTCAGCTACAACAATTCAGCGCCAACAACTGAGCACGAGGACAATTTAGCGCCAACAACAGAGCGACAACAACTCAGCGCCAGTTTGTTGTTTCCTTCATGTTGATCAGTTGTTAACGCCTTGCCTTCAACTTTGTACGTGTAACTTGGAACGAGGAGTTGATATCTCTTGTGCAAAATGGATCGAATTTTGAGTGTAAAGAAAAGGGAAAAAGTTACCATAGGAGGTTACACCTACAGATTTGACAAAAATAGTAAACTTGCAAATGATGTCAAATTTTGGAGATGTAATAAAAAGACTTGCTTGGCGAGGATACATACCCGTGAAGATACCGTTATACGACGCCGAGGGGAGCACAAACATGGTCCAAATGTACCGAAAGTTGAAGCTGCCAAAGTAGTGTCTGCGTTGAAAGAAAGGGCAGTCAACACCAGAGAGGGTGTAAGACAGATTATGGGGGAGGTTCTAGAAACTGTTTCTGAAGCAGTAGCTGTGGAGCTTCCTTCGAAGAGTTCCATGATTCGGTCAATACAACGAGAGAGGAATGGAAATAACATGCCTCTCCTGCCTCAAGCATTGGAACAACTTGGCGACATCCCTGATGAACTGAAGGTAATTGATAGAGAGAGAGAGAGAGAGAGAGAGAGAGAGAGAGAGAGTGAGGAAAATGAAATGATTGACTGATTGATCGATTGATTGATTGATTGATTGATTGATTGATTGATTGATTGCTTGATTGATTGATTGATTGAAAACAATAGTAAAAATGCTGGTATACCATTCAATTAATAAGCTACGAGTTTAAGATAACACACCTTAACACCACCCCCTCCCCACTGGAAGTTCGTAAGGCGATTGTTATTTTTTGCCGTTTCAGGTTTTACACGATGGGACAAACTTTTTGGCTTTTGATTCTGGTCAAGGTCCGACTCGCATTCTGATCTTTGCAACACCAGAGGGACTTCAGCTGCTTCATGATTATCCTCATTGGTTTGCGGATGGAACTTTTCAAACTGCACCAGGAATTTTTGCTCAGATCTTTTCACTTCATGTTATATATATGGACACAATTCTTCCTGTAGTTTTTGCGCTTCTCCCAAGCAAGTCTCGGAATACATATGATTGCTTCCTTCAGGCTTTGAAGACGGTAAAACCTGGTCTGCAGCCAGCCACTCTCATGACTGACTTTGAACGATCAGTTATTTCGGCTTTTCAAACCGAGTTTCCTGGCATCGAAGTCAGTGGATGTCATTTTCATTTAGCACAAAATGCCTGGCGGAAAGTGCAAAGTGAAGGACTTGCAGAGCTCTACAAGAACGACAACGAGTTCGCCAGGTTCATGCGGATGCTACCTGCTCTCGCTTTCATGCCTTCGCAAGATGTCCAAAAACATATTTGAGGAAATCTTCGACTCTGACTCAGATGACTTTGACCAGAGAGGCCAACCAGTGGTCGATTATTTTGAGGATGTTTATATAGGACGACCAAGAAGGAATGGACGAAGACATCCACCAATGTTCTCAATAGACTTATGGAACATGCACGAGAGAGCGTTGCTAGGTACTGCCAGATCAAATAATGCAGTTGAGGGCTGGCACAATGCATTTCAAGCCCATGTCGGTGCGCATTATCCAAACCTGTGGAGACTAATTCGCATCCTCCAGAGAGAACATGGGCTTATTAAGACTGAAATGACGAGGATTCTGACTGGACAACCCCCACCCCCCAAACGCAGGAAATACAAAGACTGAACCTTGCGGATCCAGAGAATTCTTCAACAGCATGCACAGGGCCATCGCTCGAGAAAAGACACACTTCACGGACTTGCTTACGCGTTCATGTTTTAGACACTAGCCTTGCTCTTTTAATGACATTTTTACACTGTACACTGTTTATTTCTACTGTTTTTTACTACATGTCATTATGTGTTATGTGAAAGAAATATATCATGTGTAAAATACTTTTCTTAATAAATTCAGATGATTTGCAAACTGTTTATGCACATGTTGGCGCTATATTGATCTGGCGCTCAATTGTTGGCGCTCTATTGACCTGGCGCTCTATTGTTGGCGCTGGATTGCTGGCGCTCAATTGTTGGCGCTCAATTGTCATGGAACCATCTACCCATCCCCTTTACTTTTTGGAGATTGGCTTAGTTATCGTCTATTATTCATTACCCTCCCAATTTTGTTTTGGAGGTAGATTTAGTAATCGTTTTTCTACTCATCCCCTTCACGTCTAGGGCTGGGCTTAGTAATAGTATATCTACCCACCCCCTTTATGTTTAAGAGACGAGCTTAGTAATCGCATATCTACCCACCCCCATACATGTTTAGTTGATCTGCTCAGTAATTGTCTGTTTACCCACCTCCTATTATGTTTAGGAGATGGGCTTAGTAATCGTCTATCAACCCACCCCCTTATATGTTTAGGAGATGGGCTTAATAATCGTCTTTCAACCTATCACCTTTATGTTTAGGAGAGGGGCTTACTAATCTGTCTCTCTACCTACCCCATTTATGTTTAGGAGATGGGCTTAGTAATCGTTTATTTAACCACCCCCTTAATGTTTAGGATATGGGCTTAGCAATCGTCTATATACATCCTTTATCTTGAGTAATCGATCAGGGTAAGTTTTTCAGCTATATTGTTCTGCACACAGAAAATGCCCTTTCAGTTCTTTTCTCGTCGCTCTGAATACCCCACATCGAATCGCCTTTTCCACGCCGAGTTTTTTCCTTTAACTTTAGCGAGGCCAGATCATAACTGCTCCTGTATAAACACTGGAATTATGATCTCTGTCAGCCTCCCTGTCTAATACCTTTGGTTTGATTAACGTGTGTAGCAAAACTTGAGGTACCATTCCTGTCTTCTCACTTCATCCTAAAACCCTGTTGAACATTATCTTATCCAACCATTTCACTTCAGGCTTTGTTTTATTTTCTGCATGAAAATTTTGTAACTTGACCCTCCTTGAACTAGTCTAACCAATTTTCTCCAAATTTTGATCTGCCATTAAGAGAAATGTTTTAAAAATATTTGAATCACTCGCCAAAAAAAATGTTTTTTTTAATTATCTTGTAGCAGCTAACTAGGGTTTTCCATCTTACAAGACAAGGAGCCTAGATGGCCCCTTGACCAGGAGATAAGAGAGCAGTTTGGTTCTCCTTAAAGATCTGGGTCTGGGCTCTACCGAGAGACGCAAACTCGGAGAACCTCCGTCGACCGGTACTCTTCCTTAATAGCTCCCCACACATTGTCCAGCCGAGGCCTCTCACCCTGTGCAACATGCAGATGACGGGGCACGACAGCAACAACGGAGTCACACACAATAACATACATACCACAACTACAAACAAGGGTCTACCGCCGCCAGACAGTGGGTCACTACAGAGAACCAAACTATATTGCTCACGTCAGGGTCAAGTTTAGTGTATCCTAACGTTATCAAGAAAGTTCACCCTAGAGTGTCATGCCCAAATTTCTGAATTACCTCCAAAATTCCCCCACCCCTTTTATGTATAAGGGATGGGGCTAAATATTCTCTATTCCCCCCCACCCCTTATGTATAGGGTTTCCCCACCTCTTTTATGTTCGTGAGATGGGACTAATTGCCCTTCTTCACCCTTTATTTCTATCATGAGCTATATCTCCCTCTATTCGTATCAAGCTCTACCATTGCCTCCATGTATCCTTAATAATTATGCTTCATGCCATCCATCATCCCTATCCTCTTTATGTGCAGGGCATAAGGTTGGTTGTCCTCTATTCCCCCACCCCTTTATATGTCCTTTCTATATTTCTCCCATCCCCTTTCTGTATAGGGGATTGGTCTAAGTGCCCTCTATTTCGCCCCATCCCCTTTCTGTATAGGGGATTGGTCTAAGTGCCCTCTATTTCGCCCCATCCCCTTTCTGTATAGGGGATTGGTCTAAGTGCCCTCTATTTCGCCCCATCCCCTTTCTGTATAGGGGATTGGTCTAAGTGCCCTCTATTTCGCCCCATCCCCTTTCTGTATAGGGGATTGGTCTAAGTGCCCTCTATTTCTCCCATCCCCTTTCTGTATAGGGGATTGGTCTAAGTGCCCTCTATTTCGCCCCATCCCCTTTCTGTATAGGGGATTGGTCTAAGTGCCCTCTATTTCGCCCCATCCCCTTTCTGTATAGGAGATTGGTCTAAGTGCCCTCTATTTCGCCCCATCCCCTTTCTGTATAGGGGATTGGTCTAAGTGCCATCTATTTCTCCCATCCCCTTTCTGTATAGGGGATTGGTCTAAGTGCGCTCTATCTCGCCCCATCCCCTTTCTGTATAGGGGATTGGTCTAAGTGCCCTCTATCTCGCCCCATCCCCTTTATGATAAGGAGATGGGGCTACTTATCGCAATATTTCCCAATCCCCGTTATATTTAGGGGATCAGATTAATATTCCCTACTCGCCCTGCAGTCCTATCATCTTTGCCACCGTGTATGCTTATCATTGTCTCCATTTATCCTTATCATGCTCAATGTCATCCGCTATCCCACCCCCATTCTTTGTAGGGGGCTGATTCTTCCCTATCCCCCCCCTCACTTTATGTGTAGCTGGGGGATGGGATTAGTTATCCTCCATTTCCCCACCCCCTTTATGTTAAGGAGATTGGATTAATGTTCATCCTGCCTTCCCGTCATGATCTATACCACCTGCCTTAATTTTAGGAGATGATGCTAAATTTCCCCATGTTTCCCAACCTCCTTTGTGTTTACGAGATGATGTTCATGTTCTCCTTTTCCCCCCCATCTCTCTGATGTTTAGGAGATGGAGCTAATGTTCCTTCTATTTCCACATCCCCTGTATACTTAGGGAATGGGTCTGGTTTACCCTCTATTTCCCCACCTCCTTTACGTTTGGGAGATGGGGCTAGTTTTTCTTCTATTTCCCCACCCTCCTCGATGTTTAGGAGATAGGTTTAGTTTTTCGACACCTTGTTTCTTTCTCTGTCACCCTTCATCCTTGTCATGATTTGGCACTACACATCTATTTTCTTCATGCCCGTGAGCAATATTTACTTTCCCACATCTAAATCTCGGCCTTAGTACAATCAGATGACTTCTCCGGACTTTCTCCCATTGACTCTTAAAACCATGTGAGAAAGGTTGGTGTCAGATGGAAGCTCCCATGTCGCTATTGCATCCAGGCCATGTTGGTTACAGTGGCGTAGCAACAGAGGGTGAGGGACTGGGGGCAGTTTCCTTTTCTATGCACTTGCTCAGCTATAATACAGTTATACAGCAGCTTTATGCTGACGTAGACTAGCTGCACCCCCATGACCCGTGAACGCTTGCTACGCCACTGGCTAGGTATGATGATAGCCCCCCAGCAAGGCCGACAGTGACAGATAGTACCACTTTACTGTCATTAGTGGTAGCAAGGCGTGCTGGCCCCTGGCATTAGGGGACAACACTCCATGATCTGACTTGAAACAATGCAGAGGTTTCTAACAAAAATTAAATATATCCCATCGGACTATCTTTGCTTCTTCATAAAACTCCCGAATTTAACTTTAAGCTGTAAATCATTTTTATGCCTTAGAATATTACACCTTATTAATGATACTTGGGGTAACTAAATGTGGCTTTCCGTGGAAGGAATACCGTGTCATTTTACACAACTTTACTTGGGCACCCTTTTCATGTTCTGAGTGTCACCGAGCCGCGCATTAACTAGAAAAACGTCCATCTGCAAGACTAGCTTCCCAGGGGAGAGAATGGGGTTCAGCCCCACTGTTACCACCCGCGCCTGTCCTAAAATCGCGCTTTTTCACCATCCTTCCTGTCCTGTGCCTTCCCTTAAACAAGCAACAAGCCAGAACCATGTCTAGATCATCAATCGCCCTGATCAAATCAGTGAGCTCAGAAATCAATTTAGGGAAGAGTTCCTTACGTCCCGACCACTTTGTTTAAATCTCTATCCCTGATCCTAAACCTTTTTTCAACCCTACTCAATCCTTAATACTAAAGCTTTCCCTAACCCTGTTCTGACCTATAAGCCTAGACCTAGTGATTTTATTCGTCACTCTACCCCCGTAAAGAATTGTAACAGGTAATACGGTCGGGACGTATGGATCTCTTTCCTGACATTTTAAAATTAAAACTGCCTACCTGGGCCTTGCCATCTGCCAATCTTCATCTGAAAAAGCACACATCGATTTAACGTGCCGCACTTTAACTTTGATCACAGCACAACTCTGAACAAATCACCACACGATGTTGTCTCCTTGTCAGGCGAAGCAAGAAAGGAATTCAACTCGTGCCTTCTTTCGGGTCAATTCAGAGTCTGACCGTGACGTCACTTGAATTCTGGTCACAACATCATGCGCTGGGTGAACGCCATTGTGAACAGTCATCTCTCCGTTGATTACCCCCACTGTCAAAAATACGTGAATTTTAGTTTGTTAACTGTTCCTTTTTATTTAAATTCATTTTTAAAGTCAAAAAATCCTTTGAACTCTTGTCCTGCTGAGTTGTTTGTGGCACATAGTATTAAAATGATTATTCCCCTTCCGTCCCCCCCCCCCCCCACGAAAGTTAAACATGGCTTTTTTGACTCTCAAAATAAGAAGCTTTTTATGACTGAACAGAGGGGGCGGGAGCCTTTCCTAAGTGGCGTAAAAAAAAAAAGTTTCTGTATTAAGCACAATTAATTTTTTTTTTCTTTTTAACTCTGCCATGTTTTTCATAAGGCCCGCTCATGCCTTTTGTTCATTGCTAGCATAGAGCAATGGCTGTTGATATGTTTAGCATTATCCGGGACAAACTTGTAAACACACCGGTCTATCTCCCTCTCTTTTTGTCTAGAAAGCTTCCCATTATTCTACATTCCTGCTGTAGATTTCATGCAAACCAGAGCACTACGCATTCATTTCTGTCAGGAAAATTGTGGGCAAGGAACTGATCGTGTATCAATATCGTTTCCAGTGCGGCGGGCTTACTATGGGAGATCACTGTATTTTACATTTTTACAACGCTTCATTTAAAAATACCTGAACTTTGAATCAACACAATCGGTCCATACAAAGGCGATTGAGCTGGATTAGTTGGCACTTACTTAAATTAATTTTATAATTTTTGAAACTGTCATTAATTAGGCTGCAGTGTCGAGCAAAAAATTAAACCACATTGAATTACTCCTGGAAGTTTTTTTTTTTTCAACTAGATGAATTTCCCGGCATTGTCCGGGATGAATCTGTGAACCCCCGTACCATCTCTCTCTCTCTTTTTGGTCTAGAAAGCTTCCTATATATTCTACAGTCTTACTACAGATTTCATGCGCACCAGAGCACTACGCACTCATTTCTGGTAGGGAAATTGCACTCACCAATCTGAACGCGCATTAATTCATCGTATCCGGTGTAGTGATCTTACTACAGGGAGCCAAAACAAAGATCATTGTATTTTACATTTTTACAACTTTTTATTGAAACATACCTGAAACTTGAATTAACACAATCGGTCGATACAAAAGCGATTGGGCGGGATTAGTTGACACTTCGGAATTTAAACTTTATAAATTTTGAAAATATCATTTAGGCTGTAGCGTCGAGCAAACAAAAGGGTCAAAATTGCACCACAATGAAATACTCCCACCGCGTTTTTTTTTTTTTAATAACTAGATGAGGTTCCCGCCCCTATCCGGGATAAACCCGTGACCCACCACTCTATTTCGCTCTTTCTTATTGGCCTACAAATTACATACTTTTTTAGCTTTCCGTGGGCACCAGAGCACTACTCACTCATTTCTGATATGGAAATTTTGAGCACGGAAGTGAACGCGTATTAATATCGTTTTTTCCGGTGCGGTGAGCTTGCTGCAGGGAGCCAAAACAAAGATCATTGTGTTTTACATGTTTACAACTTTTTATTTAAAAATACCTGAAACTTGAATCAACACAATCGGTCCATACAAAAGCAATTGGGCTGGATTAGTTGACACTTAGGAAAACTAACGTTATAATTGTTGAAACTGTCATTGAGGCTGTAGCGTCGAGAAAAAAAAAGGGGTCCAAAATTGCATCACAATGAAATACTCCCGCCACACTTTTTTTTTTTATAATAAGATAAGATTTTTCGTGAGTAGTCTTTTACTGTGATGCATAATGATTAGGTGGTGAGCCCCCAGTGTGGAGCTTACGCCAGGCTGGTCTGGGTTACCCCTTATGCTCTAGAATGATGTTGTCATGAGAGATTGCCTTTGGTTGGTTGTTTTTTTCTGCTATATTGTGCATTATACGTTTTGTTGGCGGGGTTTAGTCGTTAGAATGTAAACTTGTGCGTACTAAAAATCCTAAAATACCGGAACTAAAGCTTCTCCTATACCTAGTTAACTCTGGACACTCACTTAAAATACGTGGAACTGCCATAAGTGTCAGCCAGAATTATTTTTTTTTTAAAAGAATTTCATAAAGAAATGCGTTGGTGTATACTTTATAACAAGGACAAGCGCTGCTTTCTCTCTGTTGTTATCTCAGGTATTTTTCTACATAGTTTTTATTTAATTATTTTGATATACATCTATCTCTTTCTATGTAATGAAGAGCTGATTTTGTGATCTTATGATAAGGATTGTTTGACACTGAGTTCTAACTTTCACATTCAGCCCTCCTAAATTCCCATGCATTTCTTAATTGCAACTATCATATAAAGAATGTATGTGATTAAGAATTAATCAAAGCTAAAGCGCCATTTCAGTATCAATTAATAAAATTGCATAATCAAAAAGATCTGACAAAATGTTAATTCGAAATGACAATCAAATAGGACGGATAAGGAACTTATTTAATCCACTATTTTTTATTGGAGAAAAGTTAAATTAATTATATAAAAATGAAAGAACCACAATTTGGTGGAAAAATTAATTTCTTCTTGTATCACATTGTCAGAAACACACTCCTGCAAACAAGTGGACCTTTTTTTCTGGGCACACACATAATCATATTTTATGCATGCACTATATGACAAGATGTAATCTGTACAAATGCGAAGCACTTTGATAATTTTGTCCCATCCTTGGGTCGAAAAAAAAACAAAAAAACACCACCTACAAGGAGAGAACCAATGTATTTCGCAAAGCCCCAAGTTAGGGACAACGACAAACAAAGCTGTACAAAAAAATTCAGAAAGAATCCGCAAATGTAAGAAATTACACCTGTCTTGTACTGACCAAATTCTGTCATTTGGTACCGGCGGCAATGAGCACACTCGTGAGTTGACCCTTTTAAGGTATGCTAGCTGATACACTAATCTAATTTAACGCTCTTGAAAAGCAATCACACAGGAGCCATGGACAAGCCGAAACAAGGCACCAAGCAAGGGCGACATAAACCATACATTTTTTTTGTTTTTGGTAAAACAAACGTCCGGGTATCGATAATTATCACTGATCTGAATATCAGGTGTGACCCTGTATAAAAATGTTGAAGCGTTTACTTCTTGCGATTTAGTCAGCAACTGATGCCAAGCATGGCAAATCCCAAGAGTATCACTGAATTCAAAACATCAACATAAAAAAGAAGGAGGAGTTGTATTGCATATCAGGATAATGAATAAATTGATAATATTCAAAGGTGGTAACGGCGAAGAAAACCGACAACCCCTCCATATCTACCCTTCGTTTTAACTCCCAATGAGGATTCTTCTACAATTTCCATAGAAATGGATAATCTAAGATCCAATATTTCATAATTGAAACATATTTAACTTTAAATATTTTTTCCATGTTATTTATCTATTTATTATATTTACTAACTTATTTCTCAGGTGTTTGCTTATCTATTTATTTACTTTCTAGTTAATTCAGTTCTTTATGTTTTTCTTACTTACGGTACAGTCGTTTTACTTTGTAAGTGGGAGGGAGGGGGTGTGGGATGAGGTATAATTGTTTTTCTTAAATTTATTTTTCTATTATTTTTATTCTATTCTTCCTATTCTGTTCTCTTCTCTTCTCTTCTCTTCTCTTCGGTTCTCTTCTACCCAGTTCTGCCCTATTCTACTCTGTTGTATAATATCCTACTCTTGTTTTATTTTGTTTTTATTATTTTTTAAGATTCATTTTATCATATTCTTGTGGAGCCACCTCTAGTGCCGTGATGCAAGATACCCCCTGATTTTGCACAATAACAAACCATCCAGACTTTGTGCCGCGGAAGACCATGCATAGGCAGAAGTTTGAGAAAAGTTGTGCTTGAATTTTTATTTTGTGTGTGTGTGTGTGTGTGTGGATTTGTCAAAATATAGTACACCATCCATCCATCCTGTCTAGGAAGACAATTCCTTGGCAGATGTTTGAGAAAAGTTGTGCTTGGATTTTATACCGATTCCTCACAATAATAGATTATCCCGTCTTTGTGCTGCGAAGATCAATCGTTGGCCGTAGCTGGAGAAAAGTTGTGCGGACGGCTCGGGGGTAAATGGCAGGTCCAACATGCCACTTTCGTCCACTCTTGGTTGTCGATCTAAATATTCAACAGTGGGTCTTAAACTTCGTGTAGTTGGACTTGTAAAGGTAGTAAGGGTTGAAAAGTTGAAATTATCTATTATTACCACACCTTTGGGATGGGAGGGGAGGTGTTGGGTAATAACAGATAATTTGTGACCAAATCGCGTATTTGCAGCTACTTACACCTTGCTCTCCCCATTATGTCGAAACGCCCACAAGTCTTTATCCCGGTGTCAAAAATTCTTTAAAGATAGTTCATAATTTATACCAGGCATATAGCAAAGCTAATGCAGGACTGACAGTATGGAACTGTTAGTTGCATTTCAACCTCAGTGAACTTGTTTCCGATTGTAAAAAGGACTCAATAAAGGACACATCTTGATGTATTTAATTATTATTTAGTATACGCCAATAATGGTATTAGACATTTTTGACAGATTTGAGATATTAAGAAAAAACTGTTTCTTTTCCTGTCACTTGGTGACTTATGTCATAATGATTCTATTGGATCATTACTTTTTCTTATTGGCGCATTTCTTTTTCTGTAATATTATCTGATAGCCCTTATGCTCAGGAATGCAATGAACCGTCATTTGCCTTTTGGCATAAGTCTGACATATGCCATTAAGATAGAGCGGTGACGATATGTTAATAAAGTTGATGTTCTCCTCTGTGTCCTTGTCTCCTTTGTTCATGAATGACAGTGTGGACCGAAGTGTACTGATTATTGTAAGAGATTCTGTTCGCTGGGTAAAATGTCTTGCATGGGATACAAATAAAATGTTTAATTTAATTGAAAATGTCATGAGACGGGCAATTTCTCAACACTGCTTTAAGTTGCCACTCTATAGACGGACACATTTTTCCATAACCTTTCTGGCGTTGCTAAATACGAGAAAAAAAAGACGCATACAAATCGAAAACTAAACAAATCAAAACAAAAACAAAAGCACATACACACACACACACACACACAGTAAACTCTATAGGGTCGCAGCAAGGCTTGAAACAAAAGTAAATTTTTTTAAGGGGGGAGGGGGAGAGAAAAAAGTTTTGATGGGCGGGTGCAAGATTTCACGAATTCACTGCTCTCTATTTTCTTTTAGATTGTCTTTCCTTTTTTCTTGTTTAATTTATTGTACGGTTTCAGAGTTTGGCGGAATACAACTTTCTGTCCCACAGTCGGTAGGCTATTAATCATAATAATAATAATGGATGGCATTTATATAGCGCATATCAACTGCCATTAGAAATGCTCCATGCGCTTTACAGAAGCTCTGTCACTCGCTATTTCTTTCTCTCACTCTCTCTCTCTCTCTCTCTCTCTCTCTCTCTCTCACTCTCTCTATCTCTCTGTCTCAGAGCAAATTGTAACCGCAGCCTATAAGGCGCAGTTCACAATTCACAACAGTTCACAACTTACAACTTGTATTCTAAAGTATTATAATAATATTTGAATACCTATTAATATTTATTTAATAATGAATTATAATTTTTTGTTGGTGATATGGTGGGGGGTGGTGGTGGGAGGGGGGAGTGATACGGCTAAATTTTAATCTATTAGTTTTAATTTCAATTTTTCCCGGGCAGCGGCCTGTACGGTCTGCTCTTTATGATTTCCAACTGCCAAGGTATCTTTACCGTGCACACAGGCCCTCCAAATTTTTCGTCCTTATCCGAGAAGACCAGGTACTCGATCCTACCTCCCAATAGGATCAGGGACACGAAAATATGAGAAAAATCCCAATTTCCAACATTCCTGCACAGCCCGGGTTTTGAACCGGGGACAATTGACATGAGAGGCGAGCACCTTGCCTCTAGACCACCTTGTCCCCATTAGAGCCATTCCAAGGCTTCTCTACTTCATCGCAGATTTCTCAATGGGCCAGTTACTCTTAAAAAATGTTTTACTAAATGTTTGCCTGTAGTTCCGATTCAAAGTGATATAAACAAAGAAATTGACGGAGGCATTCAAAGCACTCAGTGTAAACATGATGTCCAGCGCCATAATGTACAAGTCATGGTAAGTGCCATCATGATCAAAGCCAGGTACTAGTAGACTGATGTATACGACCACAACTGTTGGTGTGTTACACGCAATGAACACACAAGATAACGAACACACAATTGCTATCGGTCTGATGTATTTTCTTGAAATTGCAGAATTTGTCACCTTTACTTTCGGCACATCATTTTTAGAACCACTTTTCGAGCTTTGAGAGTGCTGGTGTTTTTCAGACTGTTGAGAGGTGGAACTTTTTTGAAAGTGACTGGATTTTCGAAGTTCCTTAATCATTACAACAGTGTTGATAAAAATCACGACTTCAGCGACTGTGGGCAGCACGATGATGTTGGTGATATTGTGGACCATAACCGTTTGCGGTCTCCATCCAGCAAGGCCAAGAGTCACTTTTGTCATGTTGAAACTGTAGTCGAAATATGCTGTAAGTTTCAGAGAGATAAATACAGGTGTTGAACTTAAGATACACAGAACCCATATAATTGCCAAAGCGATGGCAGTTCGGTGCATAGAAAAAAGAAATTGCACACGGAGGGGGGTTAGAACACACAGACATCTTTCCAATGAAACTAATATTGTAGTCACCGCGGAGACGTCATAGAACATTGAACTGGTCCATCCGACAACATGGGCTTGAAATGCTTCATAGTGTATAGAGCTTGAAGGATACAATTCACGGCAGATACTGAAAATGTAACGTACCACAGCCCATACTAACACCAACAAATCAGAGATGGACAAAGAAAGTAAAGTCAATGTGACATTGTTGGTTCTGTAATCTTGTCTGAGAAATACAACAATGTTGGAGACATTCAGTAACAATCCTACAAAACAGATAGATAAATTAATATATGTGAGGACATCCATCTTTATCACGTGCCTAATTTCTCTGCACCTTTAACAATCTGATTTTTTCCAAGTTAATGCAAAAATATTACA
The DNA here is from genome assembly GCA_963931925.1 of Onchidella celtica. Taxonomy (NCBI): domain Eukaryota; kingdom Metazoa; phylum Mollusca; class Gastropoda; order Systellommatophora; family Onchidiidae; genus Onchidella; species Onchidella celtica. The sequence continues at coordinate 44,653,135 of OZ007569.1, forward strand.
GCTCGATAGATGAAAACTATTGAAGAACGAAACTTTCCAACGCCTAAATTATATCACAATTCATGCACGCACAGTCCGACTTGTTTTTATTGCACTTTTGTTTGTCCGAAGTTACTTTTGACAACACAAACCCTACAAAAGTGATTTTGGCCTTTCCGTTGTCGCCCACAGTAAAAAGGTTCTATAGGTATTTATGTTTATTTACTTGCACCAGGTATTACTGCCATCATTTTTTTCTCATATCATTACTATCGATCTAACCCAGCGGTGCCATTATGTATAATAGCAGACTCATAAATCAGCCTAGCATGAACTCAATATTTTGCCATTGGTTTGTTATCAGTATCGTTTTAACTCTAATGTTGTCTGTAGCTGAAGAAAAAAAAAAATCTAATTTTTCAACACTTTGATGACAGCGGCAAATGAAATCAGCTTTTCAGAAATGTATGAAAATTTCAAATATCAATTATATTTGTGAGATTACCACTAGGTAGCTCAAAAACCATCATTTTGTAGTGCACAGTATTTCATCACAATTCACATAAAAGAAAACTGGTAATTTCATGTTGTGACCTGTCCATTATCATTCAGTTGTATTGTAGTTCGCTTTGTTGATTTTTTGTTTGTTTGTTAGGATCTTCCTAAGCTGCGTGTACTTTACAAAATTCTGAGGATCGAAAGTAAATTTGAGATATACTACATGATTATATGTAGAATGACTTGTTATTGGATAATAACACAGCTTTCTTATTTGTCAGCTAGTCGTCGGCATACTTCTTACAGGCAATCATTTTAAAATAAATGTGTTAATTTAAAACGTAAACTTCTTTATTCTTTGTCCAAAAAGCCCACCATACTGATATAAATAAAGTGCTACAGGGGCTTTGTTCGGCTGTAATTATTATTTTTTAAATTTCTTATTAATGTGAGCGTGGAATACTTTCCCTAGGATTAGACAGTAGTCGAAAAATAGCGAGATCTGAAATCATTCTATATGCATAATTATAGACAAGCAGGCACAGAAATAATGAGTCTGACATTGCTGTACAGTTGTTGAATCCTTGTCGGCCTGAGTTTGGAGATAAGATTAATACCAAAACCACTGCCATGAAAGAAATAGGTCAAGGTTCATGTCAGTCTGAATTCTCGCAGTCACAGAAAAGACCAGATGGAAGAGACTGGTCTCAGTGTGTGCAAGACTTCAATGAAAACGGCTCGGTCCGAGTTCAATTTACTTATTAATTGTTCTGTAGCCAACACCGCTGGAGAGCTTAAATCTTTCCGTCCACTGGTTCTTGAGCAATTATTACGCCTTTCACAATAATTCTGCCGACAAATGTAGCTCTGCTATGACTTAATTTACTCTGTAACTTAATTATGGATTGAGTAGTGTGGACCATGTCGATGACATTGCAAGGAACAAAGTTTACAGATATGAGATCTTTTGAGCAGATGGTCACTTCTGCATGAAATGCACCGTATTATAAAGCCAGATATAGTGGAAATTCATCTCCAAGCGTCTATTATATCATCACCCTTTTTCATTGCTCTGTGAAAGCTCACTCGACACGTTTCAGTAATACACACATTTACGAGATTAGATCATGATGATTAGTATCGCCGAAATGCTTGATCTTTTAGGCTCTGGGATATTATATTCTCACATTTTAAAGTTTTTGCAGTTCAAACAATTATACACCTAGAAGGTTTCACTATCACATAAGAAGTTCAAATATCAGATAGGAAAATTTGGTGCAAAAAAAAAAAAAAAAAATATTTAGGAAGCTTAAATGTAAAAAAACCAAATTCAAATATAATTGTGAAAAAAAAATCAAATACCACACAGTAAAACCAAATATATACTTCCTCAATCCTGATCGTGCATGAAAAAAGGATGTCTACGTGATCATAGTACATATATCCCTTAGGGATAATTACGTAAAAAACAACAACAGCACTCTCTTCTCATGTGCCGAAAAACTTGGACCAATTCACTTGCTATCGATAGAAAAAAAATGCCTCACATGCACAGACAATGATAACCATCTAAGACACAACTCCCCTCTACAAAACTTTTGTTCCTGGCGATTATTATCTCCATCTTTCCTCCTTTCTGGGCATGAAAAGGAGGACCGCTTACCATATCATCCCTAGGGCAGAGAATTACAACGGCACTGTTGCCTTTCCTCGCGGTGGTAAGAGAGCAGCAAACGTTACAGACAGTTCTATTCTTCCTGAAATCGCAGAAGAACATCTTAACTATACCCTGACGATCATCAACTATGAGACACGTACCAGACTGTCCCAACACAAAGCATAATTACGTGAACAACTGTGAACAACATCCTTAAAGCCAACTTAGAAACTTGAAGATGTCCCAGCTGTACTTAATTCCGATAAGGCAAAAGCTATGAGACGTAAATAAACCGCATGGTTAGTGCAAAACACTCAACGCCAGGACTTCGAATTTGTTGACTGTGCAGAAACCAACCTGTGGACGGAGCGGACTTAGAGCAGTGCACATCGCCAATGCTGAGCTGTTAGAATCGTATAGGGAAGGCAAGATCAAATCTTACATTAATATTTACAGTAAGTGCAGATGGTAGACTTGTTCATCTTGACCGTCCGCCAGGACGTAGCCCGAGCTTGCAGTCCTGGACGTGCGCATCCCGGACAGGAAATCTTGTTTCGTTTTTGACACTGGGCGCATAGGCAACGCCGGTCTTCCAAATGAGGTGAAGTACCTCCCCACTTATTCACAAGTTCTCAACATAATGCAAAAAAATGCATCCACTCTTTGGAAGCGAGGACTAAATAGAAGTGTGACACCCACTTTTCAAACTAGTCCATCAGGAACACATGGCAGCATTTGCCCAAAGCGCAGAACAAGATCAAAGAAGCAGCATTCAGAGGTATGCAAGCTTACATGCCATGGTGCTTAGAGATGGAAAATATTTTTATATGAAGTATTGTCAGTAAAGTCCCATGAAGTCAAAAGAAATGTAAGTTTTCGCTGACTTTGTTGAAGTTGTTTTCTCAAGTTGTTTTTGTCACGAGCGAGTGAGCGAGGATCAGTAGTTACGAGAAGAGAGTTAACCCACGGGCCACGGGGTAAGGGAAAGCGTGCATGTGTGAGTGGTGGGGGTCTGAATGAGGCGAGAGCGCTGTATTACTATCACTGCACACTAAGACGTCCTAGAGAGCGGACGCAGGAGAAAGCCCCAGAGGGCGAACATAAGGAGAGCAGTCGGAAGACTTGGGAGTAGTGTTTTTCCAGTGATGACTGGTAGGTGGAACGATGATTGATAGTTATGATTGATGTATTATATTCGTCTATGACCATGATGTAAGTAAGTATATGTGAGGAATGTGGAAGTCCTTGATACTGTATATAGCAATGTGCGCCATGAGCGATAGATGAAAGTTGAGTTCTTGGATTTGTAGCGAGAGTGAGTATTGTGTACTACGGTGGAGGTGTGTTACCGTAAGATGTTTGGTGAGTGAAATGTGAACTATTGTGTATACGCTTCATGAGTTGTAATGAGGGGTGAAGTGAATAGAAGTGGTATGGTATTATACCAATGTAATGTTATTCTTGTAGGTGCCGGGGTCGGCCGCCTACGGTGAGCACAGAGGCAGGAGCCAGCATAGGGCCGGAGGCCACACATAGGCCAGGAAGGAAGCTGTCGGTGCAGGACAGTAGAGGCACATGAGTCGTGGCAGTCTGGCCACCGACAGGGACGTATATGTGATCGTGAATGTGCTATTGCCATGTTGATGTGCTATTGAAATGCTAATGTGCTATTGCCATGTTGATGTGCTATTGAAATGCTAATGTGCTATTGCCATGTTGATGTGCTATTGAAATGATAATGTGCTATTGCCATGTTGAGGTCCTATTGGAATGCTAATGTGTTATGGCAATAGGAAGGGGTTATTGGGAGACTGCGGTGCCAGTGAAATATTAATGTGCTATTAAGACATGGAGAGGAGAAGCTGAGACCGAAGTGTCTTTAGAAAGTAACTACCGGGTTGTGGACCCGAGGAAGAGTGCGTGTGGGAATAAGGCCGTTGGACGGCAGTAACTTGAATAATATAATGTATGTCTGTAATTGCACTGTTGTCCTTATCTTTATATTTATGTTAATAAATGTGTGAGTCTGATGGGTTGTTCTGTTAAGTGTTATACTTGTTCGTTCGTGATTGTTGTCCTGTTATAACCATCGCATCTCCCAGTCTGGGATTTGTGACAGTTTTATTGTTGCCGGGTTTATATTTTGTTCTCATTTGCGCTTGTTGAATGTTTTCCAACCTTTGCAATTTTGACCTGAATTAATGTAACCCATAATATTTCGTATTCAATTCAGATATTGTATTTGAATTTCTTGTGTGGCAGTTGAATTTTGGGTTTGTTATACTTGTCCCATCTATGTTCACATTTGTCTTTCCTAGGTTTGCATTTGAAGTTTAAGGACCCATTTTTAACATTTGAACTTGCTGTGTGTTATTTGTATTGTGTCTGTTGCATTTCAACTCCCCGTTGTCATATTTGAGTTGAAAAAAAAACTATAGCACATTAGACTTGTAGACGGAACAGTACTATTTTATTTCTCTCCCGACAATTCGGACGAATTTATATACTCGTAGCTCTGTGTAAAAAGGAAAAAATGGCAGTCAAAGAATAAAAGTAAACTATTTGGGAGTTTGTCGTTGCGAGCTCATTACTACAGCCCGTTTAATGCTATATATATAAGACTTGGGGGAATGGACAACCATCGCAATCAGTATTCAAACAGCCAACGTTGTAAGTTAAGACGACACCGATATTTTCCATAATATGTATTACAAAATAATCTGTAAGGATGACGAACAATTCCAAAAGAAAAAAAAAGCAAACATAAGTCGCACATGACAAAAAATTGTCGTGACGACATTTCAAGATGTTCACACTTGCAAGATGATCCAAAACCCCCAGGCATAGTGGACTCCGTTTCTACTCCCCCCCCCCCCCCCACCCCCTATTTCAACTTTTTCCAACTGAAAAAATGGGAGATCTAATAACAATGTTAGCTGCCCACCTGAGTGGGATCCATTCCGTTTCCATCTCCATTCCACCTACTTCTCCCACAAAATCCACAAAAATAGTTCCAGCACCGCACTAAACTTCTGGTTTTCATTCCACTAAAAAGAATTTGTGAGATGTTTCCGATGACGGAGAATTAGAACAGTGAAGCTGTGATGACTCCTTTGGCAAAAGTGTCCTGTACTGCAAGACAAAAAAGAAAACCATTCAAACAGAATTTATATTTCAAATCAGTGGAAAGAGAAGCTTACCGAAAAATTGTTGTAGGCTTTTCAGTATGATGTGTCCAACTATAGTTTAGTTAAATGTTACAGATTTGACTTTTTCGTAAGAAATACGTTTCTGTTTATCATCTTTAGAATCTCACCAAGAAGATGATGAACATCACAAAATGATTCACTACGTTGAGAAATGTTCTGAACCTAATAATTATTTTCCTCTGTAGTCACATCGTCTTTTCAATCAATGCAAAAATACCAGCTTCACTTTCTCTATTATTATAACTGAAGTATATTATATATCAACTGCATAAGAAAAAGAGAAATTAGGCAAGAAATCAAATGAAAACAGTTACATGTACTGACGTTTCAGCCAGTGCAGAGATATAAAATCTGCTCCAAGCACACGCGTATTCTAAAGGGAAGCCAAAGCAAAGAAGGATTTTTACAGCTGTAGCAAGACGAAAATACACAACATCTGCAGCCTCTCTCTCTCTCTCTCTCTCTCTCTCTCTCTCTCTCTCTCTCTCTCTTTCTCACACACACACATCCCTGCTCCTCTCCCTATCTTATTCTCCCTTCCCCCCTTCAATTATCAGCCTCTCTCTCTCTCTCTCTCTCTTTCTCTCTCTCACGACCAATCCCTTTTTCTCTCTCTCCCCACTGGCGAAGTCATAACACGCTTGTGTGAGGACTGTTATCGGGATCAACATACATGTATTGCATACATCGTAGTGATGGTGATGGTTTTCATTACGCCTGAAATACATGTATATACACTGTAACACATAAACCCCGTGAACGATTGTACAATTTAATACGAGTTTAGATTTCAATGACCAAGTTTTAAATAATTCAAAAACAATGAATTTCATGGCTAACGCCAGAATTTCTGGAATTTGGCTGAAGTGATCTCCACTACAATTCCAGCAAGAGACCTAAAATCAGTACGGGACAAATAGAACTTCATTTCAGAACAGGTAAAGAAATCAGTAGCCTACAGGACACGAGATGTAATATAATATATTGTAGCAGAAAATTCCTACATCTGTATTCCCAAAACACAATACAAACAACACACAGCAAGTTCAAATGTTAAAAATGGGTCCTTAAACTTCAAATGCCAACCTAGAAAAGGCAAATGTGAACATAGAGGGGACAAGTATAACAAACCCAAAATTCAACTGCCACACAAGAAATTCAAATACAATATCTGAATTGAATACGAAATATTATGGGTTGCATTAATTCAGGTCAAAATTGCAAAGGTTGGAAAACATTCAACAAGCGCAAATGAGAACAAAATATAAACCCGGCAACAATAAATATAAAAACTTTTGAGAAAACAATTTCAACAAAGTCAGCGAAAACTTACATTTGTTTTGACTTCAGGGGACTTTACTGACAATACTCCATATAAAAATAGTTTCCATCTCAAAGCACCATGGCATGTAAGCTTGCATACCTCTGAATGCTGCTTCTTTGATCTTGTTCTGCGCTTTGGGCAAATGCTGCCATGTGTTCCTGATGGACTAGTTTGAAAAGTGGGTGTCACACTTCTATTTAGTCCTTGCTTCCAAAGAGTGAATGCCTTTTTTTGCATTATGTTGAGAAAGTGTGAATAAGTGGGGAGGTACTTCACCTCATTTGGAAGACCGGCGTTACCTACGCGCCCAGTGTCAAAAACGAAACAAGATTTCCTGTCCGGGATGCGCACGTCCGGGACTGCAAGCTCGGGCTACGTCCTGCAGGAAGACGTTGAATCCATCAGCCTTATGACCGGTCAAGATGAACAAGTCTACCATCTGCACTTACTGTAAATATTAATGTAAGATTTGATCCTGCCTTCCCTATACGACTCTAACAGCTCAGCATTGGCGATGTGCACTGATCTAAGTCCGCTCTGTCCACAGGTTGGTATCTGCACAGTCAACAAATTCGAAGTCCTGGCGTTGAGTGTTTTGCACTAACCATGCGGTTTATTTACGTCTCAAAGCTTTTGTTTTATCGGAATTAAGTACAGCTGAGGCATATTCAAGTTTCTAAGCGCAAGAAGTTGGCTTTAAGGATGTTGTTCACAGTCGTTCACATAATTATGCCTTTTGTTGGGACAATCTGGCACGCGTCTCATAGTTGATGATCGTCAGGGTATAGTTAAGATGTTCTTCTGCGATTTCAGGAAAAACAGAACACCCGTCTCTGTCTGTAACGTTTGCTGCTCTCTTACCACGGCGAAAAGGAAAGGCAACAGTGCCGTTGTAATTTATGCCCTTGGGATGATATGGTAAGCGGTCGTCCTTTTCATGCCCGGCAAGTGGGAAAGATGAAGATAATAATCACCAGGATCTAGGAACAAAAGTTTTGTAGAGGGGAGTTGTGTCTTAGATGGTAATCATTGACTGTGCATGTGTGGCATTTTTTTTTCAATCGATAGCAAGTGACTTGGTCCAAATTTTTCTGCACACGAGAAGAGACTGCTGCTGTTGGTTTTTTTTACGTAATTATCCCTAAGGGATACAAGTACTATGATCACGTAGACATCCTTTTCATGCACGATCAGGATTGAGGATATTTGGTTTTACTGTGTGGAGATTGAATTTTTCCTTCACAATTATATTTGAATTTAGTTTTTGCACATTTAAGCTTCCTAAATTTTTTTTTTATTTTTTTTTGCACCAAATTTTCCTATGGGATATTTGAACTTCCTGTGTGATATTCAAACCTTCTAGGTGTATAATTGCTTGAACTACAAAAACTTTAAAATGCGAGAATATAATATCAAAGACCCTAAAAGATCAAGTATTTCGGCGATACTAATCATCAAGATCTAATCTCGTAAATGTGTGTCTAAATGAAGCGCGTCGAGTGAGCTTTCACCGAGCAACGACAAAGGGTGACGATATAATAGACGCTTGTAGATGAGGTTCCACTATATCTGGCATGATAATACGGTGCATTTCATGCAGAAGTGACTATCTGCTCAAAAGATCTCATATCTGTAAACTTTGTTCCTTGTAATGTCAACGACATCGGCCACACTACTTAATCCATAATTAGAGTAAATATTTATAGCATAGATACGATTATCAGTAAAATTATTGGGAAAGGAATAATAATTGCTCAAGAATCAGTGGATAGAAAGATTTAAACTCTCCAGCGGTGTTGGCTACAGAACAATTAATAAGTAAATTGAATTCTGACCGAGCCCTTTTCATTGAAGTCTTGCACACACTGAGACCACTCTCTTCCATCTGGTCTTTTCTGCGTCTGCGAGAAATCAGAACCTTAATCTGTTTCTTTCATGGCAGTGGTTTTGGTATTAATCTTATCTCCAAATTCAGGTCGACAAGGATTCAACAACTGTATAGCAATGTCAGACTCTTTATTTCTGTGTCAGCTTGTCTATACGCATACACAATGATTTCAGATCTCCCTGTGGAAAGTTTTCCACGATCACATTAATAAGAAATTTTAAAAGATTATAATTACAGCCGAACAAAGACTCTGTAGCATTTTATTTATATCAGTATGATGGGCTTTTTGGTCAAAGAATAATGGAGGTTACGTTTTAAATTAATACATTTATTTTAAAATGATTACCTGCAAGATGTATGTTGACGATTAGCTGACAAAATTTAATAAGAAAGCTGTGTTATTATCCAATAACAAGTCATTCTGCATACAATCATGTAGAATCTCTCAAATTTAGTTTCAATCCTCAGAATTTTGTAAAGTACACGCCGCTTAGGAAGACAATAACAAACAAATAAAAAAAATCAACAAAGCGAACTACAATACAACTGAATGATAATGGACAGGTCCCAACATGAAATTACCAGTTTTTCTTTATGTGAATTGTGATGAAATACTGTGCAGTGCCAAATGATGGTTTTTGAGCTGGAATTGGTAATCTCACGAATATAAAAGATATTTGAAATTTTCATACATTTCTGAAAAGCTGATTTCATTTGCCGCTGTCATCAAAGTGTTGAAAAAATTTTTTTTTTCTTCAGCTACAAACAACATTAGGGTTAAAACGACACTGATAACAAAGCAATGGCAAAATACTGAGTTCATGCTCGGTTGATTTATGAGTCTGCTATTATACATAAAAGCACCGCTGGGTTAGATCGATAGTAATGATATGAGAAAAAAATGATGACAGTAATACTTGGTGTAAGTCAAGGAGCTTATACTATATAAGCATAAATACCTTTAGTGCAATTCAAGGAGCTTATACTATATAAGCATAAATACCTATAGATACTTTCTACTGTGGGCGACAACGAAAAGGCCAAAATCACTTTTGTAGGGTTTGTGTAGTCAAAAGTAACGTCGGACAAACAAAAGTGCATAAAAAGCAAGTCGGGCTGTGCGTTCATGAATTGTGATATAATTTAGGCGTTGGAAAGTTTCGTTTTTCAATAGTTTTCATCTATCGAGCTTTAATATTTTTGCATTAACTTGGAAAAAATCAGATTGTTAAAGGTGCAGAGAAATTAGGCACGTGATAAAGATGGATGTCCTCACATATATTAATTTATCTATCTGTTTTGTAGGATTGTTACTGAATGTCTCCAACATTGTTGTATTTCTCAGACAAGATTACAGAACCAACAATGTCACATTGACTTTACTTTCTTTGTCCATCTCTGATTTGTTAATGTTAGCATGGACCATGGTACGTTACATTTTCAGTATCTGCCGTGAATTGTATCCTTCAAGCTCTATACACTATGAAGCATTTCAAGCCTATGTTGTCGGATGGACCAGTTCAATGTTCTATGACGTCTCCGCGGTGACTACAATATTAGTTTCATTGGAAAGATGTCTGTGTGTTCTAACCCCCCTCCGTGTGCAGTTTCTCTTCTCTATGCGACGAACTGCCATCGCTTTGGCAATTATGTGGATTCTGTGTGTCTTAAGTTCAACACCGGTTTTTATCTCTCTGAAACTTACAGCATATTTCGATTACAGTTTCAACATGACAAAAGTGACTCTTGGCCTTGCTGGATGGAGACCGGAAACGGTTATGGTCCACCATATCACCAACATCATCGTGCTGCCCACAGTCGCTGAAGTCGTGATTTTTATCAACACTGTTGTAATGATTAAGGAACTTCGAAAATCCAGTCACTTTCAAAAAAGTTCCACCTCTCAACAGTCTGAAAAACACCAGAACTCTCAAAGCTCGAAAAGTGGTTATAAAAAAGATGTGCCAAAAGCAAAGGTGACAAATTCTGCAATTTCAAGGAAATACATGAAACCGATAGCAGTTGTGTGTTGGTTATCCTGTGTGTTCATTGTGTGTAACACACCAACAGTTGTGGTCGTATACATCAATCTACTTGTACCTGGCTTTGGTTTTGGTGGCACTTACCATGACTTGTATACTATTGCGCTGGACATCATGTTTACACTGAGTGCTTTGAATGCCTCCGTCAATTTCTTTGTTTATATTACTTTGAATCGGAACTACAGGCAAACATTTAGTAAAACATTTTTTAAGAGTAACTGGCCCATTGAGAAATCTGCGATAAAATAGAGAATCCTTGGATTGACTCTAATAGCATACCGGCTGTGGGACAGAAAGTTGTATTCCGCGAAACGCTGAAACTGTAGGCCTACAATAAATTAAACCAAAAAAAACCCCCACCATATCGCTGCCTGTTTAAGATTGCACTACAAAGTTCATTCCTTTTTTTTTACACGTCAGTCAAACATACATGTACATTGATACAAGTGACGCCCTTCGTTGATATATTCGTTCGTATATATTTCCGTCTCCCCAGCCATAAATTGGGGGAGGGGGTGTCCGGTGAATAAATGAAGTTGCCTGTAGACCTATGAATGAATTATATTGGTAGATCTCATAATAAGGACAGGGCGATTTCAACAAGGGCCTTTTACATTTCTGACCGGGTCAGAAATTTCCTGGTACCATGTTCAGGCTATAATTGAGAAGCAGGGTAAAATCTGAAATATTTGATCCAGTCAGACACCATATCGACATGTTGGCAGTACAAAACTACATATCGCTCTGGCAATGGGTAAGCCATTGAAATAGTGATTAGATCTAGAGGAGTTTTCGTGGAAGACAAAACACATGAAGTAATGCCAAATATTAATGAAATGAATTGCTCATACGAAATTGAATAACATACATGTCATGATAAATCTGTATTCATCTCTCAGCTAAAACTGCTTATAAATGCCCAACTTTTGTTCCATAGTGTCCACTTAAGTAAAAAAAAAAAAGAAAAACTGTCGTGGATCGCATATGAACGGCTGTGAGAGTATGTTGATAATATGTTTGTGACAACTGTCAGATAGTATGTACATATATTTATAGAGAGATCTCACTTCCGCCAAATCGCGACACTAGGTCGCTGCGGTAAACAAGAAGTGAAAGAGACCGCCTTCACCAAAGATAGTGTGCATATCTGTTTACTGTGGTTTGTTCATTTTTTTTAGGCTGATTGAAACTATTTAGACCCGTTTGTAAGCTCTTACGTCATGTCGAAATGCACAAATGGGTATTGTTTACCGAAGAGACCTACTTTCCGCTCCATGCTAACAGTGGTTTCGAGAGGCCTCCCGTGTCTCGCAGTGCAAATCGACTAATAGTGAAACTCTATATATATCTGATCTATACTCGCTGCTACTGTTTTCATAACACCCTTGGGCAAAGTTGGGCATGCCCCACCACTGCACTCAGCTACGCCGATGACGGCAAACGCTCAACATTATCAGTGAACGGATAACGATTGTGATTTTCTCACTCCTGTACAAGAGCAAGCTCACCAGCTTTACCAAAATTACAGCAAATGTTGGTCACCTTCATATAACTCTCAACATGCCGATTTGATAGATCAATAATGATAAATGTCTACAGAAGTTACTGATGGATTGAACATTTGAATGAACTAACCATTGTCGTAGAGTTAATAAATATAGAGCTTGTTTATACAACAGAAATGTAATGTAATGAAGTATTCATTCAAAATCCCCTTAGTTATCGCTGAAATGCTTACAACTACAAGTTACATACAATATTTCTATAACTGATTGTTAGTGGAGAAGGCAAAGGGCGCATAAAAGGCAACAGTCAATTCTTTGAGCTCTGAATCAGGAAATAAGAAACCAATAATAGCCATTACATTACAAAAAAATTAACAAAACAAAACTCGCGAGCTCATTTACAAGACCTACCGCCGCTCACACGGCTCGGATTTGCGAGAAATGTTGGAGGTGCGTCCTTCCGATCTGAAAAGGGTTCCTCTTTACAACTGGATGCTCCAAGTGGTGGGGAAGTTTTTGTTTGAGTTTGCATTGTGTCGCTGGTTGATCAGCTCCGATCTTTGTTCTTTTTGTTGTTTGTTGTTGTTTTTCGCGAACAACTGAACCCGTGAAGTCATCACATACTGCCGGTCAATTTGAAACTTGAAGAATTCTTGTGGCCGAATGCTGTTTTATTTCATTTTATTTTGTTGTTGTTGTTGTTAAGAACACAGCACTTTCTTCTTTCTGCTACATGAGCCCGGGACAAAAGCAACAAACAAACAAACACCAACAACACAACAAAGTATTTAACAGTCAGAATGCAGTGAATAATGAGCTAGTGACTAAAGTTAGAACACAGTATCTTCCAAGTTCTGCCTTTGTTCTTTTAACGTTCGTAAAACGGGGCAGCTGCTGGTGAATCATTATTAACTTTGGTTTGTTGGTATTTTAAAGTCACGCCTTGGGCTTGGGTGACTACCTTAAAAACCCACGAGAAAGTAGAATGGACACCACCGTGATACCCTGACGGGGATTTGAGCCAGACTGGCCCCACCCCCCACCCCACTCCCAGTTAATAAATCGCCTTGCGTGTCTGATCCAATTTCTAAGCGAAAGAGCCCTGAATAATGTATTTTCAACCTACATGTAAAACGGAGGAGGCTGCCCTTCACAATGTTGTCTTGGATCTAGTCGCAGTAAATGGGTCGAACGGATCGATCACGCGATCTAATCTGAAGTCGGATTTTTCATCTTCTGCTCAACCTTACAAAAAGCAACCAGTTTGTTAAAACTTACCGTACTCTGTTAATATTTTGTGTCAGTTTATTAATAAGATATTGTAGACAGTTAATACTGACAACAGTGACATATTTAGAAAGCTCCTCTCACTTGTAAAGATACAGCATCTTTGTTATTGCCTATACTTTTTACTTATCACTTATTAATCAAACTGTTTTTTACACATTATAATACTATTTGTCAATGTGTAAAAATTTATTTTATTTATTTTCGCACAAGATTGCAGCTAGAGGTTTTGAGTGTCCGTTTTCTTTGATTTTATAAACTTTAGTATATACTGTATTGGATCTAGAAGAACTACAAGTTGTCACATTTTTGTAAAACGTTTTTTGTTACGTGATGATATTCAAATGTATTTGACAGAGTTTGTAAGTGGTTAAGGCATTTTCTAGCTGTTGTGAGAAAAGAGCTCTTTAATTCCAATTCATTTGAATGGTCTTTTATCTTTATAGACAAATTCATTGATTTTTATGATTTCTTGAAACGGCCAAAATTTCACTTTTTGTCTCCTTTTATAAATTTTGCAATTTTTGCTGCAAAGCCACTTTTGTGCTAATAAAAACTGTATTTGTAATGTTTAAATTCTACCTATAAAAATTATGTTACATGTACTAACTGTTGCGTTTTTTTTTCCTCAAAGTTTGAGCGTCCTGTGATGTTTCTTTCTTGAATTAGAGCTCACTGAAAATGGCTTCTAGTTCTAGGACATTGCCAAATGAGGTCCAATAGCTGAAAATTAAAAATTGCTTAACTTCTTTCATTTTGGAGATACAGTAATAAATTTGGTAACACAATGTTCAGAACAAAAGGTTCTATTCAATGAAATAACCTGTTTTTAGGAATCCCGATTTTGAAAAATCATTTTAGCGTTACTTTACCTATAATAAAGCAGTATGTTTGCTGAAAGTTGGGACAAAACAGTGCGATGTTACGGAAGAAAACAATATGCAAAGAGCAAAATTGTACAAAAGTGGCAGCGAAGATTCCTACTATCCTAGTTGCCCTGTACTTTTTTTTTGTTTTTTGTTTTTTTGTTCAATTTCTATTTGTGGTGATAAAAGAATCTACATGCCGTATTTCAACAATATCAGAGAGGGGTGGGGAGGGAGAAAGGTAACAGAATGAAATAATTTTAGTCGACATTTGGAGGAGAATAAATACGTTGTTGTTGTTGTTGTTGTTTGGGGAGGGGAGGGGGAATATTCCTGTTAGGGGAGGCTGAAGTGAAAATAAATGGCTGAGTGTTTCGGAAAAAGGGCCAACATTCTCGAACTCTAGTTTAAACTTAAGCTCATAGGCTGCATTCATTTCCAGAGCCAAGAATGGCATTCATCAATGCGAGGCTTTATCTTTTCTCTCAATCATTAAAAAGGAGGAATGGAATAATGTAACGTGTGTCACTGCAGTTAACATTAGGATTACTTATTCCTTTGTGTCTATCACATTCACACGGAATACATTTCAAAGCATCAAGTTCCATTTCCCAAAATAAAAATACTGGTAATGTTTCTTTTGACCTAGTGTTAACATTTGTGCAACAATTGCTTTTAGGTATTTGTAATAATTCCAATCATTTTGGAAAATTAGCAGTCAAAATTCATTTTGAACTCGAATCAAATTTAATACAAAATATTTCAAGCTCACGTCCACAATCGAACTTGGAGCCTTTTCCAGCAGAAAGTTATTTAGTCCTACATGTATTTAATTTCTACCATTTTTAATTCTTTTGACAAAATACTGTACAGCTTTTTTTTCTTTCGCTTGGCTTTGTGGCATACAATTTTTTTCTCAACTTTTTTCTCTCCCCCCCCCCCCCCCACCCCCCTTAAAAAAATTTTACTTTTGTTTCAAGCTGTGGTTCGACCCCATAGAGTTTTCTGTGTGTGTGTGCTTTTGTTTTGATTTGTTTTGTTTTCGTTTTGCATGGGCTTTTTTCTCATATTCAGCTACGTTAAAAAGGTTATGGAAAAAATGTGTCCTCTATAGTGACAATTTAAAGCAACGTTGAGAAATTGCCCGTCATGACATTTTCAATTAAATTAAACATTTAATTTGTATCCCATGCAAGACATTTTAACCAGCGAACAGAATCTCTTACAATAATCAGTACACTTCGGTCCGCTCTGTCATTCATGAACAAATGAAACAAGGGCACAGAGGAGAACATCAACTTTATTAACATATCGTCACCGCTCTATCTTAATGGCATATGTCAGACTTATGCCAAAAAGCAAATGACGGTTCATTGTAGTCCTGAACATGAGGGCTATCAGATAATATTACAGAAAAAGAAATACGCCAATAAGAAAATGCAATAATCCAATAGAATCATTATGACATCAGTCACCAAGTGACAGGAAAAGAAACGGTTTTTTCCTAATATCTCAAATCTGTCAAAAATGTCTAATACCATTATTGGCGTAGAGCAGTAACGGTATAATAATACTAAATAATAATTAAATACATCAAGATGTGTCCTTTATTGAGTAATTTTTACAACCGGAAACAAGTTCACTGAGGTTGAAATGCAACTGACAGTTCCATATTGTTAGTCCTGCATTAGCTTTGTTATTATGCCTGGTATAAATTATGAACTATCTATAAAGAATTTTTGACACCGGTTTAAAGACCTGTGGGTATTTCGATATATACATGTAGTGGGGAAAGGAAGGTGTAAGTAGCTGCAAATACGCGATCTGGTCACAAATTATCTGTTATTACCCAACACCTCCCCACCCCACCCCACCCCTTTTCAACTCTTACTACCTTTACAAGCCCAACTACACGGAGTTTAAGACCCACTGTTGAACATTTAGATCGACAACCAAGAGTGGACGAAAGTGGTATGTTGGACCTGCCGTTCACCACCGGACCGTATGCACAACTTTTCTCCAGCTACGGCCAACGATTGGTCTCCGCAGCACAAAGACGGGGTAATCTATATTGTGCGGAATCGGTATAAAATCCAAGCACAACTTTTCTCAAACATCTGCCAAGGAATTGTCTTCCTAGACAGAATGGATGGATGGTGTACTATATTTTGCCAAATCCACACACACACACACACAAACAAAAAAAAATTCAAGCACAAGTAAAAGAGAACCGAAGAGAATAGAATAGAATAGAATAGAAAAGAATAGGAAGAATAGAATAAAAAATAATAGAAAAATAAATTTAAGAAAAACAATTATACCTCATTCCACACCCCCTCCCTCCCATTTACAAAGTAAAACGACTGTACCGTAAGTAAGGAGTACATAAAGAACTGAATTAACAAGTAAGTAAATAAATAGATAAATAAACACCTGAGAAATAAGTTAATAAATACAATAAATAGATAAATAACATGAAAAAAAATATTTAAAATTAAATATGTTCAATTATTAAATGTTGGATCTTAAATGACCCATTTCTATGGAAATTGTAGAACAATGCTCATTGAAAGTTAAAACGAAGGTGGATATGGATGGGTTGTCGGTTTTCTTCGTCTTTACCACCTTTGAATATTATCATATTATGAATTATTCTGATATAATATGCAATAAACCTCCGCCCTTTTCTATGTTGATGTTTTGAATTCAGTGATACTCTTGGGATTTGCCATGCTTGGCATCAATTGCTGACTATATTGCAAGAAGTAAACGCTTTCAAGAGCGTTAAATTAGATTAATGTATCAGCTGGCATACCTTAAGAGGTCAACTCACGGGAGGGAATTGCCACCAGTACCAAACGACAGAATTTGGTCAGTAGAAAACAGGGGCAATTTCTTACATTTGCGAATTCTTTCCGAATTTTTTTTTTTTTTTTTGGAACGGCTTTGTTTTTGGTTGTCCCTAACTTGGGGCTTTGCGAAATACATTGGTTGTCTCTTTGGAAGTTCGTTGTTTTTGGTTTTTTTTATACACAAGAATAGGACAAAATTATCAAAGTGCTTGGCATTTGTACAGATTACATCTTGTCATATAGTGCACGCATAAAATATGATTATGTGTGTGCCCAGAAAAAAGGTCCATTTGTTTGCAGGAGTGCGTTTCTGACAATGTGATACTAGGAGATATTGTTCCGCCAAATTCTGTTTCCTTCATATTTATATAATTAATTTAACTTTTCTCCAATAAAAAATAGTGGATTAAATAAGTTCTTTATCCGTCCCATTTGATTGTCATTTCGAATTAAAATTTTGTCAGATCTTTTTGATTGTGCAATTTTATTAATTGAGTACTGAAATGGCGCTTTAAGTTTGATTCTTAATCACATACATTCTTTACATGATAGTTGCAATTGATAAATGCATGGGAATTTAGGACAGCTGAAATGTGAACGTTAGAACTCAGTGTCAAACAATCCTTATCATAAAATCACAAAATCAACCCTTCATTGCATAGAAAGAGATACATGTATATCAAAATAATTAAACAAAATATGAAGAAAAATACCTGAGATAACAACAGAGAGAAAGCAGCGCTTGTCCTTGTTATAAAGTATACGCCAGCGCACTTCTTGACACCGATGGCAGTTCTTCGTATTTTAAGTGATTGTCCAGAGTTAACTAGGTAGGGAAAAGCTTTAGTTCAGGTATTTCAGGATTTTTAGCACACACAAGTTTACATTCTAACGACTAAACCCCGCCAACAAAACCCATAATGGCACAATATTGCAGAGAAAAAATCAAAAGGCAATCTCTCATGACAACATTATTCTACAGCATAAGGGGTAAACCAGACCAAGGCTGGCGTAGGCCCCACACTGGGGGCTCACCACCTAATCATTATGCATCACACTAAAAGACTACTCACTGTCTTTACCGCCGCGGTGTGGGCGGTTAGTAGTGTTTTAGTGTGATGCATAATAATTAAGTGGCGAGCCACCAGTGTGGGACCTAAGCCAACCTTGGTCTGACTTACCTCTGAGCGTGGAAGTGGAAGAACACGTGGAGCTGCAGGTCATCCTTACGGTTGTCTTCATTTTGTTCTAGGTTGGGGGCCAGTTGGGATGAAGAGGAAGGAGTGAGAGGGCTCGTATAAATGATAAAGCCAAGCTTATTTTGTCTCTCCTCGTGTAATTAAACAACATAGACTTGGGACAAGACAAGTTGCCTCGCACCCAAACAAATACCACAGTTTTAACTAAAGCATCATATTTACTCGTATTCTTAATTATGTATTATCTGTAAGAATGCTTAAAATCATGATCTGAAGAATAACATAACTCCTACATGATAGTCGAAATTAAATCTAGCTGCAAAGCAATAACAGCATATACACATCTGTTTACTTTCACGACAATAACGCATGTTATTGTATCTAACAATTCTAAATTAAATAATAAAATTTGAAAATCAAAATTAGATTGCACTGAAATCATGCCAAACTTCCAATCTTACCCTGAAATTAGGCGGAAAGTTTGGTTAACCAATAATAAATGATAGACATGAAAGAACCAATCAGAAACGAAAGTAAATATTAGAAATGGGGGGGGGGGGTAATGACTGCCAAATCGCCTCTGATCTAAAGTTTTTGATCTATTTACTTATCTGATAGATAATGATAGCTTACTACACAAAAAACACGGGGATTGAGACTATAGACAGGCTATGTAACAATAAGAGTGATAATACAACTATAAAACGTGAAACAATTATAGTTAAAGTCCTAGAAGTAAATAATGAATTATAATGTCTAGAGTTCGGGACATTCTGATCAGTCTCTCAACAAAGGGATACAATTTGTGATATAATTTATTTTTCTTTATTTTTTAGTTCTTATAAAAGCGACTTCAGTCTCAAATGATATGCCAAGTTACCAGAAATTGAATTCTCATTCGAGAAGAATCAGCCACCCAGTTATCGGAACATGCTGAAGGTTTAGAAAAGATGCATTTCCTAATGCTCTATGTAACTTCCACTTCTCTTCGATAAAGCACAAATCATAAACAAACAAAAAAAAAGTATTGAGAAAGAGTAAATGATGTTCTGAATATGGATGTCATCGCAATAATAAGTATTCTTGTCTGTGTTGTTGGACTGCTTTTGAACATATTCAATATCGTGGTATTTCTGAGTCAAGATTATAAAACCAACAATGTGACATTAACTTTGCTTTCACTATCTGTGTCTGATCTCTTAGTACTGATCTGGAGTCTGGTGTTCTATGTATTTGGCGTCTATCATGCCCTGTATCCCTCAGACCCCATACATTTCGAAGCATTTCAAGGCCATGTCTTTGCATGGACACGATCAATGTTCTATGATGTTTCAAGCGTGACCACCGTATTGGTTTCATTGGAAAGATGTCTATGTGTTATCGCCCCTCTTCGTGTACAATTTCTATTTTCTGTACGCCGGACAGTTATGGCACTGATAATTATATGGCTTTTGTGCATCTTAAGTTCAGCACCGATATTTGCAACATTAAAAGTGATAACGTTTTTTGATAAAAAGCTTAACATTACAAAAGCAACAGTTGGCGTCGCTCTGTGGAGACCAAAAGTGGAGATGATTCATAACATCACCAATACCATCATGCTGCCAACATTTTGTGAAGTTATCATTTGTATTAACACAGTTGTGATGATTATGGGACTTCGGAAATCCACTCGATTTCAAAAACATTCCAATATGAATGCTCAAAAGTCTGCTCAACCGCATGGCTCTGTCCGTGGAAGCAATATTCCCACAAAGAATTCAAATGAAATGGGTTCTGTGAAAAATATTTTAAGCTTAAATATGTCAAGGAAATACATCAGACTGATCATAGTGGTGTGCTCATTATCTTGTGTGTTCATTGTGTGTAACACACCAACAGTTGTGGCTGTCTACGTTAAGCGACTGGTCCCTGAATTTGACTTTGGTGGTACTTATCACGATCTCTACATCCTAGGATTGGACATCTCTTTTTTACTAGGTGCTGTGAATGCTACGGTGAACTTTCTGGTGTACTTTACTCTGAATCAGAATTACCGAGAAACTCTCTATAGAGTTTTATGCAAAATATTTGGGATTTCTGGCCAGATAGACAAAACTGTAGTGAAACACAACTAAGGTAGCCGGGTAGTCAAATACACGAAATTGTCTTGTTGTACGAATTACTTGGTGCTCTAAAAAAGATGTACAAATTATATCAAATTCTATCAAACTGGACCACGTAAATATCTATGAACACTAAAGGAGCAAGTTGAAGGCTGTGCAGGCATGTTGGAAATTGAGATTTTTCTCATATTTTCGTGTCCCTTATCCTGTGGGGGGGGGGGGGGTAGGATCAAGTACCTAGTCTTCTCGGATAAGGACGAAAAACTCGGAGAGCCCGTGTGCACGTTAAAGATACCTTGACAGTTGGAAATCGTAAAGAGCAGGCCGAACAGGCCGCTGCCCAGGCAAAATTAAAATTAATAGATTAAAATTTATCCCTATCAGCCCCCATATCACCAACAAAAATGTATAATTCATTATTAAATAAATATTAATATATATTCAAATATCATTATAATACTTTCGAATACAAGTTGTGAGTTGTGAACTGCGCCTAACAGGCTGCGTTACAATTTGCTCTGAGATAGAGTGGGGTAGAGAGAGTGAGAGAGAGAGAAGGTGAGAGAAAGAGAGAGAGAGAGAGCTTCTGTAAAGCGCATAGAGCATTTTTAATGGATATGCGCTATATAAACGCCATCCATTATTATTATTATGAAGAACCCCTTTTTATACTTCTTTCTTTCAGTAAATGAAGAGACAGCCTCCATTTTCTGAATACCCAAAGAAAGGTCCAGTGATGATCTATGCAATGTGCAATGTTTAATGGCTTTAAGAAAGTCCAGGGAATTGACAGTAACTTAACTTTCGTTCTACAGGAAAACCAAAATCTGATAAGTGGTGCTATGCTATATGTATCAGAAAAGGTGGGCATAATTTATTTGCACACTGGGGAAAACGCTCCTTCGTTGCACATGCAAAACCTCCATTTTCATATTCACACTGCAAGTCAGCGTGTCCAAAATAATTTGAGTGACATACATGTATATATATGGACGACTTTTAAGTGAACAGATTGTGAGTAGTACAAATGTTTCAGCAAGAGTTTAAATTTACCAATGGAGCTTAAGAGATGATGTAATGCTATCTGGTCTGTAAGACTAATAAAGAAGACCCTTTAGTGTGTGGTCCAGTCTGAGGAATTTAAAGCACGGGCTCGGTAGAAACTGATGTTGTAAGCCTTTAACTTTTTTGGGCCTTGGTTTTCTCTGTATCTTTGTAGCAGTGCAGGCTGTGGAATTCCAATGCTCGCTCCAGGTTTTCTCGTGATGTACTATACATTTATGCAAGGCTTTTAAGATTATTATTCTTTACTCTGAACAGAAAATCGAATCGAATGAAGCTTCCACGAATGTTTCGACAATAACTGCAAGTGGCAGGCAAGAAACTTTCTGGAATGTCTCTGTTTCCAGTTGAAAACCTGACCTGGCTCTGAGAATATTAATAAGTAAAAAAAAAAATCACATAATGTGATGTTTACTCTCCTTGAGACTGAAGGACTTACATTTAATTATTGCCTGGGAGCCATGGAAAATTAAATCTGCCAGGCTTTTATGTCTTCTGTGATTCAGTTAGCTGGGTAACATGCAGTGTACCTTTCTTTTTCTGTAATTCAGGGAATCAGAGGCTTGTGTAATGTACATGTACCATAGAGTAAGACATGGAGTGGGCTCTTGGGAATACAGATGTAGGAATTTTCTGCTACAATTATATCATATTACCTCATTTCTGTCCTGTACTGATTTCCTTACCTATTCTGAAATGAAGTCCTATTTTGTCCTGTACTGAAATTGTAGTGGAGATCACTTCTGCCCAGTTTCAGAAATTCTCGCGTTACCCATTAAATTCATTGTTCTTGGATTATTTAAAACTTGGTCATTGAGATCTATACTCGTATTAAATTGTACAATCGTTCACGGGGTTTATGTGTTGGGCTACAGTATACATGTATTTCAGGCGAAATGAAAACCATACACCGTCGTGTGTATTGCAATAATATGTTTGTCCTGATAACACTCCTCACACAAGCGTGTTATGACTACGCCAGTGGGGATGAGGGAGGAAGGGAGAGAGATGGGGAGAATGAGAGAGAGAAGGTGGGGGAGAGAGAGAGAGAGAGCGAGGCTGACGATTGAAGGGGCAAAGGGATAGAGAGGAGCAGGGGTGTGAGAGAGAGAGAAAGAGAGAGAGAGAGAGAAAGACTGGCTGAAGATTTTTTGTGTTTTCGTCTTGCTACAGTGGTAAATCCTTCTTTGCTTTGGCCTCCCTTAAGGACAGGTGTTTGCTCGGAGCATATTTTATATCTCTGCAATAACTGAAACGCCAGTAAATGTTTTCATTTGATTTCTTGCCTAGTTTCTCTCTTTCTGATGCGGTTGATATGCATTCAGATTTTTTTTTCTTTTTTTGGTATCTTTCAAAACGAATGCATATTTTATGTCGGTTTTAAGCAGACAAATTTACAGCGTGATTAGGAGAAGAGCATTAAGGAAAACACTCGCATGAAAACATTCGTGAAGGACAAAAGTTTACAGGAGTCTAAAACCATTCCGTGTTGCCCTCTTCTTTACCGTGTTTTGTTCATTTTTTTTTTTTTTACATTTGTATAAAGCAGTGGTCACCAAACTCCGGCCCGCGACGTCAGTTCATCCGGCCCGCCATGGTACTTGATTTTGTTTGACAAAACCAGGGATATCTAGATTTGCAAGTATTGAACAGATTGTTTATGCGGCCCGCGCTGGTAAGTCTATCAGTTATCCGGCCCTCTGTGAAAAAGGTTTGGTGACCCCTGGTATAAAGTTTATGAACTTCATTAATTTCTTATTTTTTTCGGTACCGGTAGTGTCGATCAGTTATACTTATTTTACATCAAGCGCGCAGCTATTGCATTGCATCTTTCTTAAATGTGGCATAATTTGAAGAAAATTTAGGACATAAAGACAATATGTCTAATGTGTTGCATAATGCATTCACGTTTTTAGTTTTGTTGTTTTTAATTAATTTATTATTTTAAACCCATGAGGCCCACGATTTCGAAACAACAAATGAATCTGTGTATCCTCTACCCCGATGCACAGAAAACTTCCCCGAGAGATCAACATAACAGAATGAAAAAAAAAATGACCATTAAAAGTGATGACCTCATTAACATTAGCCAGTACATTTTATATGGACCTGACAGGGTGAGAGTTGTTTTGGTATTACATCTTTTTTCACACTATTAAAATTGCAAAACACACGGTGCAAAAACAGAGGCTCAGAGACAAACAAAAGCTACAGAAATACACCACAAACACAAACACACACAAACAAGCGCACATGCTAACACAAACACACGTACAAACACACATACGAACATACACAAACTGCACAAGTTCATGTACATATTCACTCATATCCAACAAATGGAACAGGTTAGTGACCGCCCTATATTTATTTAACTGGTTTTGGCCATTTCTTTTTTTTTTTCGTTAAATATTTTGTTCCATTCCATTTTTTTCCCCAGCCCTATGAACTTCACTTGTTTCATTTTTTTTTTTTATTGCAGAATTCTTTTCGGAATTTATTGTGCAGGTTTCTTGTTTGTCTCTAGGGCGGGGCTTTGTGAAATACATGGCTTTTTTTTTTTTTTAATTTATTGTTGTTTTGTCACATTTTAGCCCTATACAAGGCAAGCAACACAAGGAAGGGGGTTGGGCGAATATCTGAAAAGTACTTGACATCTGTACAGGCTACATCCTGCCGTTATTATGGTGTATGAATGTACTATGTGTGTGTGTCCCAGAGAAAGGGCTACTTATTTCTGGGAGTGCCTTTACAAATAATGCCACAATAATAAAGAATTTTCCACTAAACTTTGGTTCCTTCAAACTCAGCTGATTTAGTATTTCTCAATGTTAATAAAGGATGAAATAGGTTGACTATCTATCCTTTTGTCATAAATCCCAGACTGGGAGATGTAATAAGTTATGACAGGGCAACAATCACGAACGACAAGTATAACACTTAACAGAACAACACATCAGACTCACACATTTATTAAACATAATTATACAGATAATAGCGCAATTACATACATTATATTATTGAATTTACTCCCGTCCAACGGCCTTATTCCCACATGCACTCTTCCTCGGGTCCACAACCCGGTAGTTACTTCCTAAAGACACTTCGGCCTCAGCCTCTCCCCTCAGGGTCTTAATAGCACATTAATAATTCACTGGCACCGCAGTCTCTCAATATCACCTTCCTATTGCCATAACACCTTAGCATTCCACTAGCACCTCAGCAGGGCAATAGCACATTATCATTTCAATAGCCCCTCAACATGGCAATAGTACATTATCATTTCAATAGCCCATCAACGTGGCAATAGTACATTATCATTTCAATAGCCCATCAACATGGCAATAGTACATTATCATTTCAATTAGCACATTCACGCTCATATCTACGTCCCTGTCCGTGGCCTGACTGCCACGACTTTATGTGCCTCTACTGTCCTGCACCGACAGCCTCACTCTTGGCCTATGTGTGGCCTCCGGCCCTATGCTGGCCTATCCCCTGTGCTCACCGAGGTGGCTCTTCGGCCCGTCCCCGACACCTACAAGAATAACATTACATTGGTATAATACCATACCATTTCTATTCACTCCACCTCTCCTTACAACCCATGAAGCGTACACACAATAGTTCACATTTCACTCACCAAACATCTTACGGTAACACACCTCCATCGTAGTACACAATACTCACTCGTGCTATAAATCCATGAACTCAACTTTCATCTATCGCTCATGGCGCACATTGCTATATCCAATATCAAGGACTTCCACATTCTTCACATATACTTATTTACATCATGGTAATAGACGAATATAATACATCAATCATAATTATCAATCATCGTTTCACCTACCAGTCATCACTGGAAAAAACTCTCTCACTAGTCTTCCGACTGCTCCCCTTATGTTCGCCCACTGGGCTTCTCTTGCGTCCGCTCTTTAGGACGTTCTAACTTGCAGTGATAGTAATACAGCGCTCTCGCCTCATTCAGACCCCCACCACTCATAACATGACCTTTCCCTTACTTGTCTACGTGCGTTAATTTTACTCTCCTCCTTTCCCCCCGTAATTATTAATTATCGCTCACTCCACTCGTGACAAAATACATGGCTTTTTTTTTTTTTTAATTTATTGTTGTTTTGTCACATTTTAGCCCTATACAAGGCAAGCAACACAGGGAAGGGGGGTGGGCGAATATCTGAAAAGTACTTGACATCTGTACAGGCTACATCCTGCCGTTATTATGGTGTATGAATGTACTATGTGTGTGTGTCCCAGAAAAAGGGCTACTTATTTCTGGGAGTGCCTTTACAAATAATGCCACAATAATAAAGAATTTTCCACTAAACTTTGGTTCCTTCAAACTCAGCTGATTTAGTATTTCTCAATGTTAATAAAGGATGAAATAGGTTGACTATCTATCCTACCTTATGGTTGTGCCGAATTAAAATTTTGTGAGATCTCTTTGATTTATGCAATTTTATTCATACCACTGAACTTTGGCTTTGACTTTAACTTTGGCGGGTAGTTTTATATATATTCATTCTGAAGCAGACACGATCTTGCTGAGATGGTTTATTGGCGTACCGACTACGTGTAATTGCTAAATGAATGGGAAAGCTGAATGTGAAATCCAAAATTAGTGTCCAAAAATACCTTTCATAAATCGGCAAATTCTATTCACATCTGGCTTGCATACTCTTCATTTAGAAAGAGATATGTCAAAATAACTAAATGAAATAAGAAATAAAATACTTGAAATAACTTCAGCCACACAGATACATGTAGATTTTTCCGATGTCATGCGCTATCTCATCTCCAAACGAAGAACTTAACAAAGAAAATCACGAGCTTGGCTGAACATTGGCAGTTCCACATATTACGTGTACATGTACATGTATTTCAAATGAGTATCCTGAGTTAACAGGGTACATATGTAGCAGTTTGGTGTTTTAGTGCACACAACGTTATATTTTAACAACTAAACCTCATTAACAAACCTTGTATTACGCAGTGTAGCCAGAGAACCCAAACGCAATTTGTCTGGAGAACATCAAATTCTGTAAAATAAATCTTATAGATAAAAGTACGCATAAGGACTTATATGCTATGCTCCCTGTTGTTTTCATTTTGTTCCAGTGTGCGGCGGGTTGGGATGAAGAGGGGTGAGTGGGACATCTCATATTCGTAATGGCATTTAAGTTTGCTACGCCTCGGCTCATTAAATTAGAGTGAATGATGGCATTAGAACATGAAAAAAACTGCTTTGCTGTTAAATAAATGTCCTACTTTAAACTAAAGCATCACATTAATTTTTAATTACATCATGTACATGTATACAATCTATGAAAGAATGCTTGATATCCTGCCCCGATGAATAGCATTACCATTGTAAGACAGGCCAAATTAAACATAGCTGTACCGCATACATTAATCTTTACTTTCAGGACAATAAAATAAATATACTCTTTGTTCCCATAACCAACAATTCTAAACAAAACATATCTAAAGTTTGAAAATCCAATCTAAATTGCACTGTAATAGATAGTACCAACCTGCAGTTAAAACTGTAAAATTAGAAAGTTTGATCAACCAGTAATAAACAATATATATTTTTAGAAAAGAGACTCAGAAGACAAAGAGGAAAGGGAGGTAGTGGCAGCTAATTGATCTCTGATCCAGGGTTTTTCTCTAGTAAATTACCGTATCTGAACGAAAATGAAAGGCCTACTATACTGAGAAGAAAATACAGAGAGATCGACAGATCAGAGGGCCTTTATTAAGAGTGCTATGTACATGTAGGCCCTATAGTACAAGTTTAGTATAAAACGTGAAAAAATGGTTAAAGTGTTAGAAGTAAATATGTAAAACATATTCATTGCTGTTTTGAACAGCCTGTAGGCACATGCATACATTTTATTTAAATACGTATATATTTCATTTTTCTCAAGTTTCTAGTTTTCCGAAAACCAACTTCAGTTTCAGCTAAACGGTGACAGTAATTATCAACCGTACCTGGCGTGGAAAATAAATCATTCCGTTATCAGAACATAATATGTTGAAAAAATATATACATATGTATGTATTATTTCATAAGTCCCTGTGTATAAACAACATCTCTCTCCGACAATGCCCAAGTTATAAGAAAGTCTCCTGAAAAAGTAAACGAAATCCTAGATAATGGATGTTATCGATATAATAAGTATCCTTGTGTGTATTATTGGACTGCTTTTGAACATATTCAATGTAATGGTATTTTTGGGCCAGGATTACCAAACCAACAATGTGACATTGACTTTGCTATCATTATCTGTGTCTGATCTCCTGGTACTGATCTGGAGTCTGGTGTACTATGTATTTGGCGTCTATCATGCTCTATATCCCTCAGACCCCATACATTTTGAAGCATTTCAAAACCATGTCTTTTCATGGACACGGTCAATGTTCTACGATGTTTCAAGCGTGACCACCATATTGGTGTCATTGGAAAGATGTCTGTGTGTTATCACTCCTCTTCGTGTACAGTTTCTCTTTTCTGTACGTCGAACAGTTATCGTCCTGATAATTATATGGATTTTGTGCATCTTAAGTTCAACACCGATATTTGCAACATTAAAAGCGATAACATATCTCGATGAAACATTGAACGTTACAAAAGTCACAGTTGCCATTGCTCCGTGGAGACCGAGTGTGGAAATGGTTCATAACATCACCAATACTATCATGCTACCAACATTTTGTGAAGTTATCATTTGTATTAACACAGTTGTGATGATTATGGGACTTCGGAAATCTACTCGATTTCAAAAACACGCCACTATGAATGCCCGTAAGCCAGCTCAACAGCAAGACTCTATTAATGGAAGTACCATTTCAGGACTGGACGCGAACGAAATGGGTTCTGGAAAGAATATTTTAAGCTTAAATATGTCAAAGAAATATGTCAGATTGATCGTCGTGATATGCACGTTATCTTGTATGTTCATTGTGTGTAACACACCAACAGTTGTGGCTGTCTACGTCAAGCGACTGGTGCCTGAGTTTGACTTTGGTGGCACTTATCACGATCTCTATATCCTGGCTACAGATATTTGTTTTTTACTGGGTGCTGTCAATGCTTCTGTGAACTTTCTGGTTTACTTTACTCTGAATCAAAATTACCGAGAAACTATCTATAAAGTTTTATGCAAAATATTTGGGATTTCTGGCCAGACAGACAAAAATTTAGTGAAAAAGTGAAACACAACCAAGCTAGCCTGGTACTAAAGTCCAAGAAATCGTTTTTGTTGTACCAAATGCTTAGTGCTCTTAAAAGGATGTACATAATTTCTGTCAAGCCGGACAAAGTGCATTTAGGTACACTAAGCACACAGGTCTAAGAACATTTCTGCTCCTTCCTTTTTTCCCCAGCGAGTGGAGTCGGGGCCACCACCTTCTGAATCAAGAGAGATGCACTGGTTATCTCTACAATTACAAAGTGCAATATTCAACACCTTTTAGAAAGTCCAGGGTGTTCATAATCATTTAACTTCAGTGTCAGGGACATCAGTATCTGCTAAAAGGTACTACGGTGCTACATGTACGCATATTTTTATACAGTGCACTCTCCCGATTACGACATCTCCGAATAACGACATTCTCCCAATAACGACATTGACCCCCGGTCCCGATTTTTTTACTATATGTTATTAGTAATAAAACTCTCTAAATGGCGACATACTTTTTAGACCACTCTCCGGATAACGACATTGAGTTAGCAATAATCGGCTGTGACTTTGCTAGATACAAAAATAAAAATAGCTAAAATATTGTTTCCGGTCAATTTCATTTCATTCTCTGAGCCAATAAAAACACTTCTTTTCCGACCAATGAAAAAACAAACAAACAAACAAAAAAAAAACAAAAAAAAAAAACATTTTTAATGTGGCCATGTGTTCAGTTGTATTATTAAATACAGCTGCACTCATGCCGGTCCCAAGCCCGGATAAACAACAGAGGGAAAATGACACACAAAAAACAACAACAACAAAAAAAACAAACAAACAAAAAAACACACACAACACACACACACACTTCGTGTATTTTACATGTTTGGAAAGTCCGATCACTGATCACCCACTATGGTTGGTACGTTACATTCTAAGGGTCTAACCACACCCCTTTTTCCGCCATCTTGAAAATCTCCGAATAACGACATGTTCCCGATAACGACATGCACCTCTGGTCCCGAGCCATGTCGTTATCGGGAGAGTGCACTGTAATTGTTCACACATTTGGGGGGGGGGGGGGGGGGGGTCCTATGCGCAAAGTCCCCCTTTTACTACCTACACCTCAAATCCAAGGGAATGTGAATAATAAAATGGCAAGAGCTTAAATTTATTATTTATCTGGACTGTGAGACTAAGAGTAATGAAAAAGACCTTTGCAGCTGTGGTTTGTCCTGTAGGACGGCTGTAACAGTGGCACCAGCATTCGCTCAAGGCAATTAGTCACGTACTACATGTACATGTATCTGTGCAGGGCTTTTATGACTATCATTCTCTGCAGCAAGCTGAAAAACTAATTGGAGGAACTGCAAGTGGAAAGGAAGACTTCATGGAGTATTTCTATTTCGAATGAAAATCTGAACCGACTCAGGATATTAATAAACTTAAAAAATCACCTAGTATGAGTTTGAGTTTGAGCTATATATTGCTAAAGTATCTATCACTCGAATGAGTGTTCTAGATTGGAGACCACAGGTGGAAATAGTTCATAAATGTTACATTTACGATTGCACTGCCTGCATTTCATGAAGTTATCATCATCAACACTGTTGTTATGATTCTGGGGCTTCAAAATGCTACTCGATTTCAGAAATATTCCACTGTGATAGTGTGAATGTTCCCATCCAAAAAATTTGCCCAACTTATCATCATTGTGTTCACTACCTGGTGTTTTCATACACATGTGGTTGCAATATACTAAAATTGTGGCCGTGTATGCAAAGCAAATAGTGTCTCTGTCTGGCTTTGATTTTGGTGTGAGAATCACATCTGTTAATTAAGGCAATTTTCTTGCTTGGAGTTGGCAATTTTTCTGTTAATTCCTTGATACACTGTATACCTTATTATGAATCATGCCTACAGAAATAGTTTCTTCAGCATTCACAAGTCCTCACGTGAACATGGTCTAAGATCCTAAGCTGATTAATTAATCAGTGTTATTACCAAGAACATGACAACTTTAGGAGTTGTCTCAACTCTCATCTCATCTGAAAAAATGGTGGCTGCTACAGATAAAAAATTATCATGGTACAATTACAAACTTGGCATAATATGGAATTTTTTTCATCTCAATGGTGGCAAGTAAAGTGTCTTATGTGACTTATTCAGTGACCTGCCCCTTCCATTGGTCGTTTCTTAGAAAATATCAAACTGTTCTTTGAAGTTGTTGAAAGCAAACCGATGGACAACCTTTGATCATGGGCCCACCAATTGCATGTACATATACTATATTTAAGTCACTATTCTCATGAAATTGGGTGCATTTTGGTGACTGGCTTGTCAATAGGCCCTACAGAAAATACATTAGGCTGTTTTCCTTTCCTCTGTCCCATTACTAACACTTTTGAAATAACACTGTTTGTATGTCATACATGTACAGTTCAAAATTACATGTAACTTTACAAGCTAAGTTTGTGTGATGAAGGCATATTTTGACACTGACAAAGCCCAACATTAAGGCTATGACTTGAATGGTCCATATTTATGTTTACTCTCCAACAAATGAATATGACATAATATGGCAAAACATCATGTTAAAAGCAACAAAATAAAAGAACCAAGAATTACGGCAAAAATATTATTGTATTTATGAAACATGGTATACATGATAGGATGCTCTTTGACAAGTGACTGTCAACATTAACAACACACAAAATACTTCTCTGATTCAGGTTGCTACAAAATTTATTTCAGACTCATAGCCATTCACAAGAGGGTTAACTTAAAGTACGGCAGTGAACAAAACAATCTAAACCAAACATATCTGAGGAAAAAAAACATCCATGAACCACTTTGTGTCCATTCATGCCAAAATCTCGAATGAAAGAGATTACAAACCATCATACAGCCAATGGAACGCGTAATTTGAACCATTTATGACAGTGCTTTAAAACATTATAATGTGTAATTGATGTCTCGGTTTGGGCAGATGTGGATATTTTCTGAGTGATGCCCATTGCTATGATTTCCACTGTTCTATCTACTATACTGATTCATACCCTTGTGTCTCAAAACAAAACAAAAAATAAACCTTTTCTATGATCTTATACTTCATGACACATTTCCTCACATGAAATGAAATTTGTCAAATCAGCCTTCACTTCAGCCAATTCACTTACACTACAGTAGCTGGCACATTAAATTTCTTCACAACAAAATATTGTAAAACTGATTAGAAAACACTGCTCTTAAATGTAGATGACCAATAACTTGTCAATTAGTCAACAGTTCATTTATCCCATGAAAAAGTTCACCACTAAGTTTCCGTCAACATGCTCAGCCTTTGAGACCTCTCAATCAGTTCAGCAGTATACCATTTAACCTCTCAGTCAGAGACATTGTCCTCCAAACAGTCAGTAAGAGCATCAGTAATGACTGCACTTGTGCTGTGCTATTGTAAGCAGTTTATTCTCACAGATGAGGTCATGCTGTTGTTGTGACGAAAAACAAGAGATCAGAACTTAGATGTATGGTCAAAGTGTCACATGCCACGGTCCAACAAAAACTCTGCAATCAAGGGTGCATGAAGACCTCGCACTCGTATCTGTCTGCTCACCTCCTGAACCTGAGTCCTAATATTTTTCTCACCCGTCTTTTTAATAAGATAATCACGTAACTCAGCTTCCAATGCCTGTGGAGGACAGAGAAACAATTTCCAAATTCATAAGCTTCACTTGACTTATTCATAGACCTAAGAAAATGATTCATGATATCAATTTGTAAACTCTGCAATAGCAATACAGTGACTTCATATTAACACATGATGAAAAATTTTAACTCTTAAGACAGCCTTCATCTGATAATTTTTTTTTTTTAATTTTAAGGTGCCAGAAACAGTGATGTGGGCTTTCCACAAATATGTACAATTTCGGGGAATTTCATGGTCAATGCCAGCCTTAATTACCACATTCACAAGACTGCATGTCAACACCCCCTCCCATCCCATTCTAGGGTTAAATCACTTGAGACGGATCACGCAAGAGTTGCGTGACGGTCCGTTTCCGCTGTGGACGGACCACGCACCCCTTGTGAGATCAACTTTTTCAATCAATATCGCCTACGCTGTGCATGCAAATCCTGCGTGACACGTCTCTAACGCATGTAGAGCCATTCGTTTCGTTTCGTACCGAGTTTGGCGGAAGTAGGAGTTATAGTTTTGGATCTATGATTAACCAAGGTAAGTCACTGCAATAACTAAAAATATTGAGTTGGCTTTGTAAACAAAATATTGTCCTCTAAACACAAGAGAAAAGAGACCAATATTTTTTAAGTTTTTGATGATAATTTGTCAAATTATGATCTGAGTGATGATCTAGACCCTGAGTACATGCCTCAGGCGCACTCAATTTCCGAAATTTCCCAGAAAAAAAAAATTGACATGATTTTCAAAAATTTATAAAATCAAAACCATAATAGATAAAACATTGAAATTTTTGCAGTATGTTGTGCTTTAGTTGAACTTATTTGTGTTCAAATTTCATTACAATATCTTATTTGGGTGAGTTTTTATGAATTTTTAAAATACTCAAAAAAAAAACCAGTCTCCAGCGCCTGTTGGCCAAAAAAAACCCAGTCTCAAGTGAGTTAAAGCAAAGGTAAGGTAAAAGTGCTTTAAAACCAGCCCATTTCTACCACATTTTATTTCTTCAGAATTTCGTAGTGATCAAATCATGGTCTTGATTTATCTTCCTGCTGAATTACAAATAAAGAGACGCTCATAGGTGACAGATCTCCAAATCCTTTGTAAGGTATTTCATAGTTAAAATGCTTTTGTTGCACTTCAAAGATTGGCAGCAAATTTTGAACTTCTCTTGTGAGCTTTCTCATAAATACCTTATATTTTTCTCCTTCATAATGCTGTATCTCATTGACTTTCCCTGTAATGCTATTAATTTCTATTTTGAAATGACTTACCCAAATGTCACCTTCAATTTTGCCAATGGTGACCTGATGACTCATGCCGTACCATGTTTTATATTTTGAAGAATAAACAGGAAGCATGTGATTCTTTGTTCGACGGACCAAGAATTTCTGTTTGGACCTTACAGCCTCTGCAAGAGTAACAATGAAAATATTCCCCTGAACTGCTGAATGACATTACTGAATACACAAAAATCTTTTCCATAATTTTTCCATTTTTAAAGAAAATTGCAAACTAAATGAGATTTTTTTGGACAGAGAGAAATGGAAAATTTTGTCCTTACTGGCAGTAAAATAAATTACAGAAAAATACTCATATTTTACACCTAGGGACTGAGAAAACGTATGTACTTATTAATCTATTTTTGTTCTATCTATCTATTTTTTTTCAGCACTGTGCTTGTAGACCTACAGATTACAAATTATGTAACACACAAACACTTCATAGACAAGTCTACACAGGTATAATGGATCATGTCCCACATTGCAGATTATTGGTACTAAAACAACCACGAAGACTTTAATACAAACACAACTTTGGTCACTGCTTTTAATCATGAGTGTCACAAATCCCAGACTGGGAGATGTAATAAGTTATGACAGGACAACAATCACGAACAAACAAGTTAACACTTAACAGAACAATCCATCAGACTCACACATTTATTAAACATAATTATACAGATAATAGCGCAATTACATACATTATATTATTGAAATCAACTGCCGTACAACGGCCTTATTCTCACACACACTCTCCCTCGGATCCACAATCCGGTAGTTACTCCTAAAGGCACTTCGGCCTCAGCCTCTCCCCTCAGGGTCTTAATAGCACATTAATAATTTACTGGCACCGCAGTCTCTCAATATCACCTTCCTATTGTCATACACCTTAGCATTCCCCTAGCACCTCAGCAGGGCAATAACACATTATCATTTCAATAGACATTATCATTTCAATAGTACATTCTCCCCTCAACATGGCAATAGGACATTATCACATTCACGCTCATATCTACGTCCCTGTCCGTGGCCTGACTGCCACGACTTTATGTGCCTCTACTGTCCTGCACTGACAGCCTCACTTCTGGCCTATGTGTGGCCTCCGGCCCTATGCTGGCCTATCCCCTGTGCTCATCGAGGTGGCTTTGCGGCCCGTCCTCGACACCTACAAGAATAACATTACATTGGTATAATACCCTACCATTTCTATTCACTCCACCTCTCCTTACAACCCATGAAGCGTACACACACTAGTTCACCTTTCACTCACCACACATCTTACGGTAACACACTTCCATCGGCGTACACACTACTCACTCGCGCTACAAATCCATGAACTCACTTTCATCTATCGCTCATGGCGCACATTGCCATATCCAATATCAAGGACTTCCACATTCCTCACATATACTTATTTACATCATGGTAATAGACGAATATAATATAATACATCAATCATAATAATCAATCAACGTTCTACGTACCAGTTGTTACGGGTATGCCCTCGAGTGTTACGGGTTCAAGGAAGGGTGTTACGGGGTGGGTTATTATGGAATTAGTGTTACGACTGCATTTTCATCTATCGAGAGGTTTTTAGAAATTACTCTTCCATACCATGCCACATATACTAATAACAATTCGAATAAGTTTTACAAGGACCTTGCAGGGCCACAAATTTATTACTTTAAATTCCCTAACAACTTTCGTCTAGCTTTTACATTTTAAAAGGACAACATCAGCAGCATCAAATGAAAACACAATAATATATCACTAGAAGTCTCCTCTAGATGCTTAAAAGATTATATCATTCTGACTCATTCACAATTTAATTATTACTTATTTATCTTTCAGATTTAGCCTACCTACTATCTAACAAATAATATCTTAATGTCTCAGACGACAATGTTAACTCAGTTATTTGTGCCTACTGCTTAACAAGGATATAACTCGTCAACACAACTGACGTAGTTACATTAGATCTAGATCTACTCTAGGATGGGCTGGCAATCCCCAGCCTCATCCAGACACATCAATTTCAATTTACAAATGTGTATACCAGACACTCATGCTAGATCTAGTTGCATGTAAAAAACACTGTAGTCTTGCATTCTTTCGGTAGCACTTCTACTGGAAAAGTAAGGTCAGATTCACGTTCATCGTCGAATCAAAAGGGTAGAAACTTACGATTGTTCCCTGATACGAGATCAGGGAGCTGGAGATAATAGCAATAGATGATTTGGTAATAGCGTATGGTCTCATTCCAATGTCTATTAATGGCATAGACATGACTTTAACAGTCTTCTGATTCTCTCAGGCCGAATCCAGCCGACTTGCCTTCACAGATGGAAATTTCTGCATGGAGTGAAGAAACGTGGGAATGGCTCCGCTTAAATACTGCTCGGCCATCTGCAAATCCCCAGCCAACTGCCCAAATTTGATTGGTGCATCCATTTCGAGCTCAGCTCGTAGTATTAATAGATTCTATTAATAGTAACAGACAAGGTCAATCTAACATATCAAAACCCTTGCTAAAGTCTCCAAACCCTCTACGTTTTATGTACGAATTTACTCACTCCCTTTCCTCACCCCTGTTAAAGTTTATCAAAATCACGGGGCCGAGAATTGCACCGTCACTGTTACTCATCCATTTATTCTATCCTGCCCCACTTTCTTTCCATCTCTAAGAAAAAACGTTACAAAAACAAACTGTCCACGAGAATAGTTCAAGGACATTTGCACTGGCTAAAGTTAACGAGACCATTAAATAAACAAACCGTGACCCAGCACGGCACTTCTAGTCCTGACCCTGACACCAGTCATCACTGGAAAGACTCTCTCACTAGTCTTCTCGACTGCTCCCCTTATGTCCGCCCGATGGGCTCTTATTCACAGGTCCGTTCCGTAGGACCTTCTAACTTGCAGTGATAGTAATACAGCGCTTTCGCCTCATTCAGACCCTCCCACTACTCACAACAGCACGCTTAACTTACTTGTCCACCGTGAGCCCTTCTTACTCTACACCCGCTTTGTAGCAATCCCCTTAATTGCACTCACTCCACTCGTGACATCATCCCCCACCCCAAAAAAATTAATGCAATTAATTTCAAATCGCATCAAGATGACTGTCAACGAGTGAGCGTGAGCAATACGTACACTAAAAAAAAACTGACCTAGCAGTTCCCCTAGTATATAAAATACCGAAATCAGGGGAAAATATGGGGATCAATATGGCCTGCAATATGCATATATGTGTCACATCATGAATAGCTAACTAACCACAATACTTAATACAGAATCAAAAACCAATCAACCTATCAACCATTCTTCATATCATATTTATAATGTCAATATTTTAAAGTCGACTCATTCACACAGATCCTGTCAATGTTCCTGTCCTCCGATGTATAAGCTCCTGAAATCTTCCCCTAGGCTCGACTAAGGTAGTCGGCGATATGATTGCTGGTTCCTGGAATTGGTTGAATAACGAAGGTATACGGCTGCAAAGCCAATGCCCATCTAGACAAGCGTGGGCTGGACGAACGATTCTTCGACAAAAATGTCAGTGGCTTGTGGTCTGTCTGGATACAAAATTCTCGTCCCATGAGATAACGTCCTAATTTCTGGACGGACCACACAATGGCAAGACACTCACGCTCTATCACAGAATACTTTCTTTCTCTCTGCAATAACTTCCTACTGACATAACATACAGGATGGAGACATTCGTTCTTCTCCTGTAGAAGACAAGCGCCGACACCAGAGTCCGACGCATCCGTTCTGAGGATAAAATTAGATCGAAAATCGGGTAATATCAGAATGGGTGACGATGATAATGCTGTCACCAAATTATCAAAGGATGTCTGACATTCAGACGTCCACTGGACCTTATCGGGTTGTCCCTTCTTAGTAAGGTCAGTAAGAGAAGATGACAAGGAGGAAAAATTTGGAATGAACTTTCTGTAATAATTTAAAATTCCCACTAAGCTTCTGACTTGTTTCTTTGTTTTAGGGATTTGCAACCCTACTAATTTGTCAATTTTTGTTACTTCAGGTCTCTGAACACCTCTACCCACAATATGTCCTAAGAATATTATCTCTGGACATGCCAAATCCATCTTTGCGGGTTTAGCAGTTAACCCAAAATGACGCAATCGTTGAAAAATTACTGTTAGTGTCTGAATATGATCAGACCATGTCGACGTATGGCATGCTATATCGTCAAAGAATGACACGACATTAGGTATGTCCTTCAACACTAATCTCATTAATCGTGCAAACGTCGCTGGCGCGTTTACCAACCCAAATGGCATGACCTTAAATTGGAATAATCCAATGGGCGTTTGGAACGCCGTGTATTGTTTAGACTCCTCAGTAAGCGGGATTTCCCAATAACCTTTCGTTAAATCTATCTTGGAAAACCACGTGGACCCGGCCAATGAAGCTATTAATTCCTCCTGAAACGGAATAGGCTCCCTATCGCCTACCGTAATAGTGTTCAATCTTCGAAAATCAATACAGAACCGCACCGATCCATCAAGTTTTTTCACGAGGACGATGGGTGATGAATACGGCGATGTTGATGGTTCTATCACATCTAACTTCAACATTGACTCAACTTCCTTTATGACTCTATCTCTCGAAGAAAAAGGCAGCGGATACGGTCTAAGAAATACTGGCTTATCCGAAGTCAACTTTATTTGGTGTTGGATCACCGTAGTGCGACCCGGCAAATCCGTAACAACATCCGGGAATGACGCCAACAGGGTCTTAAGTTCCCTACTCCTTGAACTCGTAAGGTCAGGGTTAATTTTTACGTCCCTGTAACCTTGTGTCGGAGTTAACTCCGGCAATTGAATTTGTAACTCTTCCTGCGCCTCGGTGTCGCTTACGTCACAGTCCGACTGGTCTACGACCCCCGTACAAGCAATAGAGAAGACACTCTCCTCTGGTTTCGTCTGTGCACACAGATACTCTGGTCTCTCATAAAATCTCTGTAGCATATTAACATGGAAAACCTTACTCGCTCCATCAATGTGGATAGCGCAATCTACCTTTGAAACAACTCGCTCAATAACATAAGGACCTTTCCATGTCATCAATAACTTATTATGGTCCGTAGGTAACAACAATAGGACCTTGTCTCCTGGCTTAAAAATTCTCAGTTTGGAACCTCTATCTTTATAGTCTTTTGCTCTTTTCGAAGTGATACCAGAAGCTTCTTCTGCTATAGTGCGCGCTGAAGATAATCTTTCTCTTAAATCAACAAGGTACTGAAACACCGAAATCTGCTCATCGTCTCCCGATGATGGCGACGTCATCATGTCCCGAAGAACATCAGTTGGGCCCCTAGGACTACGACCGTACATCATTTCGAACGGCGAGAATCCCGTTGACTCCTGCCATACCTCTCTGTACGCGAATAACACTGCAGGGATATATCTATCCCAATCTTTAGGGCGATCAGCAGCTACCTTACGCAGCATCGACTTCAACGTCGAGTTCAATCTCTCGCACATGCCATTAGCCTGCGGATGATAAGGGGTGGTAGTGATGGGTTGTATACTGAATAAGCGGAACAATTCCTTCATCATCTCCGACGTAAATTGCGCGCCCCTATCAGACAGAATTTGCTCTGGTATTCCTACCCTAGCGAAAATTGCAAACAACGCTTCCGCGACTGCCTCAGACGTTATGGTCCGCAGAGGAACCGCCTCTGGCCATCTCGTAGCATTACATATGACCGTTAAGAAAAATCGATTCCCCCTATCGGTCGCTGGGTGAATGGGGCCAACAAGGTCTATCGAGACCTTTTTAAACGGTTCCGAGACCGTGGGGATCTTCTGAAGAGGAGCCTGGGGTGTACGACCCTTATGCGTCGTCTTTTGGCACGCACTGCACGTCTTACAATAGACTTGCACATCTCTGTGGATCGATGGCCAGTAAAAATTTTTAAGAACCCTTTCTTTGGTTCTAGCTATCCCCATATGACCCGCTAATGGGACATCATGTGCCAAGTGCAATACTGTTGCGATCAGCAACGCTGGCACAACGACCTGCTTTAAAATGGAGGACACCGTTACATACTTACGGAACAGAATGCCCGCCTGAACAACAAAGGAGGACGACCCGTTCTTATATCTCCTCGTTTTCTCGGTTCGCGCTTCCCCAAAACATGGGTTTAATGATGGGTCCTCCCTTTGTAATCTCGCCAAGCGCTCTGGCGTGATATCTAGGTTGACCGCTGGCGTCGCCAAAGGTCTAATCTTATCTTTATCAGCTACCCGTCGACGTGTTTCGACCGCGGCGCAAAAGTCAATACCTTTTGATTGCGACCATGCTTGCACGTTCTCATCGGAAGGGGAGACTACCCGTGATACATTCCCAATGATGAGCTGGGCGCCTGGAAAACAACCAACGACTGCTTCGACTTCCCCGCTAAGGAAAGGTGTATCTATCACTATTCTTGCCATGGGTAATTTCTCAATGGCCCCCGAAAATTGGATGCACGGGACAGTCTCACCTGTAAGCTGTGAATCCCGAATGCAATCCCTATGCACTCCCACAACGGTAGATCCTGTATCTCGTAAAACCGAGACCGGTTCGTCCCCAACAAACCCCGGATAAACCCTAAGACCACCTCCTGTATGACATGAATTTATAACGGGGATATTTCTCCCACAAGGTAAAACACCGGAAGATAATAACTTCTCACAACTGGGACACTTAGAATACTGTCCGCCTCCGTTGTCCGATGTAACACACGCAGCCGCATGATGAAATTTATTTGGGGAACATGGGCTAGAGCTACTGTCCACGTTCGCCGCTATCCTACCTGCAGGGCAATTCACGCTGATGTGATCTGCTCTTCCGCAGTTCCAGCACTTCGCGGCCCTACACTCGCGTGAAAAGTGACCCACGCGTCCGCAAGTCCAACACTCCGCTCCCTGTGCTGCACTAGGCCTGGGTCCCCGTGACCCATCGCGACCGGAACTAGAGTCCCTATGCCGTCGGTCATCGGCAAAGGTCACAAATCGCCCCCGGCCATTACCGCGACCTAGCCCTCCTGCTCGGTCAAACTTACCGGATCCATATGCCGGTGATTGGTGATAGCCCCTACGCTGCTATCCACGTTCGCCGCTATCCTACCTGCAGGGCAATTCACGCTGATGTGATCTGCTCTTCCGCAGTTCCAGCACTTCGCGGCCCTACACTCGCGTGAAAAGTGACCCACGCGTCCGCAAGTCCAACACTCCGCTCCCTGTGCTGCACTAGGCCTGGGTCCCCGTGACCCATCGCGACCGGAACTAGAGTCCCTATGCCGTCGGTCATCGGCAAAGGTCACAAATCGCCCCCGGCCATTACCGCGACCTAGCCCTCCTGCTCGGTCAAACTTACCGGATCCATATGCCGGTGATTGGTGATAGCCCCTACGCTGCCCCTGGGCTTGCCCGCTATAGGCACCACGCTGACGCGACCTGTCCCTAAGTCCTGCCGGCGACCCTTCGACAACGGCGACGTACCCAGCATCTTGGACGTACGCCCTGGCGACTGGTTTGGACGGATGTGCCGTACGGTATGCTTCCGCCAACTTAGACGCCTCCTGCACCGTCGCGGGTTCGTTCTCTTTCAGGAAAGCCACCAGATCTTTGTGGCACGACGCGTACAGCTGGTCACGGATCATTAAGTCTTTCAGTTTAGCAAAATCCGCGCCCACATGCGCCAAGTCTACCCAGTTCGCGAAATACTCCGTTAGTCTCGCGACGAAGGCAGCAAAGTCCTCCCTGGTATCTGCACGTGCTCGCCTAAACTGCTCCCGGAAATATTCCTCGGTACGCGCAAATCGGCGAAGCAGCAAAGCCTTCAGCTTATCGTAATCTTGCACGTCTTCGCGCTGTAGCTCTTTAAAGTAGGTTAACGCTCGCCCCTGCAATAGAGACGCCAGGTACGTGGCCCATAATTCCTTATTTTCCCCCCATTGCAATTGTGCGTTCA
Organism: Onchidella celtica; assembly: GCA_963931925.1. Classification (NCBI taxonomy): domain Eukaryota; kingdom Metazoa; phylum Mollusca; class Gastropoda; order Systellommatophora; family Onchidiidae; genus Onchidella; species Onchidella celtica. Next base: position 44,694,788 of record OZ007569.1, read on the forward strand.
GTTCGAACCTGTAAAGGAAGGCGTCTATGTCGTCCTTCCGGTCGTCGAACGTAGGGAGCTTAATCCTAACGCCACCCTTATTGTGTACCTGCCGCTCAACCGTTTCCGTTGGCGTATTCCTCTTGAGTTCTAACTCCGCAATCTTTACTTGCGCCTCTATCTCCTTTAACCTTATCTCCTGTTGCTGAGCTTCTAACTCCTTTACCTGAGCCTCTTTTTCTCGCTCTCTATCCTTAGCACGCTCATCGCGCATTTCTGCCTGCTGTTCTTTAATCCAGCCGCGTAGCTCTTCTCCCTCCAGGCCAAGTTCCTTACCCAACTTCATTAGTTGTTGGAGTTCCGCCATTTCACAGATTTATGGTTATGGTATCTATTATAAGACGACCAACCTGTCGGTATGATCACTAACGATACGACCAGAGACCTGAGATCACACCAGATATAACAATACCCAGTTGTCTCAAATACAATTCAGAAATTTACCTTTACAGCACAACTAATTCTATATCTACAAAATGTATAGCACTATTAATTATAAAAGAAAATAGAAACGACAAGAATGAAGAAATTCAGTAGAAAGACCACAAGGACGTCGAGGAACAACGAACCAGACTAGGACAAAGACCTAAAAAAGAAAATATAATGGAAAAAAATGCAACCTAACTACGCCGATTACACTACACGGTACAAACAAGAACAGAGTCTGAAAAAAAAGAACGTATCTACAGATAGGGAGGAGAAGGACAAGAGAAACGTCTTCCTAAAACAACGAGGAAGATAGAACGCTACAATCTAAACAAAAATACAGGTCCCTACAGAACTGTTCACTGTGATGAACGAAGTTCCAAATTTAGCCCACCTTTTGAAAAGGATAAACTAACTTCAACACAGCAAACCCGCGCCACCGCCCGTACAATCAATTACAACAAAAACAGCAAAAACAGAGAAAAAGACAGATTAAAGGAACAGCCCACAATCCAGGGCACAAAAATTTTGACTTTTACTTAACTTTCAATCAGCGTTTTATTTAACTTGACGTATGCCGGAGCTCTGGCTGCTTATCTCCTCTACAGGCTGGCACACACACTCTGCAGAAATTTAAGTACACATTAATACATATTCATCAAAATACATGCATCAATACATATTATTATTCATAAACATACATAAATCATACCATCATGAAATTTCCATTCATCCCACGAACAAAGACAACAGCACGAATTCCTAGCACAACAGAAAAACAACTAGATATAACGACTACACAATGTCAAAATGACCACAGGTAAACAGGACGAGCCCCCAATGTCACAAATCCCAGACTGGGAGATGTAATAAGTTATGACAGGACAACAATCACGAACAAACAAGTTAACACTTAACAGAACAATCCATCAGACTCACACATTTATTAAACATAATTATACAGATAATAGCGCAATTACATACATTATATTATTGAAATCAACTGCCGTACAACGGCCTTATTCTCACACACACTCTCCCTCGGATCCACAATCCGGTAGTTACTCCTAAAGGCACTTCGGCCTCAGCCTCTCCCCTCAGGGTCTTAATAGCACATTAATAATTTACTGGCACCGCAGTCTCTCAATATCACCTTCCTATTGTCATACACCTTAGCATTCCCCTAGCACCTCAGCAGGGCAATAACACATTATCATTTCAATAGACATTATCATTTCAATAGTACATTCTCCCCTCAACATGGCAATAGGACATTATCACATTCACGCTCATATCTACGTCCCTGTCCGTGGCCTGACTGCCACGACTTTATGTGCCTCTACTGTCCTGCACTGACAGTCTCACTTCTGGCCTATGTGTGGCCTCCGGCCCTATGCTGGCCTATCCCCTGTGCTCATCGAGGTGGCTCTGCGGCCCGTCCTCGACACCTACAAGAATAACATTACATTGGTATAATACCCTACCATTTCTATTCACTCCACCTCTCCTTACAACCCATGAAGCGTACACACACTAGTTCACCTTTCACTCACCACACATCTTACGGTAACACACTTCCATCGGCGTACACACTACTCACTCGCGCTACAAATCCATGAACTCACTTTCATCTATCGCTCATGGCGCACATTGCCATATCCAATATCAAGGACTTCCACATTCCTCACATATACTTATTTACATCATGGTAATAGACGAATATAATACAGTGCACTCTCCCGATTACGACATCTCCGAATAACGACATTCTCCCGATAACGACATTGACCCACGGTCCCGATTTTTTTACTATATGTTATTAGTAATAAAACTCTCTAAATAGCGACATACTTTTTAGACCACTCTCCGGATAACGACATTGAGTTAGCAATAATCGGCTGTGACTTTGCTAGATACAAAAATAAAAATAGCTAAAATATTGTTTCCGGTCAGTTTCATTTCATTCTCTGAGCCAATAAAAACACTTCTTTTCCGACCAATGAAATGTCCTACCAGAGGCACCTCATAGCCAATGAGATCGCTTTGTTATCGGCCAATGAGATCGCTTTGTTATCGGCCAATGAAAACACACCTGTGTCTATTGTCGTCGGAACAAAAAGGGTGACGCGCATTAAATGAGTCAGTCATCACATCGCTGACGGCTGAATCGATTGTATTCACCCGAGAACAATAACGCACCCCAAGATGTCGACAGAGGGAAAATGACACACAAAAAACAACAACAACAAAAAAACCAAACAAAAAAAACAAAACAACACACACAACACACACACACACTTCGTGTATTTTACATGTTTGGAAAGTCCGATCACTGATCACCCACTATGGTTGGTACGTTACATTCTAAGGGTCTAACCACACCCCTTTTTCCGCCATCTTGAAAATCTCCGAATAACGACATGTTCCCGATAACGACATGCACCTCTGGTCCCGAGCCATGTCGTTATCGGGAGAGTGCACTGTATAATACATCAATCATAATAATCAATCAACGTTCTACGTACCAGTCATCACTGGAAAGACTCTCTCACTAGTCTTCTCGACTGCTCCCCTTATGTCCGCCCGATGGGCTCTTATTCACAGGTCCGTTCCGTAGGACCTTCTAACTTGCAGTGATAGTAATACAGCGCTTTCGCCTCATTCAGACCCTCCCACTACTCACAACAGCACGCTTAACTTACTTGTCCACCGTGAGCCCTTCTTACTCTACACCCGCTTTGTAGCAATCCCCTTAATTGCACTCACTCCACTCGTGACAATGAGAGTTAAAAAACAAAAATTTATGTCACTGATATGGTTTGTTTTAGTGCCTTTCTGCAGCCTGAGTGATAAATAATATAGTTTTCAATGTCCCCAAGGGAATAATAAAGGTGCCAATTATCTTTCTATCACATCCACTTTGCTTTGCAGTGCTTTGTGAGCCCAAATCATTTGCCCTTTTTCATGACTGTGCCATTGTGAATTGAATGAAGAACTTTGAATTAAAGAGACAGTAATTTATACTTTGTTTAGAAATGAAGTATTCTGTGTGTAACAAACAGCTCCATGCAACGCTAATTCATAACCATAACCACAGATTGGTCAGTTAGTCACAAGTTTGCGTCAAACGAATGACATGTTTTCACATTTCAAAATTATTACATAATACATCCCATCCTACCCTCTTCACTGCCTTGCCCCAAGAATTTATCGCGGTCAGCATACTTGCCATACGCCTATACCCCGAGAAATTCTCGGGCTTATGACGTGCTGTATTTGCAGTACTGTCAATGGGATATAAACAAGTAAAAACTCATGCAAATAACTGCAGTGATGTCCCTTGCTTGTTTTCAATGCAAATGGCAGCCCCCTTTCGTCTGTTAATTTTACAATGAAATTTATTGAATTCTTTTATGTGCTGTGCTGTGCTTGAAACAGACCATGGCTGCCAAAACACCTAAACACAGTCCTAGACGGACAGCAGGTGAAGTTTTCCATGTGGTCATGAATGATGAAGACAGTGATAATGATTTATAAAATTTGGTAGTGAATTTGACATTGTTGTAAGTTTATGCTTAGTTGTTTTTTTAGACTAACTGTGTACTTGCAATTGCATGTTGGCATGGATTTTTTTTTTTTATAGTTTTCGTTACTAACCAATTTTCATAATTTTTTCCTTCTAATTCAATCCCCATGCCCCCACATCGACTTTGGGATCAGCATCTGTGCATTTTATGGTAGTAAAATGTCTCCATTTGAACCTTGTAAAACTGCATTGCTGTAGTTCTGCTAATAATAACTGAGCTACAGGCAGGGTTATCTCCCTAGAGCAAAATAACCAAAATCTCCCCGGCATATGGGGGTTTACATAGCCGGCAGTGAAGGGGTTAATCTGTTTCAATATCTCCCCATGGATACACTCTCTTAGTTAGACCTGACAGCCTGGTATCAGAGCTGACATCTAGTGTGATCTTGACTTGTCTTCCAGCGCTGGCCCTCCACTCTGAATGCTCAGTCTAAGCTGTATACAAATAATGGTGGGCAAATTTTTTTCATCAGATAGCAACAATACTTGAAACTGGATCAAACTCCCAGTGATCAGAAGATTCCCTACTCCTTCCCATGCTCAAAGAGTACCAAAGCCTTTGTTTTATCTTCTCCTTACCGTTTGGGGGAAACCATCCTGATGGAGTTGGGTAGGATTCCATCTGTGGTGGTTCTGGTACAGTGGCCTTTGGCAAAACCTGCTCTACATATTTGAATTCATCATAAGAAACTTCATAATCAGATGGATACTGTTCAACTGTGTTCTCACTGCTTGAGTGGGATTGTGACGAAGGAGACTGTGAGGCTGACATCATGCGTGCTGAAAGGCTAATGTTGGTCTGAGAACAAAAAAGTAACAAGAAAACATGGATTTAAACAGAAATTCTGTCGCAATGCAAGGTATTGGTCTACAGTTTGTCTAATTAGTAACTGGAAATGAGCAGCCCAAGAGCAGCTCCTCTTACTCAGAATGGTCCAAAGAATATTCTAGCACACATGATCAAAAACAAAATGACTTTTTTTGGCATTTATAACCTGGATGATGTGTCTTCAAAATGTGGCTGCCTGTCAAAATTATCACACCATTTCTGCAGGAAAATCATCATTGGCTTATCATTTGTGCTTTTTAATGAAGAACTTCAAACAGCTGCCTTGGAATGGAAACCATAGCCTAATAAGATCTAGATCTAGATCTATTGTCAATGCACTATGTGCAGTCACTTCAGTCAGCACGTCGATGTGGTCAATATTTGTTTTTCCATACAGTTTCATTTACCTGTGTTTTTGTGACTATCCATGTTTTGTGGCATTCTTATAATCTTATCAAGACATCGCAACATCACATCGCATATGTCATATGACTGCTGTCTAAGCTTGCATTTTCATTTTGCCTTGAATAACTTTCCCAAGTTTTGTGTCCCCACAACTTCCATCTTGAGTTCAAAGGTAAACATGTGACCCTACAGTTTTCTCCATTTATTGGTCTGGTGTAAGCTCACAGAAGTGCTCTGGACACTCTACCTCTACTTTAGGTGGATTTTCATTGAAAATATATATATTCCTCAGGATTATGAGCGTGATTATGTGGCACTGACTGGCAGTGACTGCACTGACATGCATTCATTTGACACCCAGCATGAGGTGCGGTCACTGGTAATTACACTGTGACATCAGTGTTGTGTGTGCATCAACTTGGATCAGTGGCAGCATTATTTAAAATATTAAATAATATGATTACATGTTGTATTCAAAACAAGAGTTCAAAAGAGCCACTGCACACCAGCTAATAATAGTACTGTAACTGAATTTCATGAGAAACAAAGAATAATATTGTGGTAAAATCCAAATACATCTAGGCTATATTTCAAGGCATTTTGCAATTTGTTAAAAGAAAAGGTCTCCAGTAAATTAATTGAATAATTCAGTGACTTAAATTGTATGAGAACAGGTCTCCCTTCTTTTAAGCAGGAAAGAACGAAGACAGAGAAGAATCAGAAGGCACAGGAGGAGCAGAAAAGAAAGAAGGAGTTAACAAAGGCAAAGGAAAGGAGAAAGAAGAAGTGGGTGGTGTGGTGATGAACTCGTGAAGACTAGTAGTAAGAGCAGCCCAGAAAAATTTAAGGCAAAATACCAGCATGTGAGCATGAGGACGAAAAAGAGTGGGAAGACAAGAGAATTGGAAAAGAGGAGAATGGGGAGATTGATTATCATAAAATTATCTATTTTGATATTGATCGCACAGATGAGCATGCACTGATGGCACTTATGCAGGTGATTGCATGACCAACAACTGTGACTGCACCAACATACACTAACAGTGACCGCACAGACATACAGTTACACATGAAAAGAGTTCTGACCAGCACATGTTGATTGGGAGACAATATTTAGGTGTTCACCGACAAGCTCTAAGTTCACTGGTTAAAATGAACCAGTCAGATCTAGCCCAGGTAGATTGCATAGATCTTAGATCTAGGGAGGACTTCCGAATGCGCTCCATAGCTTTTATAACGTTATTGAACTTTACTCACCGTTATGCATTGTTTGAGACTTTATTACCAATTATCACTTCATATTCACAATAATATTTGTAACACACTTGCCAAGAAAAACAGTATAATCCCAGAAAAAAGTCTGAAGTGAGACAAAATCCGCAAAACAGGTGCCATTTTGAAACTTGCTGGGCAGAGGTCACGGTAACAGAATTTACGAAAAACGCGACTGGTGAAGGTTTGCTGAAACAAAACTTGATATGGTGTTCAGGAATTTAAACTCACATGGAATGGTCAGATGGACCTGGGGGCGTGAGGGTCTAATCAGTTTGTATCAATGGGCGGTAGTCAGATTGACTAATCAGGCGAAAAGGGGCTGGGGTAGCCATTGGCGATCGACGTACACTCATGTAGGCCCTGTAGCCTATTAGCTCACATCATGCAATCTCCCAGCAGTTGAAATAGGATTGTTTTGCTAATAAGCCGATTCATAATTTTTAAAATTTATGCAAATTAACAAGGTCGGTAACTTTCCATAATTTAGGTCAAGGGTGCAGTATGTGAGTATTAGTAAATGACTACCGTCAAGCTGTTAACTCACTTGCGTGGCCAAATGGTTAAGACGTGTGATTTAGGAGCGAAAGGGTGTGGGTGCGAATCCGAGTATTGTCATGATATGATTTGTAATAATTATGTATGTGTTCACTTTCAGATGATTCTTCCTTAAGCAGAGAAATTGAGATGAGATGGAAGTAAAATAGAGAGGGGAGAGAGATAGAGAAAGCGAAGCAGGCCATGAATTATTTCTTTGTCTTTCTTCAGAAATTAGAAAACCCCCCAAAAATACCTAGCCCCTTTTTTTATTTAAACCCCTCAAAATAAACCCTCTTTAGCATGTATGGAACGCATTCGGAAGTCCTTCCTAGATCTACATCAAGATCTAGACTGGAAGATCTAGATCTAGACTCTAGAATCTAGTCTAGAATCTAGGACTAGATTCTAGATCTCGATAATCCTAGATTGATAGATAGCCTACTTGTGGTTTAAAGCGCAAAATGCGGAATCCTGGGCATAATACTGAGAATGTTTTAAAAGTCGTCAAACCTGAAAATTTAATGATAGTTTCCTCTGGTTCATGAGGACCAAGGGGGTGAGAATCTGCCTGCACTTCGTGCATGCTCGAGTCAATGCCAATGTCATGACGGCAGCCATGTTTATACATCGAGTCTACTTCTGAGTTTCATACACAAAAGATTGGCTATGTCCCTAGTGCAGAAAATCTCTCGCATCTTTAACAACAACAATAATTAAAATTATCTTTATTAATTATTATTAATCGCATGACTTATGATTCATCTTGTAATTCTGATATATAAATAAATCATGTCCTCACTTTGTTTCAATAATTTGTCTCAGACGAATTTCACATATATATTATCATGTTCACTGTGTCTCTGCATTTCATGGCCTGTATGTGAGTCTCCGAAAAGGCCAAAGAAATTACGTAGTTAAGTTCTTTGGAGAAGGCAGATTGCAAACCGACACAGTGACGGTGAAATTGGTACATGTAATGGGGAGAAAATAGAGAACTGGACAAAGACGATTGAACGGATAAATTGAGGAACGAAATGCAGGCTGCAAGAGGAAAAACAGAATCATCTTTTTATTTTTATATTCTGTGTACTTTTTTTTTTATTTATTCATTATTTGTTTGTTTGTTTGTTTGTTTTTTCTTTCTTTGTGTGTTTGGTTGTTTGTTTTGAAACATAAATTTTATTTAACCTACAGCCATGTCTGATCTCCTTGATTGTCTGTGATGATGTTGAAATAAAAGATCTTTGTACTAGTAGCCTATAGCTACATTAAGTACTAGGCTGGAATATTAACAAAGCTGTGCACGATATAACTGTTGTCACACTAGACGTCTGGACATTAGCCTACATGTAATTTGTTTTTAACAAATAAAACCAAGATTAAAAAATAGTTTTACAACAATATCATTCCAACTCAGCCAGCATCCATGTGTCAGTCCGACTTAGATTTCCGTAAGGTTTGGTCGGATTACCGGCGGGCAATGTTGTAGGCTAACCAGCAGAATCTATACTCAGTAACGATGTCATTCCTATGAGCAAGCCTGAGACTGATCCTACGTGTCGGACTGACGTACCGTACGGTTGCTGTCTGTGGATCTAAGGTCATGAATTCTCTTAAGTTCAAGTTTAACACTTCGGCCATTGATTTAAGAATTAAAAAATTGCTCCAGAGACAATATTATTTGCTGTTTGAAAAAATAAAACTTTGATATTTAATAATTATAATTTAAATAGCTGCCATTAAATATATAATTTGATGACTTTCGAAATACCAGCCATTTCAATTGCATCGAATGCTGCCTGCAGCCCGTAAAATGTAACTGTTTTGCTGTCAAATGGATTTATTTCTTCTCTTATATTATGCGTCAGTTGCATACTTGACACTACGATAAAAATTGGGAATCCCGGATCCTTATTTACACATAAAACATTTATAAATCACAGTTGTTTGTAGAATTGCAGGCTGTTAAAGGTTATTGGGAAGGGTTGACTCTATAACTGAAAGTTCCACTAACTCCATGCATGTTCTCTACCAAATGGCCAGTAATAAAGTAAAGGTCTTGGTCTGGGCAATGTTTCATACAGTACTGGATCAAAGCGAAGAGAAATGTTGGGCCATTGACTGACTGGCAGTCGTGATACATGTGTTTGGAACAGCAGCACAAGCTGGGGTATGGGCGTGAGTCCTGTCTGACATATTCTTCTCATCTGATCCAAAAGCAGTTCGAGCCAACCTCTTACATGTCTTTTTCGGCAACTTGGATTACTTCACCACCCCAGTCAGCAGCCCTACAGAAATCCGACAGTAAGATTGAAGTCATATTTGCATGTAGGAAAGACGTCGTTCCTACGTAGATCCGCTGCTTCGACAACGCATCTACGTCAATGTGATATTGAGAACCCGCCCCCACAGTTAGTAAACCTACCAATTCTATGGAAATCTACGTCAGATTGACATAGGGTTGTTGGATGAAATCCTTGACCTGGATCTTTTCTACGTCAGTTATTGTTATATTAATTTAATCTTGGGGGAAAGAATCACCTCTGGACAACGATGCTCTGCATAATTTATCTTGCTGCTTTACCAGAATTATCTTGTAGGGTAGGGTCACAATAATATTGCGCGGTTCTCGGGCATCCTGAAGCAGACCTTTCTCACAGGCACGTGTCAAACTGAAGCCTATTATAACCGCTGGACTATAAAACTGAACCATTGAAGTGTAATGCCTGTGGTGGTCGTGGCCAGAATCATGATATTATTACATGGATATAGTTTACATATAAGTAAGTCCTATGCAAATGCCATGAATCGGAGTGAGGCAAATGAAATAAGTCAGTTGATAAGAATTAAACTGATCGATCATGTGAAACTTGAATTACTGTTTACTACATCACTCACAAGTTGTAATTTGTTTGACGTAAAAGGGTAGAGGCCCGCGTGACTGAAATCAAAGGGTGAGGAAGAGTTCCCATAGATGTGCAATACTAGATGTTTTGAGGCTCACGGCAAAGAAATTTCAAGGCCGCTCCCTCCCCGCCACCCCTTCCGGGTTAGTCATCTAGCAAGGTGAAAATCTTTTGTCTCTCGAGGACTTGAGCCTAAGGCCGTTGGTAGTGCACCCTTGGGACGAAAATCTTTGCTTCCCGGCAGCCTCAGCTCAGTGTTGCCAGTGATAAGTTTTTAAAAATTCCCAGAATGAGGAACGAAAACCCCAAGATGGGACCGAAAATCCCTGGATTTTTTCTTTTCTTTTTTTTTTCTAGCCCCAAATATATTTCATGTACCTTGCTACACACTAAAACGACGTCACAACGCCCCTGTGAGAGCAGCGGGCCGGCAATTTTGTGATGTCATTTCAAGGGAGCACTGGGATCATCCAGCTGCACATCTTATTTATTCCAATTTATGATTACTTCACCACCCCAGTCAGCAGCCCTACCGAAATCCGACAATAAGATTGAAGTCATTATTTGCTTTTCTTGGAAACTGTAAAATTTTGATTTATTTAATTGTTATTGTTGTTGTTGTTTTATTTAAACAAGACATGGTAACAAATGTATTAAACACAGAAAACTCCCAAGATCTCAAAAAAAAAAAAAAGTATTTAGATCCTAAGGTACCCCCTCCTCCCCCAAAAAAGCTCAAGAGTCCGCAACACTGCCTTAGCGGGTCAGCTTAGGTTGCTGGTTCCCAAATACTAGTATTGTGCAGGCTTTGTAAGGACATTTTTATATAGTTACTGGAGGCTTGACGATTAACGCTCAGAACACGAAGTAAGTGCCCGGCTAAAACGGTGGGCCCGATATGGTTTTCATTGGATCCAGGAAAGAATTTATGTGCTGGGCCTAGAATGACTTCAGAAAAACCAAACCATAAAATTATTAACATAACAACCTAAAGATTGAGAAACCGAATTTACGGAACTACGTGCCAAGTTGTCATGAAGTTGATCATTGTGCAAATTTCAAGCACCAAAAAATAAAATTTCCGCTCATTAAATTAATTTTTAAAAAGATAATGTTACATAACTATTATCATATCATTCTAAAGTGGAATAAGTGCAGGCCTGAAAGAAAAATTTAGTGTACAGAAAATAGAAAACAATGCAGCATTTTAGCACAACTTTTCTCTGGCGATATGACTTTAATATTTTCGGTATTAAAGAGTTATACTCCTGCGCCGATACTGCGGCTTTGAAAAAACGTGCGGCGGAGGTTCAAAAAGAATATTTTTCTGAAAAACAGGGGGAAAAAAACCCAAATAGCTATGGACTCCGAAACTGCGATGGAAATTATAACTATAACAGAAGACGAAGCAGAGCTTTATGACAGACAAATCCGACTTTGGGGATTGGATGCCCAGCGAAGGTTCGACTCACGACTGAATGTTTTGTCACTTTTGTCAGATCACTATCTCAGTACGACAGTAGGCTATCGCTCTACAATCTACCATTGGCTCGCCTGCTAATGCTATTCAAGAACTATAGATCTGGATCTATCCTATAGGCCTATTTAGATTCTATTTTCTACCACTGATGATCCACAGTCATGGCCAATGGTTACATTAGAACTCTTCAAAGTGCCTACATCAATGATCAATCATCATAACTGACACTGAACTTACCTTAGAAGACAATCAGAACTGACCGTCACCATCAAACCAATAGATATCTCCAGGTCGCGTGTTTGCCGATTACAGTGCAGACCAACAAATTCAGGAGCGGGGCAGCAACAGACCCCCTGTGTTTGGGGGTCTGTTGCTGCCCCGCTCCTGAATTTACTAATCTGCACTGTAATCGGCAAACACGCTTCCAGGTCTGCTCTGTGCTCAAGGCATCACTTGTAAAAACAGTGAAAACAATTCCATTTACTTCATCCACGTGTGTTGTGAAGCATTTAATGCCTTATTTAGATTTAATTGAAAAATAAGATTATAACACTAACACTGTAACAGTATAGACGCAGCTGAGAGAGGCTTTTGAGCTACTCAAGGAACATTTAATAAGAAGCAAATTTTTATATTATATGTATTTGTACCCATAATACGTTTTATTACTCTGTCAAGAGCCAAGAATTATTTTTTAATTAGAGAAAAGTTGCGGGATCACAGACTCAACTTGTCTAGTGTATGAATTGGGGAAATCCTTGCTCTGATTAATGTTGGGATAGTCTTTAGTTATAATTACTAGTGATACAAAAAGTGGCAACCAGTATTTGATTAAGTGTATTAAATTGAAAACTTTTAAATGATTAAGCGTTGAAAACTTGATCCCATAGATTTTTGTTTGCTTGAACTACCAGGTCATTTTCAGTCTATGATGTGTCATACAATAACGGAGACTAAACTGACTATGAAACTAATGAAAGTGAAAATCAGTATAAATCTGCGTACAGTGATATAAATTTGTGTCTATCACTTTGACCTGTTAAATTTCTGAGGTATTCTAAATTGATCAGTGAATTTTAATTTGAATTCAGTTTGCTCGTTATTAATCAGGGATGTAAATCATCCGAGAATTTCGTTCTGGTTCCGATTTCCGAGAGAACCATTCGATTTAAAAAAAAAAAAAAATAGACGAGAGCGAAATTCTGTTCCGAGAATTCTGTTCCGAGCGTTGATTCATTCCCATAGCTACCGCTAATGGTAATAGTGCCGGACCTAGCGATTCAACGGGCGCAACCATGAATGCGGCAGCTCTACCCTACCGTGTTCTGCCGTACTGGCGATAACCTTCGCCCCCCTGCCGCGTCCCCGCTCAACCGGGCATTAGTAATGTTGCGTAATAAGTTGTCACGGCATACAGTGATAGATACACCTTCGCCCGTGTCCCCGCGCTTCGGCCGTTCATACGAGCTCGAGTACGTAAGCACGTGTAGGCCACACATTATTGATTTTTATAGTAAACAATGGCGGTCATTGAGTAAGAATAGTGGACACATTTTTGTGAATTGGTTTCATTTTATTTAACTGTTATAATGTTGTTTTTTTTTTCAATTTTACATAGCTTACAATCATCTTTGGCGGTGGTAGATCTAGATTGGCAGACTTTTAGAATCTTTGAACGTAATTGGCGATCACGGATAAACTAGGCCTAGGCTAAGGCACACCGTGTTTCAGCAACGTTAGGAAGACGTTAGAAATCGGAATCTAGAGCCAGTGAGGTGGTGAAACACTAGAAAAAGTTATAGAACTAGATCTGTAAGAACAATGGAATGGCTTGTGAACTGGCTCCAGTTCTAGATCTAAAATCCAAAATCTACTTCCAAAAATTCAACTCTTGTCTCATCATAAAACCACCCATGGGCCATCTTCAAAGTCATCTCTATCTCAGTTGAGAGCCATACACAGGCATACAATAGCTATTTACAAAGTCAACTCTGTCTCTACTCTCAGCATAGAGCCATCCATAAATTATCTACTAAATCAACTTTGTCTCACCAAAGAAGCATCCAAGAGTCATTTGTGAACTCAAACTTGTCTCACCATAGAACCACCCACGAGCCAACTACAAAGGCACAGTAAACTGATAAACTCAGCACCTGTGCTGTGTGTTCTATCATGGACTTAATAATCAAAGCCCAAAATGTATGTTACTTTAAATATTTGATGTAAAACTGTAAAGTTAAGTTGATTGGGTTGTTATGTAAATGTTTTCCATCATAGTTCATTAGAGTTAGACAAATAGCCTGTGCGCCGCAGTGTCAGAACTGGTTTCAAAGAACACCGCGTTAGTTTCAGAAAATTTTTGAGGAGCCCATTTACATCCCTGATTAATATAATAGTAGTTCTTTTAAAATCATACTGAGGCCTGCTTGACAATCACTGAATCAGGCATAGTGGTGGTCATAATCTGAGAAATGAGAGCATTTAATTTAAATAAGAGCATCCGGACTGTGAAAATGTTTCTTTTGTGCTTTGGAACCGTTCAGTCACAAAAGTTCAATGTTCATATTTTAGATGATCTGTTTCTCGGTACGTTTCAGTTGCGTTCGGTGTATTCCTGCCAACTCAAACGTCTGATAATAATAATATACTTCTTCTGTTTGATATCTATAGATTAAGAGCTGCCACTGTATTGCTGATTGGACTGAAAGGATTGGGAGCAGAGGTGGCCAAGAACATTATTCTTTCAGGCATAAAGGCAATTACATTGATGGACCCCAATCCTGTAAGTAATAACTGGTATCAGGTCATTACAAAATTTTTCAACTGGTTTGTGATTTAGATGTTAGAGGCCCTTACCTAAATTTTTTTTGGAGGAAGTTTCAAATAACCCATTTTTGGATTGGCTAAGTCCTGAGACATTATCATTTATGATTAATTCATCAATATTATGATATTTGTCATGTGTTAAAATGTGCACCATTTAAACCTTTAGCTAGTACTCTAGGTTGCAGATTTACACTAAGAAACACAACTAATCATCAGTCAGCAATCTTTTAAAATAAAATTCAATATTTGATAATAATTCTTTTGCATTCTGCTGACCTCTGAAAGTTATTTTTTACTAGCTCTGGCCTGACCATCCTTTTTCCCCAATTAAAATGTATTGTTTTCTTTTGCAGGTTGATGAGGAAGACAAGATGTCTCAGTTTTTTGTATCAACTACCCCAGTAGGACAGAATGTAAGAAAAACAGGTTTTTTTCTTTTGTGTTTGTTTGAGTTGAATTTAACACAGCAGCTATTGAGCATTTTCCCATATGATGTGGCTGTCTGCCAAAATTTTATGTTCAGATATCATTGATAATGATATCATATGGGACCAGTTCTACTCTTTATGTAATAAAAATTGGCATGATAAATTAAACATTTCGGCACCACTCTGTTAATGCCCATTAAAGCAGTTACCATCTGTACTGTTTTTGTGTGTAGGCATTTCTTTTGACACAAATGATGCATTAAAATTAGAAAACATGTTTATTTCTCCATTGTAGAGACTTTAATATAGCCTTTGCAACATTAAATTATATACTTATGTAGAGAGAGAAATGTAGAACACACTGCAAACTACATCTTTACATCAAAGTGGATAAGTGGAAATGTAGGAGATGTAAAGAAACTACTATCTTTACAAATTATTGTCAGTTTTCTCCAGTGTGATGATGCTGTGAACTTAAATACTAAATACTTTGTTTTGTATTCTGTAGCGTGCTGAAGCCTCAGCTCCTCAGGCCCAACTTCTGAATCCTATGGTGAGAGTATCCACGGACACAGCAAACCCCAATGACAAAGATGACAACTTTTTCACGCAGTTCGATGTGATTTGTGCCACGGGCTGCCCACCCACCCTTCAGTGTCGTCTAGATCAACTCTGTTACAAGAACAATATTAAATTCTTTGCTGGAGACATATTTGGTTATTATGGCTTCACCTTTGCAGACTTGGGCACCCATGAATATTTACATGAGTAAGGCTTTATAAATATATTTTATACTTTTTTATTTATATTTCACATTATGATTTTAAGACTAAGAAACATCAAAAATTTATTAGAACTAAATTTTTGTGCTTCATATCATTGTGGTAACACCACCCTCACCCCTCTTTGTGTTGTTATGCGTAGTGGTGAGTTTCTCTCACTTCGCCACCTTTATTACTTTGTTCACTAATGGGGTCGCTGACCTAGGGTTGACCTATATCGTTCATGTGTAGTTTTTACCATAACTTTCTCAAAAGTTCTGTGTGTGCAAGATTGACCTTGGCATGTTACATAAACTGACAAAGACATGTCAATATCTTATTGGTTGATTTGTTGGTCAGTCGAACCTACTAGACCCAAGGAGAATGGGATAGGTGGTCATTATATGTCTACTGGAAAGCCCTGTGTGAATGTGAGAGGAGTGCAAATGTGTGAGAGCGTTGTTTGTACCCTCAAGTAGCCATGGCTGAAGACCTGGAATTTCTGTTGATGTGTTATTATCATTTGTATTAAAGTTCTCGTTTCCACTATTCAGCACATCTCATGTATTATTTTGTTGACAGCAGTTGTGCCAGTTGCGTTTCGTAAGGGAGCGGTCGACTTAAATTGACATACTCCCATCTATAATGTGCTGTGAAAACACTTCATCTGCTGCGATCACAATTATTGTACCTTATGCAGAATAGCATTTCTTATGGATTTTGGTGATTAACCAATTTAATTTCAGGTATTAATTTTATTTAATTACTGTAGTCCAGTATGAAAACCTATAAACTTTGTGACTGTATTACTGTCAAACCATTTCATAGAATTTACATATATCAAGTATTTCTTCTGCTTAAATGTCCAGGGAAGTCAAGAAGAAAAAGCCGAAGGAGGGAGAAGAGAAAGCAACAGAAGAGACAGTTATTAGCAAGGAAGTAAGTGCCACTGAAATAATCATTTTATTTTTTTGTGGAAGTAGGATTTTAACCTCTAAATATATTTCTACTGTATTCTCGTCCTGCAAGATGCACAGAATAATTATGGTGTTGCATTTTACATCCAGCAAGCATATTGTGAAAATGGATCAAAACTCTATGGGCTTTTTTTTCTTTTTTATGCTGTTTTTGACAAATCTGGCTTCATTGCTAAGATAAAATGAGAAACATTCCAAACTAGCAACATTTCTTGCACAAGATTCAAATTTAAATCATACAACCAAAAAAAGTTGCAAGAAAGTGAGAGGGATGGTCTATCACTTTCATTTTGATTTAGATGAAGGTAACCCAGCAGTACATGTTAATGTTAATTGTATTAGTGGGGTTAATTCCATTTTGTAGGGGGAAGAAGGCAAAATATCTTTTCAAACACTGTTTTTTTACATTCAATGTTTTATGGATAAGTTTTTATCCTGATGCATTTCTTGCAGTGCATTGCAAATTAAATTACATGATAAATTCACACACTTGACTAATCCAAAGACCAAAATACAAAATGGATAATTTGTCTAGCATGTTTGGACAGGACAAGTGATTAAGAGACTATTTTTTGCTAGTCCACTACGCAGCAATACAATCTCAGAATTCATTATTAATTGTCTTTCCTCAGCAAATAGTTTTCACAAGATTAGAGGAGGAACTGGCATTCAACTGGCAAGAAGACACACCAGAAATGAAGCGGAAAATTCGCCAAACTCCCACAGCTTTCTTCATTCTCAGAGGTAAAATGCTTTTAAAAAAATGTATATAGGAATGTTAGTGTTTGATCATGTCAGTATTATCCCATTGCAGTTTGAGGGCAAGATTTTTTATTTTACCTCTGTATTTTTCATGACAGACTTTGACTTAAACTCAGATTATATATAACATAAAAAAAAAGTGGTGTGCGGTGGGAATATTTTATTATGATTATGATGCAGTTTGGTCTCCTCCTCCCCCCCCCCCCCTCCCCAAACCGCCCTCTTTTTTTCCCCCAACCCTACCCTACATCCTGAATGGCAGGTTAAAAAAATTCTGACATTAATTTACGTAAGTGTCAGCTAATCTAACCCAGTCTCCTTCGTAGCAACTGATTGTATTTATTATTTATTCAAGTTTCAAATAATCTTTGAGAAATGTTGTTTAGATGGTAAAATATGATTTTTTTTTTTTTTTTGCTCCCATTGATAAGCTCAGTGCATGGGAAACTGTGATAACTATGAATTGTATGTTTGTTGGCAGTATATGAAGACTTTCTTGAAAAATACAGCCGTCGCCCCAGTCTGTCTTCAATAGAAGCTGACACTAAAGAACTTCAGAATCTCAGAGTCCAAGTTCTGAACAAGTTGGGTGTTCCAGCTAAAGTTGTGCCTGAAGATTTCTATCAGTGAGTAGTTTTTAGATCATTCAGATGACTGATCAATCTATAAAATTGTGCTTGCTTCATTCTTCACCTATTTACTGTTCCAATTCTATTCCCATTCAGGATTTTTTTTGACATTAATGTACAGGGAAGTGGGTCTGAAAAATTTGCAGAAAGTTAATGCCAAACTTCAGGTCACTGGGAAAATAATATTTTTTTTTTCATTTGTAGATGACCATAAGAATACATTATATTAAAAGTTTTGCCCCAGTTAATTCCTGTATTTCCTGAAGCCCAATGGCTGACTTTACTGAGTTTTCTATTAACATCCTGCATTTAATCATTTGTGTACGTACCCTCATGGTGGTCATGAGGAGGTTAAACTGTCATTTGTGGTCATGGAGAAACTGATAAAGAATTTCAAATGATTAAATGCACCCTCGGCCATATATCATCCTCACCATCCATCCTCAGAAGAAGACAAACACACAGTTTATTTGCCTAAAAAAGGACAAAGTAAGGTGAAACTTGCTGCATTCATTTCATGTACATGTATATTTGTCTGGTTAACTGAATTGGTTCAGAATCACAGCAATTGCAGCATTCGTTGCATTGAAATTAATGCAACGCAGAAGTAAGTGGCCTTTCAGTAAAGTGTAGAAAAATCCCTTACAGAAAATACTATTATGTGTATTAGGTACATAACACGACTGCAGTGAAACAGATCAACTTACACTGGAACAAAAGGTTGCTACGGCCAGAAAATCTGTAAATAGAGATCAGCAAATTTTCTTCACTAATGCCAAACTTTTTTACTTTCAGGTTTGGCTTTGGTGAACTAAGCCCAGTCTGTGCAATAGTGGGTGGTGTCCTAGGACAGGAGATTATCAAGGTAAGTGTTCTCATTGGCGAATATATACAGAACTGCAGAAAATTTTCATGTGTGATTCCAATAATTTTTGCATACCTGAGACAAAGAAGCGTAGGGATGAAACATGTACATCAATTTGTAGCAGAATGTAGAGGACGTCAAATGTACATGCACTTGTAAAATCAGTAAAGCTTGGTAGTCGGCATCACCATTTCCTGGCAGGAATTCTTCAAAGTACGTTCAGGGAGACCTGATGTTGTTTTTGAAAGCCTACAGCATAGCATCATGAAAATTTTTCAGTAGGTTTACTTTCCTTATTTCTTCCTCTCTGAACTCTTTCCTCTCCAAGGGGTGCTCCCTGTTCCACTCTCAGATCCGAAGGCCTGTTTCAGACTTCATGCTGAGATTCTAAGCAATGGGAAAAAGTTCCTTTTTCCAGATACACATATTTCGTGCAAAATTATTTTTTCAACTAAAACAGAATAAGTTTCAAAGAAATGGGTGCTAAAAGTGAAGCAAAATGGATAAAGATTGCTTGCTTTGTCAGTTAAAGTTTATCAGCAGCACTGGGTGGTTGTCTGTCCAAATTAATTCATCAACTTCACTTGATGTTCAAGAGGTCAACTGTTGTTGTCCATACCTGCATCAACAGGATTATTATCACACCCATTTTCATTGTCCGACACTTCTGCTTCAGTGTCGTGAGTTATTTTCATCCTCCACATCCAAGTTAACACCATTAACATAATAACAAAAAGTTTAGAAATTTACACAAAGACCATCACTGTACCCAAACACTGACTGAAACATCTTTGACTTTCAGTATCTGGGAAACTACTGGGTCTACCAACATCTAGTTTTCACTAAGAAGAAATTCAATCTTATCCGGCAGCAGTGATAAGTTTAGCATGTCCAATAATGTTGCACATTTGACTTCGTTGCAATGAAGTGAAATAAACATGTTAGCCGAGGGTGCAATTTGTCTCAGTTGAGCGGAATCTGTAAGGGGACATTCAGTTGCATTAGAGAGGAAAGGGTTAACTCTGAAAAAGTGGAATATTTGAATCAGCTGAAGTTACCAGTCAGTGGTGATGAACAGACTTACTCCACGGAAGTATTATTTTGTTACTCAAATTTCTGCTGTAAGATTTGACTGATGGAGTATGCAGCAGCCACTGTTTTATTTTTGTAAGTCCCTTTTTTCCTAAATGTTAGTTTTGATTAATCCTTAATTTTGATTTGGAATATTTGTTGTTTACAGGCAGTTTCACAAAAAGATGCACCTCACAACAACTTCTTCTTCTACAACGGTGTCAACGATGATGGAATGGTGGATAAAATCACAACATAGCATCAGCTGAGGCTCATCTCATCTTCATCAATTTGTGCATTCATTTGATGTTGTGTTACACAAATTGCATTGCTGTTGTCATTAGTTGTGTTGAATGTTGTTAATATTGTCATTTTCTTTTTTATATGCATGTCATACTTAGTGTCAGTCAAAATATACTTTCAGACTATTTATGAACTAAAATTGTCTGATGATTAATATGAAAACAAAATTATTTTGCAGCTGAACCAGTGGTGTAGCGATATGATTAACGATGATTAACCTTTTCACATCACAGGGATCACGGCTCTTGCATGCCCACTATACGCTCTTTCTTTACAGTGGCTGTTACCCGTGTACGCACTATTCTGGGGGCGTTTTTGAAAATTCATTTAAAATTCTCTGATAAAGCTAGGGTAAATTTGGTATCATCAGAAAGCTTCTTCAGTGAAGAATAATGACAATTGTATGTTTAGAAACCAAAAAAAAAAAAAAAAAACGGTGTGTGCTAGGGAAACCGTATTACCCCAGGTAGTGCAGGGTGCTGTGAAAGGGTGTGAAAGGCTACACCTAGCGGATGACCAGTGTATTGATGGGTTGTAAAATAGTCTGCACCTGATAGGTGTGGGGTGATGTGAAAAGATTAAATTTATCATAAACAAAAACGCTTTGTTATTAGGACAAAGGGATAATGGTCAGATTGAAATTCTGAAAGGAGTACTAATTTGATTGTCAACATGTTGGTTAAGGTTGCACAGCACATATATGCATCATCATAGTAAAAGAAATGTATGACATTGTTTTGTAAGCTTGGTGATTGCAAGAGTCATTGTTGTGCCCTGGAATATGATAATGCAGATGTAAGCATTTGTGAGATGGCTGAGTACTTGATCTGAGAAAAACAGTTAATTTGCTCTCAACTGTGGGACATGCTCAGTGTCAGTGCTTGTGTGCATACATACATACATGTATACACTTCAGTAAATGGGTTGAGACTTGGGAGTCTGAAGTAATGATGGATTGTATGGTGCTTTTTTTTTCTCTTGGCCAACTCTGTGGTAAATAATGTGATTGTATTCAAATGTTGTCCGATAAAACTGCATTCTTTAAGATTTTGAGGTCTATTTTATTAACCTTCGCCATAGGTCACTAAAAATTGTGCATGGGATATGTCGTGGCGTCTAATTGACACCACATTCCCAAAGAACAGCTTATCAGAATACCCTCTTTAAAAGTATGGTGTCTGTCAGACCCCAGAATGTATGAGTAAGGATATAACAATAAAATCCTCTTCCAAGAGTGGGGGGTATCCGAGACCCCAGGACGTATGGGTAGGAATTGCATTGGTGAGCACACACATGCATATTTTAAAATTTTAAACCTATGGGAAGATGAGCAGTGACATTATTGAGGAATACCTGCAATTTCAATAAAAATTCCAGGAAATAATTGCAATCTTTTATTTTGCATCTGGGTCCATTAGACTCATGACATACAGCGAAGAATAATTGATGGATCAATGTATAATAATTGAGTCCACTTATTCGAACCCTGATACTCTGAATTTCTTTAAGCTTAAAGTAATCTCAAAGTCTGTACTTTTCTTCTTCTTTATCTCATTTAAAATTTTTTGTTAATTTGAATTGGAACCTCCAAATCTCGGAGGATTCAAAGTCGTCAAATCTGCATGGAAAAAAAGAAAAAAAAAGCAGCTTCAGGAGTTTTTTTTTTCATCTTGCAGCACACATGCAATGCATAGTATTTGCTTCTGTTGTATCTGTATCTTTTGCAGTTCTTAGTAACAGTGCAATTGATGTAGATCGAATATGAACATGTAAATATTGATTTTCTTTTTCCAGTCAGTAGTGTGCATACATGGAACATGTTAGATATATATATACATGAATATGTATGCTGAATTGTCTCCCATGCTTTTTCCAGTGAGCTTTTAATGGTTGGTCATCTCATTGTCAGTGCTGATGAGGCTAAACCACATGTCAGAATGTATAAAAAAAATTGAATGAAAAGTATAGTACAAGACTAATTCATCATTTATAAAGCTTGACGGAAACACAGAGAAAGAACTTTGGGTAAAGCCAGCACTTTTTAGCCACCTTTACAGCTACAGGCGGTCCATTGTCTGTCTGACTGTGATCTGCATGACTTGCAGGGCCAAAGGGCACCGTTTGTATGGGTTTCAGACCAATCAAAGAGTGAAGTAAAGACATCATTTCGAGGACCGCATGTAAACTACAGACCTGCCAACCTTCCAGGTTCAGAATTAGTAGTTTATTTTAGTAGTCTATGGTCAAAATTAGTAGTCACCCCGGCACATGTTTGCCATCGCAACTTCCTTGGAAAAGGAAATTGTTCCCTGTACTCCTCTCGGAATTGCTGACAGTTTTTTTTAGCCAGAGGAAGCATTTTGTGAAGGGAAGGACTAAACTAGATAAGAACAGAAATATGAACTGATAACACAAACTGAGAATCCAGAAGCGAAAGCAAGCGTGCCAAATATAAGTAGGCCTACATTTCATTGGTCAATTCACTCCAGTTCTACCATTACCAATCACTGACTGCACAATGAAGAGAGAAAGCTATCAGATTAATTTCCCTTGCTGTTACCGGTGTACCACTAGCATGGTTTCACCCAAAAATTCATTGCTTTACATTGAAACGTTTAGGCCTATTGCGGTGCAGTGGAAAAAAAATGAACTCGTAGTCCACGTTCTTATTTCGTATTTTCGTAGCGGCACCCTATTTTTCGTAGAAGTTGGCAGGTCTGAAACTCTCATAATTTGGTTTTTACAAATATTTAAGAAGCCAAAAATCTGAATAACTTCTTTTTCGGACTGAATAGTTACGATACTTTAAATTTTTTATTTTTTTTTACCTGGGGGGGGGGGGCGCAGAATTTAACCCCCACCTACAGTACTTATAACTGCTGTCCAAGGCTACAAGCATGCCAAGTATTTCACTTTTTGAAAAAGGTCTGAGTACAATAGTTTACCAAGCATCCCGTTACATGTATTTAACAGGTACATGTATCAAGTTCAGTACAGTAAAGAACTCAACTTATTTCTGACTCTTTCTTTTTTTCTTTTTTTGTATGGTACATACATACTCAGATACATGACATTAATAACGAGGTAAATGAATTCTTCTTGAAAAACAATTTATTAATGAGACAGCGCTGATGAAGCATACCACGCTCCGAGGGCTTTGAGATTAACCAAAATTTACTTATATTTTTTTTACAAATGGTTTAACCACATATGCAGATTTCTCTATCTTGAAGTTTTGATGTTTGTCAGCATGTCTGTGTCAGGGTTTCTCTAAAACTACTAGACATGTTGTTTGAAGCTTTGCAGGTTAGGTCTAATAATAACTGTCCTATGCTGATTTTATAGTAGAATGAATTGCATTTGGGCAGAAAGGTACATCTGTAATGTGAAAGTGACCCCCTAAATTATTGCCCAGATTTGAGGCTGTTTATAGAAAAAAAAAATCCAAGAAAATTAGAAATCCATTCACTCTTAATGAACATTTAAGACTTTATTTTCTTTTTCAAGTTTCAAACGACATGTCTAGCAATTTTGACGATTTCCTGACACAGCTGTGCTAACAAACATGTGTTAAGTTTGAAAAGGATATGTGCAGAATTTTTTAAATCCTGACAAGATTTTGTGCTACCATAGCAACACAACTCCAATACTAAGGGGAAAAGTTTTAAAAACACAAAGAAATGTATCTTGCAAGTCATGTAGTGCTGAGTATATCCCACATAGAAAAAGCACTTTGGAAATGTCAGAAATATGGGAGTTCAGTGCACTGAAACCTGCCCTTAATAGGGGGGTTTGAAATTTTAAAGCAATGTTTTTGTGTTCTTTGTAACAAAAAAAAATGTTTACAGAAAATTAAAAATATCAACAAAAAGATGTTTATTCTCTCCCATTCTCCACCTTTTCCCCTACTCCTCTCACTCTCCCCCTTTTTCCCTACTCCTCTCACTCTCCCCCTTTTTCCCTACTCCTCTCTCTCCCCCCCTTTTCCCCTACTCCTCTCACTCTCCCCCTTTTTCCCTACTCCTCTCACTCTCCCCCTTTTCCCCTACTCCTCTCACTCTCCCCCTTTTTCCCTACTCCTCTCTCTCCCCCCCTTTTCCCCTACTCCTCTCACTCCCCCCCTTTTCCCCTACTCCTCTCACTCTCCCCCTTTTTCCCTACTCCTCTCACTCTCCCCCTTTTTCCCTACTCCTCTCTCTCCCCCCCTTTTTCCCTACTCCTCTCACTCTCCCCCTTTTTTCCCTACTCCTCTCACTCTCCCCCTTTTTTCCCTACTCCTCTCTCTCCCCCTTTTTCCCTACTCCTCTCACTCTCCCCCTTTTTCCCTACTCCTGTCTCTCCCCCCCTTTTTCCCTACTCCTCTCTCCCCCCCTTTTCCCCTACTCCTCTCACTCTCCCCCTTTTTCCCTACTCCTCTCACTCTCCCCCTTTTTCCCTACTCCTCTCACTCCCCCCCCTTTTTCCCTACTCCTCTCTCTCCCCCCCTTTTCCCCTACTCCTCTCACTCTCCCCCTTTTTCCCTACTCCTCTCACTCTCCCCCTTTTTTCCCTACTCCTCTCTCTCCCCCCTTTTCCCTACTCCTCTCTCCCCCCCTTTTTCCCTACTCCTCTCTCTCCCCCCCTTTTTCCCTACTCCTCTCTCTCCCCCCCTTTTTCCCTACTCCTCTCTCTCCCCCCCTTTTTCCCTACTCCTCTCTCTCCCCCCCTTTTTCCCTACTCCTCTCACTCTCCCCCTTTTTCCCTACTCCTCTCTCTCCCCCCCTTTTTCCCTACTCCTCTCTCTCCCCCCCTTTTTCCCTACTCCTCTCACTCTCCCCCTTTTTCCCTACTCCTCTCTCTCCCCCCCTTTTCCCCTACTCCTCTCACTCTCCCCCTTTTTCCCTACTCCTCTCACTCTCCCCCTTTTTCCCTACTCCTCTCACTCTCCCCCTTTTCCCCTACTCCTCTCACTCTCCCCCTTTTTCCCTACTCCTCTCACTCTCCCCCTTTTTCCCTACTCCTCTCACTCTCCCCCTTTTTCCCTACTCCTCTCTCTCCCCCCCTTTTCCGTTACTCCTCTCACTCCCCCCCTTTTCCCCTACTCCTCTCACTCTCCCCCTTTTTCCCTACTCCTCTCACTCCCCCCCCTTTTCCCCTACTCCTCTCACTCTCCCCCTTTTCCCCTACTCCTCTCACTCTCCCCCTTTTTCCCTACTCCTCTCACTCTCCCCCTTTTTCCCTACTCCTCTCACTCTCCCCCTTTTTCCCTACTCCTCTCACTCTCCCCCTTTTTCCCTACTCCTCTCACTCTCCCCCTTTTTCCCTACTCCTCTCACTCTCCCCCTTTTTCCCTACTCCTCTCACTCTCCCCCTTTTTCCCTACTCCTCTCTCTCTCCCCCTTTTTCCCTACTCCTCTCACTCTCCCCCTTTTTCCCTACTCCTCTCACTCTCCCCCTTTTTCCCTACTCCTCTCACTCTCCCCCTTTTTCCCTACTCCTCTCACTCTCCCCCTTTTTCCCTACTCCTCTCTCTCCCCCCCTTTTTCCCTACTCCTCTCTCTCCCCCCCTTTTTCCGCTCCTCTCCTTTTTTTTGCCCTTCTCTTTTTCCTCTCCCCTCTGTCTATTTTCTTTTTTTAATCCTAGGGGTTTCCAGTGGGTTTGATCCAGGGTCGCTAGGTTTTTGGTGAGAGTGTGTTGGGCCCCCACTAGGCCATCTCCACCCCCACCTTAACAGCATTGCTATAATTATATATTAACTTAAACAACTGTAAAAGCGCAAATTAAAAAAATGACTTTTCCTGGGTTTGAACCCTCCCACAATGACAAAATAATTCATGATAAAGTGACCTGACTAAACCTTTCAGCCACAGACACTTGTGTGCATGAACAGAAACGATTTATATAAATTTCACGTTATCTAAAGCATTAAAGACAAAGGGAGACAATGACGAATGTTAAACCCTTCATGTAGCAGGTGTGACTGTTTTGATTAGGTTGTTGCTTAGTGGTGCTACTTTACTGAAAATTAAAAAAAAAATTAAAAAATTACTAGTTATGCTGGAATTCATTCATTACATATGTTGTGTGACATATCCATTTACAAAATCATCACACAAAGGCGTCAAAAACAAGAAAAGGCAATTGGTTTTATTTCGGTCAGGTACAAAATCATTCACGTTCGGATCAGCCATTCATTCAGAAACACCCCAAATTTATATTTCAACATTTTGATTGTAATGGTAACATTTGAATTTGTTAAACATTCAGTCAGCATGTTTTACACATGTATTTCAAAACAAGTACAGCTGCTACCCTCTGCAAATAAAACTCTCTCGCCAAACCCCTTTCATCTCCTTTGAAGACAATGTAAAAAGCAATATCGTCACTGCTCTACACTAATGGCATATAATAAGTCATTTCTGACACTTCTGAGATACATGTACACATATTAAAAAAAAACTTCTAACAGCCCTCATGCTCAGGAATGGCAATGTACCATCAGTTGCCTTGTGGCATAAGTCTGATATATGCCATGATTGTAGAGCAGTCACAATATACACTGTATTTATACCATGTGTATAGCAGTTTTGACATCATTTTAAGTAGACTACAGAAAGTTACACCTCAGAACAGCCACTTCAAAACATGAATGAGGACCTGAATAACCACTGCCTAAATGAAAAAGTGTGCAAGATAAAATAAGCATTGTAGGATATGGAAGAGCAATAAATATTTGCTGTGCTTTTCACCAAAACTTCAATTAAAATACATGTGAAATTTCACCCAATTGGGTCAAACCTGATCTCTGCCCGAAAAACAAGTATTAGTAAGTCCCATTACCTCCACGTTCTCTTTGATTACATGAAAAAAATGTTAAGTAATTCAAGCCAATTCAAAAATGAAGTAAGAAAGCAAACAGATACATGTACATCCACTGTAGATATGTATATACCTAGAGTAAACAATGCACACTCTACTTAACATGCAGTTATGTAGCAGTGTGAAAGTGTAATTTTCTTTAAATTTATCAGACATCCATAAGATCTGTGTAAGATTTTAAACTTGAATTCAACTTAGAAAATGAGGATTCTTTCTGTTGACCTATGGGATATTTTCATCCAATTAACTTACACACGTTTCAAATATTATAGCCCCTAAGTCACATTCTTTTTCTCCAGACTGAAAGTTTACATACTGTATAAAAATATGTACAAAAGGAGATAACTTAAGACAATGCAAACATGCTGAACTGCAAAGGAAGACAAGCAGGAGAGTTTGGAGAAAATGCTTTAAAAAAACCCTGAAAACTGCAGTAAATAAATACAATAATAAAAATGCAATATCACTGAACAAAAATATTTTTAAAAAAAATGAAATCAGCAATGACGGAACAGAAATGTCAAACTTTCACCTTCTTTACCCATCAGAAAAGAAAAAAAAAAAACCCATACAAGAAACCACAGACCAAAACATGAATGTCCCAGCTTGAGAATATTTCAATACTGAACTTCATTCTCAAAAAATGAAACTGAACGTTGTAAAAAGAATTACTTTCACCAACTGCCAAAATAAATGCACTCTTGTCTCCACAAAAACAAGCACACCAATAATAATAGTCAATACCTCAAAGTCAAAATGTGCCTGTTTTTAAAAATACAGTATCTTGAAGATGTTTTTTTTGTGAACAACTCATTTTGAAATACATGTAGTTTATTTTGACCATGAAAATGCAACCTGGCACCAGGCTGCAATATTTTTCCCTAGCTATTTTTACAAGGCAAACGGTACACTTTCTGAGAAATAAGAAACAGTGTTCGACTATAGTGTAGTGCTCCGAACTTCACACATTCCGGGTGACTTTGATCAATGGTGAAAAAAATTACAGTGCACTCTCCCGATTACGACATCTCCGAATAACGACATTCTCCCGATAACGACATTGACCCCCGGTCCCGATTTTTTTACTATATGTTATTAGTAATAAAACTCTCTAAATAGCGACATACTTTTTAGACCACTCTCCGGATAACGACATTGAGTTAGCAATAATCGGCTGTGACTTTGCTAGATACAAAAATAAAAATAGCTAAAATATTGTTTCCGGTCAGTTTCATTTCATTCTCTGAGCCAATAAAAACACTTCTTTTCCGACCAATGAAATGTCCTACCAGAGGCACCTCATAGCCAATGAGATCGCTTTGTTATCGGCCAATGAGATCGCTTTGTTATCGGCCAATGAAAACACACCTGTGTCTATTGTCGTCGGAACAAAAAGGGTGACGCGCATTAAATGAGTCAGTCATCACATCGCTGACCGCTGAATCGATTGTATTCACCCGAGAACAATAACGCACCCCAAGATGTCGACAGCTGCTGTTAAAAAAAGAAAGATACTGACAATAGATGCCAAGCTGCAAATTCTGGCTGATGTGGACACAAAGACATTAACAAAACAACACACACAACACACACACACACTTCGTGTATTTTACATGTTTGGAAAGTCCGATCACTGATCACCCACTATGGTTGGTACGTTACATTCTAAGGGTCTAACCACACCCCTTTTTCCGCCATCTTGAAAATCTCCGAATAACGACATGTTCCCGATAACGACATGCACCTCTGGTCCCGAGCCATGTCGTTATCGGGAGAGTGCACTGTATTATTTTCTATGTACATGTAGCTTACTGAAATACACAAGTCTGCTCAATCTTCACCCAAAAGTCTAGTATATTAATTTCATGCCGACATAATTCAAATTACAAGATACATAAAAAAATCCAAACACATAAAATATCATTACAATAATAATATGCCAACATAATAAATAATTAATAAATGCAATCATAAACAAGCCAAAGGGTTAACTCAGTGTCATTATAATACAATGACACCATTCTACAGAAGTAACATTATTGAATGAAGCAACCTAGTTTTTCTGTCATTAAATCTGTGGGCTGGATTATGAAATACGTACATTTGTATTATTTTGCACGAGACAATAAGTCCTTTTTTTTTCAATTGTTCTGTAAGAATTCCACATAAGTGGAACAACATAAATTATGGCACACAGCAAATTATTGTACAGAACAAGAGACGAATACTAAAAACAATACATTTCGCATAAAAATTAAAGTAAAATAATAACATTACCAATAATAAGCACACCAATAGCATTAATTTAACTGACATTGAGGGTTGTATGGTTAACTATGATAACTCGACTTTTTTCATAAATTGGGACTTTTGGCTTGCTTGACAGCCCACAGGTAGTATTTATAAGTTGTGGATTAAATTCTGAAAACTACAGGTTAACATTTAAAAAAAAATCTCTAACTACTAACTCTGATAAAGAAAGTCATCCAGTTTTTAACTTCTCTTGAAACATTTGCAAAAAAAACCCAAAATACGATTGTTTAGCACGCGCCCCTCAACATAATACAAGAACACTGACAAAATAATGAAAGGAAAGTAATAGATAACCACAATAATGCAATGCAGATTAACTTGTCCTAATTAGTTTAAATAATGAAATATGATAATTCCTCCTAAAATTTTTACTTACAGAAACTTACCCACAACTAAGCACTTGTAAAGCAAATCCAAAGACAAAATGGTCATTCTGGCTCGCGACAGTTCGCCTATTTGCTGTCCAAAGTTCAAAACGTTTGTATCACTCAGGCTCAAGGGGATAGAGTATTCAGAATGCTTTTTCTATTTCAGAAAAAAAACTAGGAAAATCTAATTGTATCAGGTTTCTTGGTTGCCCCTGTAGTGTTAGATATTATTAAAAGTAAATGGATACATGTACCTGTAGAGTCAGATTGAAATCATTACAACTTTATTACTCACTCAAAATTTGACACTTAACCCAAGACATTTGCAAAACTGTATGTTAAAGAAGTGCCTTACTGATATCAATCAAATACATTTACCGACTTACGGATAGAGCTCATGCCTTTGAAGAGACCACAAATTCTGACTTCGTTACACTTACAATAATTGTAATGAGATTACCAGCAATAAGAAAATGAAACTGGACACACAGCATAAAAATAAATTACATGTAATAAAATTTGCAATGCAACCATTAAAATCCAAATGTCCTGGATTTTATTACATGTATTTCATGTAGTGTTACACTGGGTTAACAAAAATTACTTAATTCCATCCATTTCACCCAAGTTTCATTTCAGCGTGTTCGAATTGTGTTTCACCATCAGCAAGGCAAACAGACTCAACCATATTTATGCCGTCTTACTTAATTTCTGGCCCCGCGGAAAATTGTGTTCGGTGCAGCCGCGATTTTCATCATTTACAGCAACGCGGCCGCAATTTTTACGATTTCCGCAATTTTTTTCATTTTGTATAAGAAAAAAAGGTCCAAGATGATGAAAACAATGAAAATTATTTGTTGTTTTCGCGAAATACAAAAAGAACGCAGGTATGCCGAAAGCTGAGGCCCCTCAATGCATGCACAAGTACGGAAGTACATGTAGCATGGTAATCTAGGCCTTCAAGCACACGCACAGTTTACACTCTTCTCGTGGTCCTTGTCCATTCGTTCGGCAGCAAGAAATCAAAATTTACTCTATAGCCTATCTACATCATACACGATGGATAAAAAATTATTCCTTCGAAAACCAAGTGCCTCGTCCAAAACTGGAACAAAAACCAGCGCAAGCGCTCGGCAGTCTCATTTTCGACCTAGGCATATTTTTCATGCGATAGACTGTTCTGTCGGGTATGCAATACTGTGCTCGATCACACAGTCAAGGAAGTCATCAGTGGATCACCACATGACTACAGAGAAACACAAGAAAAGAAAACTGCAGAGCTCCAGTGAGGCTTGCCCCGAAAAGAGACTGCATGTGCTGAGCCAATTTCCAGCAAGTAGAGTTTCCTCACAAGGTGAAAAAAGTGGGAAAATGCGACAGTTACAGTTCCTAGGCTAATTTGGGGTGAAGAGGGGATACCTAGCGTAGGCCTAGGTCATTAGATCTGATGCACCATGAAGCGAGTAACTTTTAAAACTTACAATCTGGTCTAGATTTTTGCAGGCCTATTATCAAGAGAACTACTAGTACTAGACTACAATACATGTAACTAGTAGTAAACTATAGATTATATATATATATAGATCTAGATCTAGTCTCTTTACCTCACTCCATTGAATTTATATGGAAGAAAAATCATTCATTTTCTTCAGCTTGAGCTTGGGTGACTTCACATCACCCATAATATTCTAGTTCATGTGAATTCTGTGTGACAAGCCATATTTCAGATTATATCCACCCAGATAATTGACTTACTCTTGTCACCAGATTAAGTAAATGTAGATCTAGATCTAGTTTATATCACCACAGTTATAATTTGAACTGTATTGTAAGTACAGTATAGCTTCTGTATCAGCACATGCAGGCTATGTACATGTATTTCTTATATTCTGATCTTGGAATGATCGGATGAAAATCAAAAGCTGTGGGATGATTTTAATTTTTATAATCAGTGTTAGAATGTGATTGACTGAGAAAAAAAAGTTACGGATAATCTTTTTTCACTTTCTGTATCTAAGGATAATCTATTCTTTTTTTTTTTTTCTTCCAGTTCCAGAGAGGAGTGAACTTTGTCACTGTCAGGAGTGGGTAGCTTTGTTTGCTGCTACTAACAAGTAACATCCTATAACATCCCAATTATCCAAGGCTGACCACCCTGCTGTTAGGGAATTTGTGCAGAAGGGAGTGGTTAATAGTGGCTCATTGTTTTGTAAAGCACGTAGGGCCCACGCAGTAGGGAGTGGGCGCTATATAAATAATAAAATATGTATTTTTGTTCATTCATGAATGCAATTTTTTGTGCAATTTTTACTGTTTTTTGCATGCAATTTTTGCCATTCCGAATGCATTTTTTAAAATTTCAAAATGCAATTTTCCGCGGGGCCAGGCACACTCTGATATTCAATGTTTCACATCCACATTATTATGCTTCATTTCAATCATTCAAATATTTATGTACACTGTGGCTACAAAAATCATGTACATGTATATATAAAGTATTTATTATAAATACAGGCATAAAATACATGTATATAAGTTATATCCTCAAAAAGCATCACACACACTTAGAAATGGACAACTCATTAATTGGTTGTCACATGACCAGAAGTGACTGTGGCCACTTCTGACATTCATAGATTTTGTCATTTCTTTCTCTCCTTTCTTGTCTACTCATGTAATATTCTCAACTTCATGCTTAGACCTAACTTCACAATTTGAATGTCACAATGCCAGAACTCACTTATTTTTGGATTCCTCAACAATATTTAAAGGTGTAAGACTTTCACTGAAAAGGTATGTCAACAAATTACATGAATACACTTTTGTCATATTACACGTGGAGGATTCCATTTTCATCATTTTAACCCATACCCTGCGCGCGACCCATAAAGCCCGCTACCCCGTCAGTGACCTTACTCACGGAGAATCTTATCTGGGGTCACTGACCCGTGCCGCCTGACGATGACCACATACGCTGTCCACGTGGTTCGGTTTTTATTGATCGGTATGAAAACATTCGCTGCTATGCCTTATCACGCTTGATAATGAATTAACCAGCAAAACCTTAGTCTGTCAGTCTGTAACCAATGATCTGACTTATGATTCCAAACTGACAGCTGTAGTTTTCGTGAGAACGAAGCATGATAACTAGCCACACCCTCCCAAGCCCTACACAAATGGTTTCATCCTGATTGACACATACTAATAAACCAATGGGGGCATTTGGGGCAAAGATTATTTCAGAGCTTGTTTCTGATTGGTTCTTAGATACAGACAACTCCAGATGGTGGTCAGCTTGTGAGAAAATGAGATAATATTGCAAATTTGTTGAGCAACAGTTCGCATGTCGATGTTACATCTTTTGAAAGTGTGGGGAGAGCCTTTGAAAGCTTAGTCTTTGTGATTCCGACCAGTGGTTCACTGGTTAACATGTCCATGTCAAATGTCTTTGATTTAGAAGAGATACAGTGAACAATAACACGGTGGTTACGTGTCAAAAAGGTCAGTGACCCGACGCCTGAAAATAGGGCTTGCGCGTGGCGCGGTCAGCTTGACCTGGGCGACTTTTGCCGCCCGTGCGGCGTGAGCGCTTGCAAGTCAATACCGAGTATTGCCGCCCCGCGCAGGGTGAGGGTTAAATCTTTGGTCAAAACTCTAAATTTCTTAATCTCAGAATACAGATTTGAACAGACATTTTCAGTCTCCAGACCACAAAAATACTCTCATGTACAGTGAGTATAAATTTAGTGTATTTAATGTGATGGGAATAACTGACAAACAGATGGCCTTTAATTCTACATGTATCTAAAACATGCCATCATAAAGCAGGTTGCCAATCTTAAATTCAAACCCACATGGTAGTTTACAACTCTATAAGTTGGTTTTACCATCCAACACTGAACAACCCCAAGAATTGACTCAGTAACTTTATTTGATGAACTACCTGATGAACATTAGCTAACACAGATTAATTTGAACATGCATATCTCCCCACTGATTGATATCACAGGCACTGAAAGGAAGAGCTGTCTTTTTTTGTAAGGTAAAATGGCAAGGAACTGCTTATGACAAATAAACAAATTATAATGACATCATTGAGATAATTGATGGTACAAATGTTAAAGAATTGATGACCCCCTTAGTTATCTGATCCAAAGTCAATATAACTGGAATAATACGCTGACAAACTTGTTTCTGAGTGGCATTTTTTTCTTTCTTACAAATTTTTATGGATAATTTTTCAGAATAAAATATAGAATAAAACTTCTTATGACAGAGGTTTAGGACATGAAGGGTGCAAAGATGCCCAGTGACAGTCTGGACACTGACTTTAACAGTACCTCAAATTTAGATTTGACACATAGTATGTCTTGTTGAATAAGACTTTAGTCTTGTGTCTTTGGCAGGTGTGCTTCAGATTAATCATCACTGCTCGAAACTATGATGTTTCCCCCACAGGCCACTACATGTAAATAAAGGGTTTCAGTATAAAATGGGCCCGAAGTGTACTTCAAACCTAAGAAAAATGCAATGTTAAAAAAAACATAATTCATCAGATCTTGGCAGCAAAACATATCTAGGATAAACTGATGACAACAGACATTATATTATTGATGTATAACAGTATTGAAAAAATGTACAAAATACTTTGATGTAAAATATTGAAACACACACTCTCCTTATTTAGAAACTGAACTGCAAGCTTATTTTTCCACACTAATTAAAAAAAACAAACATCTGAGACTAGTTGCTCACAGTGGCCGTTATATCATGCATTTTTTTTCTTTTTTTTTTCATGATACAAGTATTTTAGTTTTATAGTTAATAATATCTATAAATGCAGACCTTATGTAAACTGAAATAAAAATGAATAACAAAAAATGGTTGAACTTGTGTACCTGAAATGTGGCGGAGACTTTAGTAAAATTTATTATTATAAACCCACCAATGTGTGTATACTTACTGCCAACATCCAAGATTTTTGTCATGAGTCTTTCTTCACAAATTTTGGAGAGAAGCAATGCCTGGTTTACTTTCTGAATTAAATGCATTCTGCATTTACACCTCAAGATGAGATATTGCCCTGAATATTTATGCCTGGATAGAATCATTATGCACACCCTTCCCACATCTGAGCTTGTTGAAATCCTTTTTAAAAAAGTGTTTTCTGTTTTTCAAATATCTGAGTTTCCCGACAGTCTTGCTTGATACCATTCCTACGCTCTTATCAATGAAAAACAAGAAGGAAAGTTTGGATCTGGACTGTATACATTGTAAAAAACTGACTATTTGTGAAAAGGACTTCTGTGAAATAAACTAGAAATTGTACATTCACAAGTAAAAGTTTGTTCCTTCAAAATATAATATCAATATCAAACATCAAATGCAACAAGTGAAGAATGTGTCAGAAGGATAATATAGCATGAGACCATCTGTTTGAGAACCCACAGAAGACACAGTTGCCCACATCAAAGTGTGATTCTCTCCCGCCAGAACTCTGACAAAGATTGAATGAAATGTCAAAAACAGATGCTCAAATTCTGATGATGAAGTTTCTCCCAAAAGACAGAAAAAGGATGATGATCATGACTTAATAAATTATTCATAAAACTGTTCTTTTTTTTTGTTTGGTTGTCATCTAGGTTGAACATTTCAATAACATGAAAATTTATCTTTCCTTGACACGCAACACTTTTCTTTTCTTTTTTTTTCTTTCAGTATCCCATTCAAACTAAAGTCTGTGGTGTGGTCTCACCTAAACTCTAGTTACTCATGTGTATCAACGAGCAAAGTTATAGTCTAGATCAGATGTGAAAAGAGGTGCAAAGTATAGTGCTGAGTAAGACAACCCATTGTCTAATGTATAAGCTATGAAATAAAATTAATTTTTCTGCAATGTTTGAACTTCGAAGTTAAAACAACAATAAACTGCTATAGATAAAGCTGTAAAGGTCACAAACCACATGTATAGGCATACATACAAAATTCAGATCTTCCAAAGTAGCATGGCCCAATACAAAAATATGTACAAAAAGCCATGAAATCTCCTTTCTTCCGACATAAAAAACATACATACATTTCACAAGTTAATATATATATATATATGTAAGTAAGGCAAACTATATTAAATACTTTCTATGTACACAGTAGATGAAAAAATTTACATTTTGCTTTTGATCTCGCAGATGACTATGGTTACATGGCAACAAAAATGTTCATGCTACTGATGCACTCATCAACGAATATCAATATCAATCAGTACTCTCTCAATCCAAATGTCAACACTGGGTCAATGTTCAGAATGTCAAATCAATATTTGTAATATATATTTAACATGTGCCAGTACCAAAGACATTGTCGGGGCTTAACAAAAAGTGCAGCAACAAAGTGACCACACTGGTGACTGCATAAAGTCTCAGATGGATAGGCTGGGAGATTTACAATGTCACACTTTTCTACTAAACTGAAGCCAGCAGTTACACCAAACACGCCGGATCTGATACAATTCTTTTGCTAACTAAATGCTACCATTTTTATCATACTGACATTTATTCAATAACACTGAGAGATTATTTTCAACATTTCAAATGTTATGAAATACCACACAAGCTATCCATGATGCTTATGAGCTTATAAAGTTAGACCATGCCACAACAATGTGATTCCACACTTTCCTCACAATCTTTATCTTCATATTTCTCCGACATATTGAGAGCATGACAAATATTCAGACTCGTGTCTTTGAATAATCTTGCTGAATGACTAGCATCAAATTTCAATGTGCAGCTGAATAAACAAAGCAAGTATGATCATCTCTTATATCAGCGAGTGTTAAATGCATTGGCAAGTCAGTAACAAACCTGTTATAATTTACTGAATAGCAAACTCTATCAATTTACAAACTCACAAATGCAGGCTATCTTAAATACATGTACATGTATCAAGTACTAGACAAGTATGAAGGAACACAGCAACATTCTGTCTGCTGGAGGTGAATGAATGTGTTATTTCATGTAAAACATATAATGTCTTCTCCATGCAAGAGTAGGACATTTATAACATTCATGAACAAACATTTTTCACAGTTGCACCAATAAAAATATCCAGTCCATCAACCTCCTTGATAGGTCTCTGTTATATCACTAATCACTAATTGTATATATCCTTTGTCCGTCCACAGTCGTCCTTTGGCCAGTATTTACTACAATAGTTTGCATTATCCTGTTCTAGAGGCTACTTACGGCTGTACCATAAGAAAGCAGAATGGCCTATTTCCACTTCCTATCTACTTGCATAAGTTTCTATGTAGTGTACATGCAGGAATTTGCACATGCAGATAGCATGTGTTTCAGTTAATGCCGTTTTAATATCTGATTCATTGAAGAAAGAATTATATGAAACCCGCCTGGCCAAACAAAATGTGGTTCTGGCTGTAGCAGTGTTTTGTGCTCTTTTACAGTACAGTAGAAAGAAGTTGGCATTTTGTGAAGGCCCTGGCCAGACAAAGGATATACATGGGTAATAATTATACAATATTAAGTAGTTTATGGCAGCTCTAGGAAAATACTGTCTATATTTGCTCTATAAATGTTTAGTGGACTGGACTGATAGTATTGCAGACAATATAGGCTACTATGCTTCATAACGGCTGCTTCTATAATCTTAGGCATAGTTTACTTACAGAGATAATAAGTTATGTAAAGATGATGGACTCAACTTGTAGTAAATACTGCCTGTGCCTGCTCAATTAAATATCTAGTAGGCTCGGCAGATACTTTAGGATACCAGTACAATATTTCAAAATGGCTTTTTCTATAGAGCTAGCCCCATCCTACAATACAATCAGAAATAAAAATTTACTTAAATTTATTGATTAAGCATGTCAGAAAACACTGCCTATGTTTTCTCTGTTTAGTACCTACCAGACTAGACCGAGCATACAAAAGACACTATTGTTTATCAGGGACACTCATGTTTGTCAATTACAGTTTTCTTCACATTCAGATTCAGAAGTAGCGCTGAGTCACTATATTATAGGATGAAAATGATGAACAAAAAGGCTGGCACTACAATATGCAAGTTTAGCAGTTCTGAGTCGTAATGTTTGCATAAATATTCTGTTGTTAAAAGAATCTTTACCATTCAACTTTGCTTTGAAAAATCTGTGATAGTATAACTAAATATTCATACTGCTACAATCATAAACTACTGACACTGCAAAGACTGAGACCTATCAATGACAATAGATCTTTTCTAAAAGGATCTATGTTGCAACACAATCATTCAATAAATATGTAAAATTTCCACCCATCAAAGCTCAAAATAATATTGCACAATCAACAGACTTTATAACCCTCAGCAGGTGAAGATTTTAGGCAAAACCTTTTCTTCACCTCCCACATTATTTGAAAATATTGTTAATGAACTTTTGGATATGATGCATTATATCATTTATTAAAACAGAAAAAATGGATGTTGAGTTCATGAAAGGTCTAAAACTACGAAAATTATTTCATCAAATGGTCAGCAGCTGATACCCTGCCTAGGAGTAAACTGCTTAACACATTACAAGCATTCTGTCTAAATATTCCAGATGCCAAATATTTAACTCCCTGCATAAAGCATTTCTTGAAAATTTCCTATCATTCTCTTCCCTGAAGTTGTTTCCATTTTTTGAAAAATTTAATTGTAAATTGGGTACATCACTACATTTAGCCATTAATTGACCTATTCAGACTGATATTTCATGATACATTGTATATTTCTATTTTTTGTCATGGAACATCCAGTACTGGAAACTAAACATGGATTTCTGACACGAATCACAGGCAACAATCTATAGCATCTTATATACACATGTTAAAAATAATATCTAATATGCACTCTCCTTTTCCGGATGAACTTGAACAGAAAGAAGAACAGGATGAAAAATGGAGCAACTGAGACCAGAAGTATGACAAAATAGTTTGGCTGATCAGATATCAAAATGTCGTGACCACCATTATACAGAGATTCTTGAGACACAACCATTCCAGAATGTTTCCGTCGCGTTTTCACAGGAGGGTGTGGCCGGGGTGTGGGTGGTTTGCGGCGTTTGATTATGCCCCTTTCTGTCTCTCCATCATCGTCATAGTAGTTTGGGGCTTCCTCTTCATCTGCATTGCCGTCGACACGGACAACTGCTTCATGAGGAAGTTGGACGTGTTGATCCAGAATCAGTTTTCCATTTTTGTTGACATTGTCAATATCCCTGTCATTGTCCTCATTGACAGAATTTTGACTAGCACCAAACTGGTCGTTCTCTTTTACCTCCTTCACTCCTGCGTTCCCTTCATCATTGTTGTTGTAGCCATCAGCGCCGTCATCGTTATAGTCATCTCCTTCTTCGTCATCCTCACCTTCATCCCCTTCATCATCAGCATTGTAGTTTGCAGCATCTTCAATCACACCATCTTCCTCCATGTCTCCTTCATCACCCTCTTCCTCCTCCTCTTCCTCATCTTCATCCTGGTTCCCGTCTTCTCCCACCTCTTGTGCAAGTTCTTCCTTGGGCACCTCCAGTAAACTACGCGTGTCTGAGAGGAAAAGTTCATGCTGACCTGTCCATTTGATGTCACCGGGATCAATTAGATATCTGAGGTACATGACTAGTGCTCCACCTGCCACGCCAGTCTTGTGAGACAAACAGCCACCTGCAGAAAGAGATGGGCCACTTAAAGAAAATACTTTTCCTTTTCACTCACATCTAAACTATCATGGGCTCAGCCTACAAAAAATGAACTAATGTTCATCAATTTAATCACCTGAGCTCAACAAATATTACAAATGTATTCTTTCTTAACATGATTAAGAGTTTCATATCGCCAGAGTCATTCCACAATTGCCTAAGTCACTTTTTTGGTTTTTGAGACGAAATACCCACCTTAAACAGACAATCACATTGCACCATTCAACAGTTACATTGTTTTGTTTATTGACAAATGAGTTTTTAAACACAACCAACATCCGCCTAAATCACCATTTTAGACTGTTGTTACAGGATGTGTAAACTAATGACAAAGCTAAATAGAGAAAATAGTGCATTGTGATCACTGTTCAGCTATACCTTGCTATGTAAAATACTATGTTTCCCTAGCAACAGCTTCCACTATATTCGAAATAAGCAGTTTTCTTTGCTTTTCAAGAAATGCCACAAAATGACTTGGCAATTGTGGAATAACTGTAATGATATTAGATACTCAACAGTCTTCACGTTTCCCATTACAAAATGTAAATCTGTGTGTATTGTTGCGAGCCACTATTGGCTGTTATTAGCATTATTTTGTTACACTGCACAGTCAATTTCATATTTTACCGTCAATCCATCACTTATGGGTTAGACCAATGGGCCATAGAGAGTCTCTTGATGTGCATTTAAGAGCATTTATTCACTCTATGACAAAAACCACTTCATGTTCATTCCTTACACTGCACCAGGTTTCAAAACATCAGATTACTACTTTAACATTGCATTTATATCAAATTCATAAAAGAGACTTTTTAACATCCAATACCTCAATACTTGCAAATGCTCTTACCGTATTTTTGAGCATTTTTCTTCTAATACTCACCATCCATGTCTTTCTCTACCAGAAGCCGCCTCCCGACATGCTGAACTCCTTGCTCTAGTTGTAATGCTTCAGAATCTCTGACAGATTCTTGGAGTCGATGACTAGGGTCATGAGAGTTAAAATGACCTTGATCAGAGCTCTGAATATTATGCAATACACTCTGAACTCTATCTTTTCCAGCATTGTTTACTGTCTCATGGTGTTCAGACTTTGTGTTGTCTCCATTGATTTTCTTTTGCTGAATGCGCTGCAACTGAACATTATGTTCTGGTTGATTTACTGCCACATTCCCCTTGTTTAACAGTTTATTTTTCACATTTTTTGGCAACATTATATGCTTTGGCACTCTAAGTTTGGTGTCTCCTCGAGCTAAATTTGATTTCTTTAAAACGTTTTTCAATGGTGGCACATTTGGTTTCACAGGAATATTTGCTGCTGGGTGCGTGGGAATACTCTCCACATTCTTGAAATTTTCCTTCTTCACATCAATATTCATCTCCTTCACAAAATTATTCTGGTGATCCACTCTCTGGACATCATCAAGGTAATGCTCAGATTTGTTATCATGGTACCCTTCCAATAATGAACCAACATCCACTTCTGTGTTGTCGTCAGAATTCATGTCCCACACCTCCCGCTCTCCAAAACAACCAGATGGAAACTGCCATGACAAGATCTGATCCAGGTAATCTTTCTTTAAAAACTCGTAGAATCCCAGGTTTGGACACACAAATTCTGAAAACAATCACGCTTGTTAATAGACAAACTTAATGCCAGCTAAGAAAAGCAAATAACGTATGTTACAAAATTCAGGTTTCCAGAGGGAAACAACAATGTACCTTTAACAGGATATAACCTGCTGAAATTTTGTTTTTTACCTAACAAATGTAAACACTATTAATCAGTTGAGCAGAGATATAAATCAGTTTTGACAAGAAATTTCAATACTGGTTTTTTTTTTCCCCCTGACAAATTCATGTCTTCCAGAACCCAACAAATATAAAACTCTTTTCCCATTTTGTAAACATAGGACATGAAAATATAATCTTCGGCTGTACTTTTATTGAAACGCTACCAGCAGGATAAGACAAAATAAACCTCTGGTTAAAAATCAGTGATAAACACAGTGTGCCATACATGACAGCTGATTCTATCACCATCATTCAAAATGACTTACATTAAAAAAACATTGAAAAAAACACACAGTTAAAAAATTTCTTTTTAAACCCCAGTCTCGTTAAATAAAATCCTAACTGACTCAGAAAAACATTTTTTTTCATCACTGTAAACATCATTTTATTAACCCTCACCCTGCGCGGGGCGGCAATACTCGGTATTGACTTGCAAGCGCTCACGCCGCACGGGCGGCAAAAGTTGCCCAGGTCAAGCTGACCGCGCCACGCGCAAGCCCTATTTGCAGGCGTCGGGTCACTGACCTTTTTGACACGTAACCACCGTGTTATTGTTCACTGTATCTCTTCTAAATCAAAGACATTTGACATGGACATGTTAACCAGTGAACCACTGGTCGGAATCACAAAGACTAAGCTTTCAAAGGCTCTCCCCACACTTTCAAAAGATGTAACATCGACATGCGAACTGTTGCTCAACAAATTTGCAATATTATCTCATTTTCTCACAAGCTGACCACCATCTGGAGTTGTCTGTATCTAAGAACCAATCAGAAACAAGCTCTGAAATAATCTTTGCCCCAAATGCCCATATTGGTTTATTAGTATGTGTCAATCAGGATGAAACCATTTGTGTAGGGCTTGGGAGGGCGTGGCTAGTTATCATGCTTCGTTCTCACGAAAACTACAGCTGTCAGTTTGGAATCATAAGTCAGATCATTGGTTACAGACTGACAGACTTAAGGTTTTGCTGGTTAATTCATTACCAAGCGTGATAAGGCATAGCAGCGAATGTTTTCATACCGATTAATAAAAACCGAACCACGTGGACAGCGTATGTGGTCATCGTCTAGCGGCACGGGTCAGTGACTCCAGATAAGATTCTCCGTGAGTAAGGTCACTGACGGGACAGCGGGCTTTACGGGTAACGCCCAGGGTGAGTGTTAAGGTGTCAAGTTATGATGAATGTAAAACTTACATAAAACTAAAGAACTTCCACATTTGCATCTTGAAGCAAAGCTTACATCATACACCACCTTGGTGGATATGAAATCAAATGCACAAATTTGTCCCAGGTTTTGGTCTTTGTATAAAGAGTAATGGTCTTTTGTCTAGAACTTACGCTCTTCCAGGAAAAGATCCTGATGACTCTCATGAATCTTGCCGTGCATGAGGACATGGACGATGGCCACCATCTCATAAAAATTGTTTGTGCAAAGTTCCAACTGATAGTTATCAATGCTGCCCAAACCTTCTTTGGCACACGTTTTATTCACTGAATCACTGCAGTTGGGCTGAAAAAGAAATTCAAATTCAGGATGAAAAAAAACTCACTAATTTCAGTTTGCTTATGACTCTTTACCCCACTGAACCCTGACCTCCCAATTTTCCCTACACCATACCATATCCCCATGCCTTTTTGGCTCACAGTAACAAAGCTAAAGGCACTCGGCACTGGTCTACCAGTTAAGAGGGATCTGGACACCACAGAGCATCACCGTTAGGGGGTTGATGAGCCATTTTATAACAAATTAAAAAAAACAACAAAACAAATAAAAAAAACAACAATCCAGAAAAACTGTGGGTTCCAAAAGGGTTCGCTACATTTTAACCTAACAGTCTTTTACATAATTGGTTTTAATAAAGTAAATGACTAAAATACAACATGGATAACAGAGCAGACCAGATCGAATAGCTTAACTTGTTTCGAATCTATCTGACCACAGCTTTAAGAAATGTTCCCAAAACTGAGCTGAAATCTCCAGCTCTTAACAAGTAGTCCTTGTAAATAGTTTTTAAAACATGAGAAATGGATTCCAAGGACTTGTTTGTAGTACATTACTAAAAAAAAAAAAAATAAGTATTATTCCTTACCATGAGCTGTGCAACAATTGACCATAGAAGCTGATGAGTAATGCCATAACCTGTGAGGCCTCGAGTGGTCATTATTTTGGCACAGGTGTCTGATATCACACATCCTTGCTGAGTGCCATTCATCAGCTCTATCATACATTTGTCACTTATCTCCTCTGACAGTTTTACTGTTGGTAAAATAATATACATTGTATTGAAAATCGCATCACTTTGAAAATTTCACTGTAAATTTAGTCAAATACAAGAGACTTCAGGAAAATCCAACGGACCAATAGTAGGTCACTGTCAAGGAAAGTGATAGGCAGTAGAAGTGAGGCACACATTTGACGTACAAGAGTAAAATTTAGACAAATTGTATAAAAAGCATTGTTCACTTTGCTTCATCTAACCTGCGGTAACGTTAAAATTATGCACCTTGAAAAGTTTTGGTAACCTGGTGAAGCTTATATAATATAAATACTTGTCACTGTTCCCTCAGACTGCAGCATACTCAAAAATTCGGAAAATATATTTACGTTCAACTACATTTTTTCAAAATCGCATCCGATCCTCTTAGTAAAAGAGTTCCAAACTGAAAAATAATCGAAAGCAAGCTTTCAAAAATTCCTCGTCATTTGACCGGTTACAAGTGCTCTCCTCAAAAGTAGCCAAAAACCGATTACCACCATTTTACGGAATGGTGACGATATTTAAAAGGAATATTAAACTGAAAAACAGATTAGGTTGCTGACGGACCAATTTATTCTTTTTCATGGACACATTAAGTTTAACAATTATTCCTGAAATCATCTGTGTGAATATGAGAAGCTCACTGTTCAACTGATCAACGTAAGCAGTAAATCATGTTTTCAATCAAGCTGATTACTAACTTTAATACCCTAAATCTCATGTTTAGTAAACATAATAATTTCACATAAAATTTCTAGAATGTATTTTATGAAAAACAATTACAGTATTATTCCTTTCATCCAATTAGCAGGATGAGCATTTTATGACACAATCAATTCAATACTCAATTTTTCCTGAATACTGAAGTTTTCACATCACTTCAGTTCAGTCTGTGCCAAGCTTAGAAGCCAACATCTGTTATGACAATAGAATTATTTCATAAACACTCAATAGGTATCAATTTTTTCAAAGGAAAACACTAATTAATGACAAACTTTATGTGGACAAGATGTCCTATCACGCTGTTAAACAGCAGTGTCCTCATACTGTCAGTGATAATAATACATCTTGAGACTAAAAAAAAATTTTTTTGTGGGTGTAGACGGGAACTCTGGTTGCTAGGCACTTTGAAATTTAGACACGGTTCAAAGATGTTTTTCTTTCACTCAGTTTAAACACAAGACATAATACATTAGACATTAAAGTAAAGGAAAATCAATGAACCAGGATGGATTTCAATATTTCAAGAAGTTGGCTTAGATATTAGTGTTGGAAAATTGGTGTCCACTCAAGCTGAATATTCGGCTTTCTGTAGCAAAGCAAAAATCCGTGAGCCAAATATTCAGCTTATAATAACGAATGAGTTAAAACATTGTTGT
This sequence comes from Onchidella celtica, assembly GCA_963931925.1. NCBI lineage: Eukaryota > Metazoa > Mollusca > Gastropoda > Systellommatophora > Onchidiidae > Onchidella > Onchidella celtica. The sequence continues at coordinate 44,739,595 of OZ007569.1, forward strand.
GAAATACCTTTCACTTTTGCCTTGTATTGTGGTATCTCCCATCGCAATGATGGTTGCAGCTTGCGATGGGGTTTCATTACCATCCATGGGGAGTTCACCACTGACTTGAAATCCTTGAAGTATTGAGAATCATCTCTCTGAACAAACTGTAGTCCCTGAGCACTTATTTTCTGTGCTGTGTCTTTCAGGTGAACAATTTTATTGATGACATCTTGTGGCACATGACTGTGGCGACCCTCTTGATGTTCATTTATCAAAAGCTGCAATTGACCTGAAAGATAGATTTGGTTCAAATAACTTTTTCTTCAGTAGCAGTTGAAAAGTTTTTGAACAAAAATTCAATGAATGTACAGGAGGTTATCCCTATTATTATGTGGCAATATGTAATACAAAGAGTTGAAAATCACTGTCTTGTAAAAAAAAAAAACAGATGCTTTTAGAAATCCTCCCTGGGATCAAACTGGGATTAGAAAACTGAATGAAATTAGTCTGATATAATATATGTTGTAGATCTTCCGCCTCTTCCACAAAAATTAGAAGGAATATCATACTATGACACAACTTTAGTCGGGCACATATTTCATGCTCAAAGTGTTAATCACTGAGCCCAGCATTTTATAAAAATATCCATCTGGAAGACTAACTCACCAGAGAACCAGGACTTCCCCTTCCCCCAACTCACAAGAGCGCTCACCCTCCCCTCCCCCTTCCACGAACGCTCCTAAAGTTCCATCCTTATAGTAAATTGTGCGACTTAACTGGAACTCCACCCCAAAAATCTTTTGAGTAGGGTTAAGTTCCTGGTGCCAGGTTTTTGGTTTTAAATTGTGTGCTCACTAGAATATAGTGATCACATTCAAACCTAAAAGTAAAACACAGTTACTGTGACAGTAACTCTCACACTCTGCAAGGAGGCAAATAGCTTTAGAACTTGACAATGATTTCTGAAGTTTAAAGTGAGAAATTTAAATAGTAAGTTAAAACTTTTTCAACAAATAACTTTGTAACGAATGGCCAGCCGATAATTCATGAAAAAGAGGAACGAGTTCCATACATCCTGACTACCCAATTAAGAATAAGATACCCTAACCTTGTCCTTATTCTTAGTCCTGTCCTGTTCTATCCCTAACTGTGATCTTACCTCTGGTTCTACCCGTTACTCTTTCAGCCATAAATAAATATAGGCTGCCATTATCTGCCAACATTATTGGAAGATAAACCAGGTTTATCCGCCGATAATGTTGGCGGACACTGGCTGGGTTTATCCGCCAACATTATTGGCAGATACTGCCTGGGCCACCAACACTATCAGCAGATGCAGCCTGGGCTGGCAACATTATCGATGGATACTGCCCAGCTTTATCCGCCAACACTATCGGCAGATCTTGGGCAGCAAACAGTATCGGCGAATAAAGCTCGGGTTTATCGGCAGGTATTGATGTTGACTTTAGAATTACAAAAAAACAAACAAACTGAATTTATTCCCTAATGTTGTTGGATAAAAAAAAATATTACCAAACAGATTGATTGCTGATAAATAGACTTTTTTTAAGAAAAGAAGAAAAAAAACCCTGCAATGCTGAGAATCGAACCACTGTTCCCCGAAACAGGTTAAAATACAAAAAGAAAGTGGATTTATTGAATTATTCCATATTGTTCTTGGATTTAAAAAAAATATAAAAAATTGATTCCTATATTAATAAAAATACTTTTATAAATAAAACTGCCCTGCTGAGAATCGAACCACAGTCCCTGACTGACAGGCAAACACGCGAACCACTATGCTTTTGAGAATCCTGTGTAGGCCCTAATTATGAGTATTCCAAGGAAAAATTTCAAAGTGCAGTCAAAACCCTGGAAGTGGTTGCTTTGAATAGCTATTATGACACACAGAAAATAACAAAAACATTTTTTGAAATCGGTCAATAAATAAAAAAGTATATGGGGATTTTCATGTTTCTGGACTAAGATTACTTCTAAGAAAATTTTGTGCTCCTATGCAACATCTCATTTTTCAAGTAGATTGTTGGATTTTTCCATACTAGGTAATTATTACTAAACTAGATGACCTACCGGGCATTGCTTGGAATAAACAATCATGTTCCCTCCCCCCCCCCCCTCTCTTTCTCTCTCTCTAATAAACTACAGTTTTGCTTCAGAACTCATGCGCACCAGAACACTACGCACCAAACTGAACGCTTGATACGGTTACTTTTTATGACATGCACGGTACTATATATTACGAAACAACATGCTAAAAATGCAGATGTTACAAAGCAATAAATGTTATTTTTTTTTAAATACAAGATTAAAGTAAACAACTTTTAATTATAGCCATCATCTTCCTTATCTCAATTGCCACCTTCCTGCCAAATTTGAGGCCTGAAGAGTGTATAGTTTGGTCAGTTAGTCATGCCAAAGGCTGCAAGTTACTGAAATATATAATACTAGATGACCAACCGGGCATTGCCCGGAATAAACAATAATGTGCCCCCCCCCCCCCCATTTTTCTCTCTCTCTCTCTCATATAATAAAAGTAATAATCTAGGGTCCTGCTTCAGAACTCATGCGCACCACAACACTACGCACCAAACTGAACGCTTGATACGGTTACTTTTTATGGCATGCACTGTACTATAATATATTACGAAACAAACGTGCAAAAATACAGATGTTACATAGCAATGAACATTGTTGTTTTTTCAAAAATACATGCTTGAAGTAAACAACTTTTAATTATAGCCATCATCTTCCTTATCTCAATTGTCAACTTCCTGCTAAATTTAAGGCCTGAAGAGTGTATAGTTTGGTCAGTTAGTCGTGCCAAAGGTTGCAAGTTACTGAAATATATAATAGAAAAAAGCATAACTAAACCAAGAAACCCGTATCTGATCTACGGATATAGATCTACCTGAACTTATGTATAATCCATTTCATCAATAAAATTCCATTTTTTATTCAGAACAGCCTCTCCAATTTCATGCCATCGTTTTCAACACGTACGCCCCAACTTACCTAGGCTATATTAGTCGATTGTCTGATTGATACGTAATGACGTGAGGGTCTTGTCAGTTTGTATCATCGAGGCCGTAGGCCGATATTCGTCTGGGCAGTAGTCAGATCGACATATCAGGGAAAGCCGCCGGGGTAGCTATGTATTGTTTTCACTCGGACTATGGAACGCATTCGGAAGTCTTTCCGTTAACTGGGGAGGGGTGGGAACAACCGAAAAAGCGCCTGCAATACGAACGTTGATCGGGATGAACAGAACAAGGAAGGAAGATCATCTATCCTCTAGGGGAAATTTTACCAGACAGTATCGGCGGATAAACACTTTGATAAAATAATAAGTTTAGATAAGGATAAAGACAGGATTAGGGCTCAGTTTGGGATTATATCTTGACAGGGTGATTTGGACGTATGCAACTCTTTCCCAATTCTGAAGGCTCTAACCATCTATGCCTTGAAAAATCCACACTAAGCTGAGCCTACAGTAGAGACTACTCACACTAAAGTAACACTACAGCTAGCCTAGGCTAGAACTCGAGATCTACCACTCACCTTCCAGGACTCGTAACCCAAAGAATCCATCAAGGTTTAGATGCTTGAAATTGTTTTGATAATAAATAACGAGTTTCTCAATAGATGACAACACTGCCTGCAAATCACTCGTTGTATTGTATGCGACTGCGCCTTGCAGGGTGAGTGAACACAAGATAATCGAAGCAGCCCACACCAGGGCCGCCATCTTGGCTAGCCTTGACCTTTGCGTTGCGATGAAAACAAAGGGGAAAACCGTGAAAAACGGGGACTTTTCATACAATAATTTCTTATGTATTAGCTTCGAAATTATGACGGGTTCAATGGGACTCGTTTTGCGTTTCTTTTTCGTTACCTCTTGTTGGGCAAACTAGGTGAATATGGTAAAAATTTGCTTTAACGTTGTCATAATTATAGATAGCTACACCAGTCAGTAAAATGATGTGTGTGCGGGCCTAAGACAAACTAACAGAATAAGTAGCAAGAGGGTGCGATGATGAAAGTGCAGCATAATGCTTAACCAGTTTCTGCATTTCTCTCTCTCTCTTTTAAGCAACAGCTTTCGAGTAGTTTCAACCTCAATGTCGTCCAGCCAAAGGGATTTGAAGAGTGTGGGGTAGAACACATAATTCGTTATTCAAGGGAAATAATGTCCCCAAATTTACCTTCAGTGAAAAAATAAAAGCAGTTACTTCTCTCTACTGATACATGTATCAATTTATCATACTGGAATGGAATTTCATCTTGCAGACTCAGAATGATGTACGTACAAAATCCTCCCCACTTTCGTAGTGGAAATTCAAGAGCTCCTCGTTTTATCTGGGAGAAATGTTATTATTAACGAACGAAATTAAGAATCTATATTCACTTCAAAATTGTCTTCCCACAATTAATTCTATTGCCGATTTGACATTTGTGATTGTTCTGAATAGGCTTCATCTATAAATTATGATATTCAAAGGTATTATTCACCTACATTTGGTTGATTAAAAATGAATGAATAAATAAACAAACTAGGCACCTTTTAGACCACGAATGGCTGTCTTCTGTTTTGTTGTTCGTTTGTCTTTTGTGTAGAAGAGTATTTTATTATAAAATAAACGTACACGTATAATTAATAACTATTATGATAACACTGGTAGGAGGAATGGAAGCCATTTGAGGTCAGGTCAGAAAAATCTGCTACTGGTAACATGTAATCCAGTACAACCTGTTTCATGAACTGGTACGCTAGCATGGTATCAGTGGGCGTGCACCTGTCGGTGCAAACGGCCAGGGCGGAGGAGGTTTCATCTAACCCAACGGCCACATGCTAGGGCACAATGTGACCCTCAGTACTTGAGTCCTTCACATTGGCCCCCGGTAGCGGTGTGGTCATAGGCTTGTTTGCCTAATTCACAGACGAAGAATTGAGCAAACTTCCCGGACGCAGCTTCGAAGCTGGCGGCAGCAGGCCAGTGGTTGATTGATAGGGCAGATGGCAATATACCGTCACTCTGGCCTGGATATCGTGACACAGAGCATCCACCAGTATTGGTGTTCTTTGGTTTGGGTCTTTCACCCTAGTCAGTTGGGACTGCGAGGCTGTGGACTAGCCTACAGGCAGCCGGTCAGGCAATATGACTGTCCCTCTGGCATCCTCCTTCACCTGGATACATTTCCAGTCGTCTTGACCCTGTCTTGCCACTTGGATAAGTTGTGTCCAGGCGAGAGAGTGAGTCTGATGTTTGCGCAGCTCTTTCTCACTAAAAACAAATTCTTTGCGCCAGTCTTAACACTCACCTCGTCTTCTTTCATCTTTGTCTCGTCTTCTTTCCTCTCAAAATTCCAACGGCGATGGGCGAGTGCGGTGGCAGCAGGTTTGGATAGACTGGAAGCTGTTAGCACAGACCTACACGTTGGTGGCTGTGGTCGCTTCATCGTCGATTGAAGTGGGGGCGTGGGGAGGCAGCACCCACAGTAGCTGAGCAGCCTTATTTAAGGATAGCACTGCTCACCTCAACTGAGGAAGGGGCTAGAAAAGGTGCCCTAAAGAAAGCCCACTTCACATCACCCTGACTGGTATACCGCGACCAGTGGGGATCCCTTTTTGCGGTCGAAACAAAAAGAAATTCAGCTTACTCAGGCTAGGAGCCTGGAATATACGCACACTACAGGACAACTCAAACAACCCGGAAAGACGCACTGCACTTATTGCCATTGAGCTCAGCAGGTACAACCTGGACATAGTGGCACTCAGTGAGACCAGACTCCCTGATAGTGGCCAACTCAAAGAGCTCAGTGGTGGATACACTTTCTTCTGGAAAGGCAAGGGTGCAGTCGAACCGAGACAGCATGGTGTTGGGTTTGCAATTAAAAATGACCTTGTCAGAAACTTGCAGTCCATGCCAATTGAAATAAATGACAGGCTAATGACACTCAGGATCCCAGTTGGGAAAAGCCAGTCAGCCACCCTCATTAGCGCATATGCGCCCACCATGACAAACCCAGATGAAGCCAAAGACAAGTTCTATTCTGATCTAGAATCTGTCATCTGTCCCGGCAGCTGATAAGCTGATTCTCTTGGGGGACTTCAATGCTAGGGTTGGCTCCGAAATCTCAGCGTGGCCAAATGTTTTGGGCCCTCATGGAGTTGGTTCATGCAATAACAATGGGTTGCGCTTACTTACTTTGTGCGCTGAATTTGGCCTGTTCATTACCAACACAAATTTTAGTCTCCCCGTGAGAAACAGAACGTCATGGATGCATCCCCGCTCAAAGCATTGGCATCTCATAGACTATGTCATTGTGAGGAAGACTGACAGAAAGGATGTCCTTGTAACAAAGGCGATGTGTGGTGCCGAGTGTGGAACTGACCACAGACTCATTGTTTGCAAGCTCAGACTAACATTGAGGCGCAATAGACGCCCTCAAGGGAAAGCGCCACCTAAACGCCTAAATGTTTCAAAACTGCTCAGCTGAGAAACAGAGCGAGCTCTCATCAGAACTCTCCTCAAAATTGGATTGCGTGACTTTTGACCCTGAGAACATTGAACAGAGCTCGACTGACCTAAATACGACTGTACACTCTTGCGCCAGCAGCACAGTTGGTTTTCCTGTCCGCAAGCACCAGGACTGGTTCAATGATAATGATAATGAAATCAAAGTGCTCATCAAAGAAAAAAATAGTCTCATCCAAGCTCACTGCAGTGACCCCTCTTCCACAGCAAAAGCTGATGCACTGCGTGCATGTAAGGGTGTACTCCAGAAGAAGCTGAGGAAAATGAAAAATGACTGGCTTGAAGAGCGAGTAAGAGAAACTCAGAAATATGCCGACACAAACAACACTAGAAAGTTCTTTGAGAGCCTCCGAGCTGTGTTTGGACCATCCCGCTCTGGCACTACGCCACTTCTTGCGTCAGATGGTTCAACACGCATTGTTGAATTGAATGCCATAATTCAGCGTTGGGCAGAACATTTCGGAGGTGTGCTAAATCGGCCATCAAATATAAATACTGAGTCCATTGACCGCCTCCCTCAGACTCCTATTAATGCAGCTCTTGCCAAGCCATTCACAGCAAATGAGACCCGAACTGCCACAAATCAGATGTCCTTTAACAAATCACCAGGCGTGGATTCAATTCCTGCTGAGGTGTATGCCTTCGGTGGAGAAAAGCTTATTGAAAGGTTGACCGAGTTGTTCAATCATATGTTGAAAGCAGGGAAGCTGCCACAGGACTTCAAAGATGCTTCAATCATCCATCTGTACAAAAACAAAGGGGACAGCCAAGTCTGTGACAACCATCGGGGAATCTCTCTACTTTCAATTGCTGGCAAAATATTGGCAAGAATGCTTCTGAATCGCCTTCTTGATCACCTCTCGTCAAATGACTTGCTTCCCGAGAGCCAATGTGGCTTTCGTAAAGAGAGGGGAACGGCGGATATGATTTTTGCTGCCAGACAGATTCAGGACAAATGCATGGAACAAAATAAAGCGCTGTATATCACATTTGTTGACCTCACAAAAGCATTTGACACAGTGTGTCGTGAAGGCCTCTGGAAAATCTTGGCGAAGTTTGGGTGTCCACCCGAATTCATCACAATAGTGCGCCAGTTTCATGATGGCATGCAAGCTGCAGTCAAAAGCAACGGCAGTGTTTCAGAGCCCTTTGCTGTCACAGATGGGGTAAAACAGGGTTGTGTCTTAGCCCCAACTCTGTTCAGCATCATGTTCTCTGCAATGCTACAAGAAGCCTTTAGCTCTCCCCCTCAAGGGGTAAGCATCAAGTACCGAACTGATGGCAGTCTATTCAACCTCAGGAGACTTCAGGCAAAAACCAAAACCAAAAGTACTCAAGTCTGTGACCTACTATTTGCTGATGATTGTGCACTTCTGGCACACGATGAGGATAGCATGCAAAACTGTGTTGATAAGTTCTCTAGTGCCTGTGACAACTTTGGCCTCACAATAAGCACAAAGAAGACGGAAGTGCTCCATCAGCCTACTCCAGACGACAAGTATCCTGTGACCCCAAATATCAAAGTCCATGACAGTCTTCTGAAGGTGTCGGAGAACTTCACCTATCTTGGCAGTACACTGTCTTCCGCGGCTCGTGTTGATACTGAAATTCTCTCAAGAATCAGCAAAGCCAGCTCTGCATTTGGCAGGCTTCGAAAGAGAGTATGGGATGTCGCCGGCATTCGCACAGACACTAAGCTGAAAGTGTACAATGCTGTGGTCCTTCCCACCCTACTCTATGGGGCTGAAACCTGGACAGTGTACCAATCGCATGCCAGAAAGCTAAATCACTTTCATCTGGCTTGCCTTAGAAAGATCCTAAGGATCAAATGGCAGGATAAAATTCCAGACACTGAGGTCCTCAATCGTGCCAAGGAATTGAGCATCTTCTGCCACCTGAAAAAAATTCAGCTACGTTGGGCAGGACATGTTGTCAGAATGCCCGACTCCAGACTCCCTAAGCAAATCTTCTTCTCTGAGCTCTCCAATGGAACGAGGAATGTTGGGGCCCCAAAGAGACGTTACAAAGACACTCTCAAGCAATCACTGAAGGCCTTTGCCATTGATGTGAGTGAGTGGGAAAAGCTCTCGCTTGATCGTGCAAATTGGAGGGCGGCCCTTACCAGAGGCAGCAAAGCATGGGAAGCTGACAGAGTCCAGCAGGCTATCAAAAAAAGAGAACGGCGCAAGAAAAGGCCCAGTGGTACTGAACCAACGGAGCACTCTTGTCATTTATGCGGAAGGGTCTGCAGGGCAAAAATAGGACTTATCAGTCACATGAGAAGCCATAAGTCATGAAAGAACAGTCTTTCCATTCTGTCCTCTGTGTCCTTTAGTTCTCTTTATTGTCCATGTGTTGAAATTCTCAACAATTTCTGTTCTTTATTCCTCTGGTGTTGTTAAGGTCATCATCATACCTGATGGACGAACTATTATTATTATGATAACACTGGTAGGAGGAATGGAAGTCATTTGGCTGGTGATTACAAATGAATGCATGAGCAGCTGTGAGAGTGGAAATTAATCATTCAACTCATTCAGCAAGCATTGTAATCGACGTCCAACAGCAGAAACTTAGTTGTGGACCAAGAGTTAAAATATCGATATCAGCACCTTCGTCACCATTGACATCATCATTATCATCATCAGCAGCAGCAGCAGTAGCAGCATTGCCACTTATTGTGAAAGATTCTACGAGTAGCCGTACGTGTTTGTGAAAACAGTATCAGCAATTTTTATTTTTATTCACTCTGGGAAATGCAAATTACAAGGCTTTATGTTGTGATGAATATTTTATTTGGTTGCTCACTCTGTCTGGTCTGGGGATATGTCTCTTTGTGTCAAAGAAAGTAAAGGAAGGTGAAAGACCTAGTAGATGGACAAGTTGTGCGAAACTAGCTATAGGCTGATCGATTGATAGGTATAGAAATGCGGTGTCTAGATGAAAAGAGGATAATATAAATGGAAGGGAAGACATTTGGGTAAGTGAATATAATACACATGTACTGTGGATGGCTGAAGTAATTTATTTGCAGCATGACTGCATAGACGGTTTGATAACTTGTAGAAACTGACCCCATATTAGTCATTATAATTATGGTTCATCTATTGCAGTAGACTGCATCTGGAATTGTCAAATTTGTTATACAAAGATAAAACATTCCCAGTGGGTATCGCTATTACTCATCACATTCAAAACCACCAGCACTTGTAAGAATTTTAGCATTAGCCCAAAAACTCGTTGCAAATTGCGTCACAGATCAGACTCGACTATGAGGTAGTTATCAGTGCCGACGCCCCGTTAATGATGAAAAGGCAGTTATTCTAGCAGCAGTGGCGCATTTACATTTTTGGGACTCGGAAGCTTGTACTGTTATGGGGCCCCTTCGCAACCAGGAACAATAGAGCAACATCCAAAATTCACGCCTTAACAAGAGTTTCTTTAGGGCCCTGAAGCTTAAGCTTCATTAGTTTCATAGTAGATCCGTCACTGTCTGGCACGGTGGCCATTCCGGTCCCAAAGGGTTATTCTGACCAGGTGATTATACACAAACCCAAGACTGACAGTATTCTTTAAAATTAACAAGTATCGGGAACTTCTTGATGCTTTGCTATCGAAAATCTAACCTTACCCATATCTCAGGCACTTCTCCAGAGAAAGATGGCAGTGTCCGTACGGCTTGGCAAAGGAATCCTGGTGCATTTGCCTTCCACAGGATATTTGTCTATTCAAAGATTTGTTAGCAAAATTAATAACCGTTTCGTAATAAGTCGTGTTTGAATGAGAAATATAATTATGATATTCTCAAATGTTACAGTGCCATCAATTGTTTGGTTTATCTCGGTTTAAAAAATTTTGCGGTTTTAAAGTATACCTTTAGACCAATCTATATTGAACTGTGTGGTGTTTCTTGTGGTTCTTTAATATTGTTATTATGATCTCTATGTCGTAAACTCTGTTCTTTTCATTTGCCACAAATATTCAGATTAATAAACGTAGATAAAAGTTTGTAAAAATTAAATATTAAACAAGGATTACTTATTTCATGACTTGTTAAAGGATATTCTATAATTTTAATCACAGTGCTCGTTATTACTTTGTTTTCCTCTGTTATCACAATCACCCTCATCATCATTATCATCATGCCATCATTAGATCATCATCATCATCATCTTGATTCTCATAATCATCACGCAACTCTGGAAGTAACAGCAACGTATCCTCCCCCTCCTTTTCTACCACCATCACTATCACTACCATCATCATCAACAGCAGCAGCTATATCTGAAGCACCATCAAAAGAGTGCCAATATCATCATCAACAGCAACTGCAAATCTAAAGCAACCACAACAACTATAAAGTCTGCGACTCCTCACAACAGCCAAAACAACAATAGTTACATTAAACAACCATTAGCGCTCCAGACAGCCGGCGGCAAATACCCGCATTAGGACAACTCGCCGCCAGCAATCAATAAACCAAAGACGAGAAGGAGGCGAGTGAGTCAATACTATCCAGTGTTTATTATTGATTCATTGTCCAGCATTATGATATGATTGTGCAGGTCCCTCACATAAGACGTGCTTGACATGTAATGAATGATTACAGAGTTTGATACAAAGAAAATAATGAGCATAAAACAGTGGGCAAGATTTCTTTCATACCTTCACTGGGGTAGTGTTTGGAGCCGACAATATACCACAAACGTCAAGCACAAGAACTTCACAACAGCTGACTTTTAATTTTATTATGCCCCTGTCAATTTGAAAATCCTCTCCCTTTCCTTATTGTGTCCCTTAAAAATGTACCCCATAAAATTGCTAAGGATGTAAGTTAGGCATTTATGAAGCCGGAGCGCAATGTAGATCGGCGATTAACAAAATGCCTCATGTGGAAAAAGAGCTTCTGAACTCTTTGAAACAAACGTGGCCGGATTACGATTTTGTAGGCCTCTGGGCTACAAATACTGTGAGGCCTTCAGTAATAATTAATAAAAGTCCGAATTTCTGATTCTTGAAATCATGGTTATTCAACTTCTGTAACACAATGTCAACATGTTTTAAGGACTTGCAATAAAAATTAAATAAGGTTTTGATATCTATAATTTCTCAAATCTCTGGAGGCCCTCTGCTGGTGGAGACTCCTGGCTGCAGCCCAAAACGCCATTGCCTTAATCCGGCACTGGAAACAAAACGTTAAATAGTCAGTTGAAATGGTCGCATTTTTGTAGCATGAATTAGTGCTACACAACTATTTTCAATACAATGGTATCACCATGCCTTTCTATTCAGTATCGTTCCTCAGTGCACATTATGAAATTTAAGCATCTATATCTTTCTGTATTTCACATGTTACATCCGGGAGAAATTTCAGTTCAGTTTTTTTTTTGCTGTAGCTGTTTCAATTTCCCAACAATGAAGTCCCAGTGAATTTCGTTTGTCAAAAAAAAATAATTAAAAATTCGCTAAATCTGCAAATTGTACCATAACTTTGTGGTCTCTAACTGTCGGCTCCAACAACATGACACGTAACAACACATTATTGTTATTTTATCCGCCAAATTAAAACACGACTCGGAGAGTTCACACCTCTTCATACATGAAATGAAACTAGAATGATTGTCAAAGGTTTGTTAAATGCACAATGTTGTTGATCTTTGTGCTATAAGGCAACGGAAGGAGGGTACGTTGACAGAAATGCGTACGCATAAAAATGATTGTACACAGAGCCAAATTAACCCACAGATCAAGTACGCCAGGATGTATAGTGTTTCTGAATTTTAGGAGACTGTTGGTCTCATGCCGGAATATCTTCATCCCTGGAAAACTGAGGGAAGGAGTACCATAATATTATGAGCGACAGAACTTAAGCCGGGCACACATTTCAAGTTCTGAGTGTTAATCGCCCAGCCTCATAGCTATTATAAAAACATCCATCTAGAGGACTGGCTCACGGACGCCCCTAAAGACGTGTCTTTGCAGTATCCCTATTATGTAACTCAAATTAAACTCCTCCCGAATTGACAAAGGGTTTTACATCTTTACAATCTGGCCCAGATTTAGTCTGGCGTAAGACTTGATCAAGCTTTAATCTGGCACTGTCAACAGAACACAAACATTCAAATTGGTCAGCTGGAAACAAAAATACAAAGAAGATTGCATACATGTTACTGTATTACTCTGAGGAAAGGTTTACATTGTTCTGATACAAATGCGGAAATGGGGAGAAGTATGAATATGTAACAGTCAAATAATGCATCAATCATAAAAAACAACTTAACATCTGCTCAATCACACAGCTCTTTCACAGACCAGTCAGTCAACACACCAACTCCAAGGCAGACCAAAGACCAACCAAAAAAAGTCAGCCCATTCGTCCATTCTGCCACAAATCCATCTAAGCATCAAACAAGCAACTTTACTACGAATTAACTGACCAGTCAGCATGTCAATGTCCCAGCCAAGCAACCAATCAAACTGAAGCAATAAATCAACCTCAAAATCAGTCAATTGATCAATCGATGGATTATCAGACAGGACAACCCAGTACTCCGCAGGCTGACCAGTTACAACCGAACAAAGTTCCTCAATCACTATTCGTTCGAGCAAAATATTTAATGATAACCCAAGTCAGTCTCATCAGCACTGACGAATAGCATGAAAAGGGGGCGGAGCCAGGGAAGATAACACTCAAAACACAATACATCAAAAACAGCAATTTACAGTCTGTTCCAGACAAAACACAACTGTCTCTCCTAGCTTGGTCATTGTTCGCCACTCCATTTATAGCATACACTTTACAAACAACAAATCGCTATGAGGTGCCGCCCAAAGAAACATGAACAGGAGATTGACCTACCTATCAACACAAAAATATGAACCTGCACAGTGCCGTGGACCTGCGGAGCCCGAAATGATCAGTATGTAGAAATAAGTAAACCATTAACAGAGAAGGTTAAGTTTAAAATTAAGTGCCACAAAATTATCGTTTTTTTTTTCTTCTGAAGTTATGCTTTTGGCCACTGGATGTGGAAAATCGCGGCTGTTTCATTGGGGCAGCCACGGTAACCCTACATTTATCTACAGAGACTGAACTGACTCTGCCAGGGGTCGTAATTAATTGCATGCATTGGACACAGGTACAGTGACCGAGCACTATGACTAAGACTACGCGAGTTTGTAGCACCAGTTCAAATTAAGTCCCGGATGTTGCTTGGTTTTGGTCTAACAGTAAATTTTTAACTATACTCTGAGCAGCTGGAGGCGTCGCAATTAAATCAGCTATAAAATACCCCCTCCCCCCCCCCCCCCCACCCTCAACCTGTGATACAGAGTTCTTAACTCGTGGTGATTTTCTTCTCTGAGAATATCAAATTCTTAGGATGTCAACAGATTATGCTCCAGAAAAAGAGGGGGGAAAGTCTCAAAGTGCTCCACGCTGAGTAAAAAGAAAACAGCTGACTCAGTGAATGTTAAGTAGAGCAAAAATACCACACATTTAATTGGCTTCCATATTTTCTTACTACATGTATTACTTTCTGTTACGTAAGACCGGTGAAACAATTCATTTTTGTCGGGCACGAAGAAAAGAGAATTTGTTGTATAACTCTTTAATCCCATTTGGGAAATTTGCCTTTGTGCCATTGCAGCCCAGTTATAACTGGAGCAGGCACGTCGTCGCCACAGTGCAGCGCCGGTCGGCGGTTTTATTTTTTGTTTTTTTGTGGGGGTGGAGGAGATGAGGGGGGAGGGGGAGGGACTGGTAGGGATGAATATTAAAGAGGAAAGAATTAAGAGGAAAACAGGAAAGAAAGTTCTTTCTCCCTTCCAATCTTTTTGTTTTGTAAACAAAACAGTAAAACTTTGATCTTATGGAAGATACTTACCATTCTGTTATTGTGCAAGATTATTTATTTTTAAGGTATGGCTTTTCCAGGTTCCAGACCATTGAAGTTCATTAAAACTTCGGGTTTTTTTTTTTTTTTTCGTAGGTTTACCTTTCGCCAAGATGTTTACACAGAGGGAGGTGGTTTTAACAGTTGCGCCTCTTTTGGGCGATACTTCATTTGCCATCTGTACTGTATTCACAAAACATTTTGAAGTTCATCACAACATACTGATTATCTTGGCTGAATTCTTTATCCTTGTCTGTCTGTTGGTCTGTCTTTCGATCTGTCTCATCCTGAATCGACCTGTCTGCAGATTCTATTTCATCATATCTTTCTTGCTTCACAGTCCTCTACATAGTTGTTAAGTGTTTGTAACAAAATGATAAGTGTCAACGTACATTCATTCACAACGATTGTTGAAAGTTTCTTTCGCCGTAGCTTACTTTCAGATATGGGGAATATTAGAAAAACATTGATTAGATAGAAAACTGTTGGGAAATCAGAATCGGGTTTTATGCAGTGAAGCTCCCTCTAATCCTCGAGTGCCAAATGAAAATTGCCAATCCCAATTCTTCTGAAATAATATACTAAACTGATTTTACATAGTCAGATTATTGTAAACATATAAATATGTAATTGGAAATTTATTTCTGAATAAAATCGGAACAGTGAGTGTATCAAAGATAGAGAATTTGGGTTCCAGGTGACCTATTTCAAATATGGTACACTGGGCACTATGAGGGTTAAACTTTTACCACTGGACCTCTCTCCTCCCTCCCTACTAATATATCAATGAAACCTCCACACCCTGTTTGAACATGTATTAAGTTATAATCTTTTTCTACAGCATCGACAATACTTGGTTTTTCTCTTCGAGTTAGACTGGATGACTTTTGAAAGGAATGGGGTTGAAGAGGGCTGCTGCATCCGAGGCATCAGCACAATCATTAGTTTGGAACAAAGATAGATCTAATCATAATGGGGAAGCAGGCTGTTGGTAGCCGCATTCAGTTTCACTGATTCATTCGGCAGCTGTGAAAAAAGGTTCATATTATTAAACATATCTCTTCCTCTCTCATTCGCGCCCTGATTCGTTCTCACATTTTCGCTCCTCTTCGCTCCCACTTTGGCATGTTGCAACATCACAAAGTTTGATACCAAAGCTTGGCCATCTGAGTAATATTGAAAAAAAAAATTAAACAAAATCTTATATAGAATTTTGTAAGAAATCCTTTGAATTATAACTGATTGTATTAGGCTCATGTTTAGTGTGCACCAATCACATTTAATTGAAGAATTCTCGCGATAATTCAAGGGATTTACACTGATAATTCAAGACAACTTCTTCAGCTGAACTACAGTGAAAATTCCTGAACACCTTCCTGGGAGGAGAAGAAGAAGATAAAATGATTGGTTATTCACACACATTCAGAGATACATTTCATACAATATGAACCGCATGAATGTTGTAATGTAACACAAGTCTATCAGCTGATTTCGTCAGCAGAGGCAACAAAGTAGTGCGGGTGTAGTGCTGGAATGACTCCTCTTTGGCCATCTCTGCTGACAGAGTTGTTGCCGCTGTTATGAGAACTCCCTGAAGATGGTCGTCTTCTTATGGACCCGTCCAGTTTCATCTCTCCGTCTCTTCCCGTTTGGTTACTACTGTCTTTGCGTTTCAATGGGGAAAGTTCATCTGGTTGTATGTCAGGGTATTCCGAGGTGCTGCCCTCTTCTCTTCTGGAATGCCCCCGAAGTGGTCTGAGCGGTAAAGTCTGTGGGCACTTGTCGCCATAGTAGCTATCCATAAACATAGGTGGACAAGGTGCAGGGGGGTCTTCGTTCTTCTGGTGTGAGAAAACACCTCCTGAGTCATGGTGACCCCGGACCATTGGTTGACCTAGTTTGTCAAGGTAAACATTTCCGTGACCTTTGGGGTCACCCAGGATCACAGGATCATGGTATCCGGCGTAGCACCCTCCTTGGTCGCTACCGTGGTCTCCGCATTCACAAAACTCGCACTCAGACACAGAAGCTTCTCGACCCCGAGCTCGGTCTCTGATAGAGTCTGAATCGCCGATGGACTCGTACACGGGCGAGCGATCGCTGTTGCTGATACTAGAGGAACTGTAGGCCCCATCAAGTTTGCGATAGTGTTGATTGGGGTTGTAGCGAGAATGCTGAGGAACAACGAGGGATGAGGTGTGGGCAGGGACCTGCCCGTACGGCGTGTTGATGATGCGTGGTTGTTGTGACAGAAGATGGCGATGAGGATAGTGGTAAGCGATCTGTTGGCAGTTGTGTTGTGGGTAAGTCCCCGGCTGGTAGATTCCATTACCTGAAGATGATCCGGCGGGTAGCACAGTGGTCTCCGTTCTGTCGCCATTCAAAGTTGTCTGTGAATGAGAACAAAAGACCGCAAATCATTAATGAACACATGAAAACCCCGCAGAAAATTTAAAACAAAAAGGGTGAAAGATCCTAAAAAAAAAAAAAAACAGTTTCGTTGTTAAAAGTCGATCAAAATCTCAGAACTGTTGTTTACTCACGTATTTATCGGTATAGATCAGTTTGGTTGAAACATTTCAGAACAAAGTAATAGTTGTTTTTTTTTGTTTTGAATTTTCTCAAAACATGAACCAAGATTTAAAAAATAAAAATATTGGGGAAAGGAAGGAGGAATGGATATATTAAACAATTAATAGTCAATCAGTGATAGCCTCAGTGGAATAATATAGTAGCGAATTCTTTTTTGCAAAAGGCTAATGAAAAGTGTGGCATAATAGTAATTATCGTACCTTTGAAAATCTTTGTCAATTCTTGGGGCTTTTTATTTTCGAATATTTTTATTTCAAGTTTGTAATTACATAGTAATTGAACTGGAAAGGTTGTACTCAATGCATTGCCAGGTGACTAAATCGTCACAAATGTGTGTTTTAAGCAGGTATCTGTGTACATCAATGAGTGAGTACGTGTGTGTGCTTGCACTGGTCCTCTTGCAAAGCTCTCAGTCAATTTTCAGCTCCAGTGGTCAGTACCAACCCAAGGGCAGACAATTAAGGGGAATCTAATCGATACTTTCTGCATTGGGGAAGCTTTGAGTTAACCTTCTTCTTTACCCCTAGCAAACACTTGTGACATGTCTAGTTGTGATGGGAGGAATAGGAGGCCGAGCGAGGGAGTGACTGAGTGTGATGGGACGAGAGGGAGATGAAAGAGGGGAAAAGATGTAAATGAGACACAAAGACGAGCTAGAGAGAGTGAAGGAGAGATATCAGTGAATTAAGAGAGTGGCCAAGGAATAAAGAGGAGGAACATCAGAGAGAGGGAGGGGGTGGGATGAGGGAGAAGAAGAGAGAGAGAGAGAGAGAGGTGGGGGTGGGGGAGAAGGAGAGAGAGAGAGAAGAGAGACAGAGGGACAATGATGGGGAGGAGGGAGGAGAGGAGATATAGGAGGGGAGATAGGAAAGAGAAGGGGAGATGGGGAAGGGAAGAGGGAAGGGAGTGTCAGACGAGAGGAAAGACAGGGGGGGGGGGAGAGAGCGAGAGAGAGAAGATAATATGGAGACAGGGAGAAGAGAGAGATGAAGAGAGATAGAAAGAGAAAGAAGGAGCGGGGACTGAAACCAAAGGACTTAAATTAGAAATAGCTCAAGACAACATTTCTTTTCCTTCATACAGCCCAAACCGGAGTGACGTATTCAAGAACTGAGGTGGTGAATTAATAACAGGAAAAGACAGATTGCGAGACAGAATGAAGAAAAAGAAGCAGGAAGACAGAAAAAGCAGCACAGAAGCATTGAGAAAGTAGGTCTCCAGCTTCTGGCAAGTCTTTACAATGAGCATATCTTGCCATGATATGTTTATTGCTCATCTCTATTTTTAGTTTCAAAACACAGCGCCGGTTGGCCATTGGCCATAAAGATCTTAACATTATATCGTCACAAATGGGGATGCATTTCTACGCGGATGCATTCATACACAACAGATACCATATTAATGAGAACTTGAGAGTAACGATGTCTTCCTTGTTAAACAGTGACAGAAGAAATAGGTCAAAATAAAGGTAATCATTATTTTTTGAAATTTTAAGAAAATGTCTTGCATTACCAACACTCCTTACGTACAAATGTTGTTTTATTTGAAGCCAGCCTGACTCAACTGGTTCAGCAAACCGAACAAATTAACCTTTTCAGTGCCAGGTCTGTGAAATTAATGTGAACAACTTGAGTTTAGAAGACGGTAAATAGCATTTTCTGCAGATTATCTTTATGGTTACAAACAGAGATTACTATTTCAACGCATATCTAATGTATGAAAAAGTGACACGTAAAGGATCTACGCATTACCAAAACTATTTTTAAAAAATCAGTTTTACAGCACTGGCAATCAAGATTAAGCGCGTTTCGAAAGTATGGGATGTAGGTCTCCACAGGCAAGGGAAATAATTAATGTAACATTGGCAGGGGGCAGAACAGATATTAGGACAAAAATTTGGATTGGTCAGTAGCATAGGAAAATATATTGAATACAATTCATGTAGTTATTGCTACATTAACATTTAAACCAGAGACTAATAGTTACTATCTACTAGGAGCACAAGAAATAAAAGGAAGAAAACAACAGATTATCACTAACCTGCAGTTGCCTGGCAACCACGGGAGCGCATGCGTAATGACAACTGGTATAATACTTTGCGTTATCCGGATGGGCAGTCAGTGAGGACTGGTGACTTGGACTTGCCGGCTTGGCTCTGTGTCTGTGGGCAAAAATGAAAATAACAAATGAATTATTAAACGCATTAACAAACATGGAATATGTAAAAAGAATTACAATCCCCTTGGCTCTACGATCTTCTGGACAGGAAACAGAAAACCACCACCTACCAATGAAACTGTATAACCCGACGACTTCAGCATATCGAGACCTTAGTTCTTGTTTGTTCTACCTCCATTTTCTGCATGCAAAATGGAGATATTTTCTTATGCAGAAGAGGTATAATACATGCACATGTTGTCACTTGTTTAAAATGTGTTGTGGCACTTACATTATGTCTCACAATTCCGATTTATTCTAACTCCTTATTATAAAAACATAAAGCCGAAAACATTTCACGTCGACTTTCTCAGTCATGTAAAAAGTGGAGTTGGAACAGACAAAAATTAAGGTCGCGATAATCACGGGTACACAAAACACGTTTCTAGGCGTCCCTCATATTGCACGCCTAGTCAGTCCTGAGTTTGCCCGGATGGGAAGAGTAGCAACAGGTGCCATTTTTAAAAATTGAAATATCGTTTAAAACTAAATAAATTATATCGGCGCGAACGGCTTTCAATTTTCTGGGTCCACGTCTGAATGCATACACTGACGTTCATAATGCAAACATTTCAACATGTGGGAGAGACAGAGGGAGGAAGGAAAAGAAAGAGAGATAAGGGGAGGGGAGGAGAGAGAGATAAACAGACGGATATTACGAACAAACAGACAGAGGGAGAAGGAAAAAGAGAGAAGGAGAAAAACTGATCAAAGGAAAAGTTTACTTTCACGCGGCCCAATACATGTTTTTCTTAAAAAAAAAAAAATCGTGATAATTTCCATGAAAATTTTAAAATACATGTACAATTTTGTTTGTTTTTCCACTTTTCTTTGCACTTTCAACCCAATGATCCCTCCTCACCATAAAATAAATTGGGAATTAAAATAGAAATTGATTAAAATTGAAAATGGAGGAGGGGGGGGCCGGGGGAACAGAGGAGGGAATGAGGGGGGGCTGGGGGAACAGAGGAGGGAATGAGGGGGGGCTGGGGGAACAGAGGAGGGAATGAGGGGGGGCTGGGGGAACAGAGGAGGGAATGAGGGGGGCCGGGGGAACAGAGGAGGGAATGAGGGGGGGCTGGGGGAACAGAGGAGGGAATGAGGGGGGGCTGGGGGAACAGAGGAGGGAATGAGGGGGGGCTGGGGGAACAGAGGAGGGAATGAGGGGGGCCGGGGGAACAGAGGAGGGAATGAGGGGGGCTGGAGGAACAGAGGAGGGAATGAGGGGGGGCTGGGGGAACAGAGGAGGGAATGAGGGGGGCTGGGGGAACAGAGGATGGAATGAGGGGGGCCGGGGGAACAGAGGAGGGAATGAGGGGGGGCTGGGGGAACAGAGGAGGGAATGAGGGGGGGCCGGGGGAACAGAGGAGGGAATGAGGGGGGGCTGGGGGAACAGAGGAGGGAATGAGGGGGGCCGGGGGAACAGAGGAGGGAATGAGGGGGGCCGGGGGAACAGAGGAGGGAATGAGGGGGGCCGGGGGAACAGAGAGAAGGGGATGGGGGTGCGGATGGAGTACGTGTCATTTCCATCACAACACATTACATGACTGTCATAACACCAGATACCAGGCACCCAACAGGCAGTACTGTTTGTCTGAGTGACCAGATTTCTTCCCCATTTGTTAAAACTCAATAAACATTTATTTACGGCAGCCTCCATGTAGACAGTATTTTTTTTTTATTTGTTTACTTTCCACTGCTGTCACATTTTTGCCTGAATAAGGACGTCAGTAGACCGAAAGCTTGATTTGTCTGTCCTTTCCCTTTGTGGTTCATCGTATCGTTTTTGTATTGCATTCTTACTCAAGGCTTTGCTACATACAAGGTTTTCTTTTTGCCACATTTTGACTTTGCTTCAAGCCTTGATGCCACATCACTCATTTTCTTTGTGATTTTTTAAAAATAATAATATTTAGATACTTCTGAGGGCTTTGTTTCATGGTAGATTCGAAATGTGCCACCCATAGGCGTGACTTCATAGATCAAGGGCTACCGTGAACGGCCCAAAACATTACTTTCTACACACACAGCCTTGATACTCTCCTAACTCAACCTTCACACATTTCTCAAGGCAAAGCCTCCAGCTCATGCGTTCCTCTGTTACGTTTTCAACTTCAAGCCGTTACTGCTTAATCGTTGGGCAATTTGAACCAGTTCTCTCCCTAGCTGCAGCAGTTACCGGCATGCAGTAAACTACAGGTGAGACCAGGAACAGCAGTTATGTCCCTTATTGCACGTAACGCACAGGTTATTTCTCTTACTTCAGAGAACTGGCGCAGTTAATTCCCCATAGCTTGACGAGGTTATTGTGACATTTGTGAGCCACGTTTTGAGAAAACCCATTTTCTGCTCCATTGAAAAGCAATGTGGAAAATCGTTCAAACCAACGCAGAAAGAAGGCAATGTCCGTATCGATACTTGAAAGCCTACCTCCATGATATTAAATGTATTAATGACAAAAGTGATAAGACATTTCAAAGCGGTGTACTGTTGATTCTCATCATAAAGCCAAGGAAGACAGAAAGTTTGTTAATTTTTTAACATAATTTCGAAAACAAGGGTCTTGATAGCAAAGGTTTTATTTTGTTCTTTCTGAGTGGTGAAAACAAACATACAAGTTTCACTCGGTTATGTTTCGTTTACATAATTATGAGTGGATCTGGTGAAATCGGGGTTGGGGTGAAAATTGTATACCTTTTCTTAAAAATCAGAATAAAATACTTCTCAAACCATTTCAAGCAAAACATTTTAAGGGAATGCAGAAAAATGGCCAATCTTTCATAATATAAGCACATCTCAGTTTCCATAGAAACGCTTTCTCCCCTTTGGAGAGGTCTTGTCGGGAATTTGGTCTTCTACCTTAAACCCAGTTTCGCCAGTTCCACACATGATTTTCCATTTTCCCAATTTTCCTCACTGAAAAAAAACAAACAACTGTAGGTCTAATTATAGTTATTAGTTATTCTCTGATCAAGAATGGGCTTTAGAGATTATGAATATAATGATGGTTTCCTTGACTGATTCACTCCCAAAAGCCGCTCTCAGTGATTCATATGAAAAAGCACCTAGTTTAAATGGTGCTTAAAAAACCTCATACACATAAAATGTCTGTTCAAATTTCCAATAATTTGACATTTGTTCTTCATCTCACATTATTTTCTCAAAGTCTTAGTACTGATCCTTGAATTTTAGAATAGGTATTATGAGAGCTGTGGTCATCTTAGAAAAAAAACAAAAAAAACACTAGGAACGAGTCAGTTAACTGCAAAACCCAACTAACGTCTCCCAGAGGATAGTTATTACGAACGGCGGCATGCATAACTGATTTCTTTACCCAGGAACCACATGAAAATTATCAGTCTTTTTTATCCTGTTCACCGTGATATTTTGTCAACAAAAACAATCTTTGATACGCTTGTCATGATTCTCATCTCTTCTCTCTCCCCCAAAACATCCTACTTTTTATAATTATTATTACTATTTTGCTTTAAATTTTAGCTGCATTATTCATTATTAGAATTCCAATTACTAAACAGTTTAATACCCTTATCGATTACCAAATCCCAATGGAGAATTCGGTTTAGATACCGTTGTAAGAAATGTAAACCTAGAGAGAATGCGATGCATCAATTTCTGGGTAACAGTTGATAAAGACAACCGCACGCCATCTCATGAACATGGCGTCTCCACCGGAAGTTGCGTCATTCCCGCAAGGGATTCTGTTCCTTACACCCATTACTTCCGCTCACTGGGAGATCGTCTGGCTTTTAGTCTCAGGGAGAGTGAGAACTGGTCACCCCGAAGATAATTATAGAACTTATCCCACCAAAACTACAGGAGAGTTTAGCACTGGAGTTCAGAGTCCTTTATCCTCGTGTGTAAACTATTCAAGGTCAGCAACCTCGTTTCTGTGCTAAGATACACAATGCAATGCTGTACTATATACTGAAATCAATTTTTCTGTCAGTTTATAGGAACAGTCTCTCTCAGTGGCGGATCCACTACGAAACTAATGAAGGTTAAGCTTCACGGCCCCTAATCCCAAAAGGACCCTGAAGAAACTTTTATCAAATGAGTGAATTTTGGATGTTGCCATTTTGTTGCTGGTTGAGGAGGGGCCCCATAACAGTTCAAGCTTCAGGGTCCCAAAAGTATAGGTCGGGTCATGTCTAAATGACACTTAACTGCCACAGCTGTCGCTTTACCAGTACCAGAGACGAGACTCAGGAGAGCGAATTCAACAGTCTTGCGGAATTTGCGATGCCAACTTTTTAATTAATTTATATAATTTCATTAAATTTGTCCAATCGTAAGATATGCATGGAATTGTGAGGTCCTCTTTACAGGCAAGAAAAAGGTGGCTCTTGGACACGTACTTAAATAGCGTGCTAATTCCTAGACACTGTCTAAAACTGATGTATTTCTGGCTTGAAAGCCAACACAAAACAATAATAACAAAACAAAACAAAACAAAACAGACACAACGAATAGTAATAACGAATTGACAACGTAATAATCAAACGAAAAACCACTTTCTGAAAAAAAAAAAAATCGAAGTGTCCCTTAGCAACATCTGAAGAGTTCCGTTCTAAACATCTAGCTTTTATCTATGAAAACAAAAAGACATCTTAAGTTTTCATCCCTCTGTAGCCATGGTTCTTTTGAACGTTTATTTCCTCAGTTCACGAGAACAATTCATTATTCTATTAATGCCACGCCGAGTTTACCTGGCTGGCATGGCAATAAAAAGAACCAAACACAACGTATTTTGGGGTTTTAGATTGTCATAATGAGTGCAAGTATCAAAACTGATCTAAAGTTGTTTTATCCTTCTTTGTAAGAACAAACATACCAAGAGCGAACTTTTACTCTTGTTCCCCTTACTTTAACCTTCTTTGTAGCAATAAATACACCAAGAGCGGCCTTTACTGTTGTGAGTCTTGTTCCCCTTGTGTTAACCTTCTTTGTGCCAATAAATACAATATGAGCAAATCGTTACTATTGTTCCCGCTTTTTCCCTGCAGTGAACTAAATTTCTATAGTCGTAAGCTTTTTACTTCAAAAGGCATCCCTTTCTTTCTAACGCCTTTATAACGTCCTGTGTTATTTTCTCTTCGAATTCTCGGGGTTTATTTCATCAACCAATAGCTCTCTCTCTCTCTCTCTCCCTTTGTGTGTGTGTGTGTGTGTGTGTGTGTGTGTGTGTGTGTGTGTGTGTCTCTCTCTCCCCCCCCCCCCTCTCTCTCTCATTTCTCTCCATGATTTATTTAGAAAAGAAAGCAATACTTTGTCATTCGTAAGCTTTAACACACAAACAGTTGTTGTACCAGGGGAAACATAAAAACACAGATCGAATAAAAAGACTATTTATAAAAAGACTTGTCAAGCTTTGGCAAATGAAGACTGCACATCAAAGAAATGCAAAAGTTCTTTGCACCAAGGACGTTCAATATCTACTTTCTCACCCAAGCTTAGTTCCAAAGTATTTTTCTCCAAGAATAGAAATAAAAATTCCCGTTGAATGTTGGTCGTCTTCGATTCCAATCCCTAATAATCTCTGATGAATCCGATTCTCAATACAGGAATCGTACAAGTAAATAAATAGAAGTATCGTAGAAATCTAGAAGTAAAATAATCAAACAACTAAGATGTGAATGATGCAAGTACTGCCATGGCGAAAAACGAAGATGTTCAAAGAAATATTTCTGAATTTAGCTTGGTTTGTTAGTCGATTGGAATGCCCTGTGGCTAGGCTGTACTTTATCCATTTCGATTATCTTCACTTCATGTTATAGGCGTTTCTAAGCCGCCTTCATTTCATTGGAATCATAGACCGTAACAGTGCATAATCGATGCCCATGTTATTGGAAAGAAATCGCCCATACTTAAGTCTGAGCTTCGGGCAACGATCAATTACGCAAATAGCCCATTCACAAACGCAGCAGTAACAGAAACAAAGGCCGTCAGAACAGTTTTAATCCTTGTAACGAACTGACATGTTTGCATAAATTCAAAGAACGATTAGGATGCTGATAGCGATAATGGCATCGACAACGGTGACGTGGAAGAAATGTATTGGACAACACTGTGGCAGGGATCAATTGATCGACAGAGTCTCGTTCTTTCTTACTTGCTTTTGAAGTTCGAAGTTTGACCATCCCAACTTGAGATGGAAAAGAAGTGAGTGAGTCATGCCTAAAATACATATTAATGATGACTGGATGGTCTTAGAATCCAATGTTTAATAGCAAGTCTAGAATTCCCTAATGATTCACTTTGTTCATTTGAAAATCAGTTGAAAATGTGAGAGTAAACATTGCTTCGTTGTATTATCAAAGGTTAAAACAGGGTTCCCATTACCAACGAGAATTATGATAATAAATTTATTTTAAAACAAAACAAAACAAAACAAAAACCAAAGAGTATAATTATCATATAGCCACATAAGTTTACCCACGGTTATGACTCAGTCTACAAAACCTAGACTCCATTCAGTTATCTGTGGCAGAATACGTATAGCTTTCTAAATAGAGAACCCAAATAATATAATAATACACAAGAAATTATCTGCTAGTCAAAAATACACAAACGAGTCAACAGTTGATCCCCTTTTCTTTCTTTTTCACCCATTATACGAACATTGTCCAGAGCGAAGACATAAGTGTCAAATTTTATAATATTATTCTCGTTATGGGTTTTTTGGCATAATTATGACTCGTTAAGATTTCATTATTGCATAATGAACAAGTGAAGATATTATTGTGCTGGCTGATTTTATTACAACAATAAAAGTTACTCAGGAGAAAAAGAAATCTGAAAAACGAAATGAGCCCTTCAATAATTCTCAAGAAACGTCCTTTTCATTATAATACATTATTTTCTGATTCATCGCCCAGTTTTGAATAGGTCTTTGAACTAGGATCTTCATGATTTCTCAGTTTATCACACGAAACAAATTTTCAAAAATTGACCACAGATGTGCCTCGCAATACGTACCCAAGCAACCACAGCATTGAACCAAACACGGCTGAGCGTGACACATAAATTATTTTTCCCTTCCCCAGTATCATATTTTTCCCCATGAGAAATGCCGATATGGCCCTAGATATTCCCATAATTCCCCCGGCACTATGATGACCTTGCATAAATACTGAATAACCACAGTTGCTGAAATTTATCTCTCGCGGTATTAAAATGTTATCAGTCTTTGGGGATTTCTATGAGTTCTGTAAATCAATGATTACAAGGGCAGACTGCACAATAAGGGCAGTCGATAAAATAAATGCTACTTTTAATAAATGTGACCACAAAATATTGAAGTAATAAGATGAAAGGCATGTTTTTTCCATCTGCACTGACAAGAACATTTGAGAAATTGTTATAGAAACCAGTATTCCTAGCCCTTTTGAGAACTGTTCGCATAAGGTCAGCCGTTCATATTATTAAGGACATCACAGATGTGTTTGTGAAATTTATGCACGACAAATTTGTTAATTTATACATAGAACATTGTAACACAAAAAGACGAGTTGAAATACTGCAGGATATTTTACAATACACGAGGTTCTTTTGAACATCAGATGTCAGAGATAAAGAACACAAAAGAAGAATCTTGAGTAAGCAGATACGAAACAAACAATCTTAAGTAAACATATACGAAACAAATAAGCTCATGTCTGTGGCTGACACAATGCACCACCACAGATTCCGCAGGACGAAACTGTCAAATCCCTTTCGGATCTGTCGACGCAACCCCGTTTTCAGTTTGGTCATTTCAATTTGGCGATGTTTCTATTTCATTCTACGAGATTACTGATGTTGAAACAGAATCGATCTCGTTAGAAAAACTTGTGAAATTACCAACCATGAGCGGGCAGCTTAGAATTAAAAAAAAAAATATCGCATTTCTTCACATCCTCAACCATTGTTCAATTCTGTGTGTTTAATAACAAAGAACACACCACAACCAAATATCTCTTTTCTTTGGTGCGCGATTAACAATAAGTTCAGTGAGCATTTGAAATATGCCTGCACTAAATCGACCCGGTGCTGATAAAAATACTCCTCATGCTGTAGGACACAGAACGTTTGTTCTAGTATCAAGTTCCTTGTCGTGTGTAAAGGAACGCGCGTGCTACGATGAAACATTAATGTAACGCTATTTGCCTAACGTGAAGAGGTGCAGAATTCTTTCGGTGAACGAGGAGTCCTTAACAAATTCCAAGCATATACACACAAATTTGATAACGTATAACTATCGTTATGGTTTTGAAAACGCTAAATATAGCAGGGAGTTGTCGACAGAATTTCCACACTTTAACAACTTTGATGAAACTGTCGTCATTTACTTCGGAACAACATTTTTGGTCGCTGTATAATTGAAACGGACCATGCCATAATGGTCTTGTTGTTAGTAGATCAGGGCTGGATTGTTATTCTTCATTTTTTTTTCTACATTGCCATTTTGATGCCCGTGTTCTACCATAGCTTCATGACATCTCAGTGGAGGTGATTTTACCCTGTTACAGTTTTACTTCAACAAAACATTGCCCATTTTATGCAGAAACCGAGACATAAACTAAACGTATGGGACGGTACATTTTAGCTAAATCGCTGCCATTTATCTTTATTGCGTCCAGCATCCACGAGTTCTTCGATAAAAGTAGAAATAAAGCGCCCTGTTTCAAAATCCTAAGCTCACGTGTAAATGCCAAGGGCAGCAATCCTCCCTAAATGAACATCTACAACGAAATCCTAAGCTTGAATAATCTAAAGACCTGTTACCTTGGTAATGAAGCAAAAACTTTCTCCATGTCACTTGAGAATAAAAGCTAAACGAAACGAAACAGACTCCTAACTTCTGGCGACCCGACTAACAACATTTCATAGTAAGTTATCAGGTCAATATTTTGATAATCTATTTCTCACAAAGGGAGACCTGGTATAGCGTATTATCTTGTGCTTAGAAGCCAGCCTAGATCGCGCACTAGCCGATTTTGAGAGTCCGGTTAGTTGGATGATGACGTCACGAGCTTGAGTTTCAGTGCCATCCAAGTAGTTGCCCGGCGCACGTTAAGTTTGCATAATTATAGTAATGGCAGGATTCCTACGTAGGCCCGCTGGTTACAACATTGCGCCGCCGTCATTCTGGTGTATGGGAATTCGCTCCTATGGTAATTCTACTAACCTAAGGAAATCCCATACAAGTCTACGTCGGACTGGCGCAAGGATGTTGGCTTGGAGAAAAAGAATGTTAAATAGAAAAAAAAGTTTTAAAAAAGGAAAAAGGTGTGGGTGGGGGGGGGGGGAGGGATAAAAATTTACTGGGGGCCCGGGCTGAAAAATAAGATTAATGGGCAAATTCTTTTTGACTTTTTTTTTTTTTTAACATTTCAACTTTGGAGCTCTCCAAATGATGTCGACACTTTTTAGCATTAAGTCAAGAATTTCAGTCCCGCATGAATATTAATGAGAAATAAGAGTGTTCGAAGGCAGATCGAGGCGCGTCGAATTTGCATGGAATAAATTTAATCACATTTTGGCTGGAGGCGGAGAAAAACTTGGGACAATGAGAGATGTCTGAGACTCGAACTTCAAAGGTTTCAATAGTTACCAAAACATGCATATAATTTACTCCTAAATATGGGAAAGTGGGGTGGGGTGGGGGGGGGGGGGTGAAGATT
>OZ007569.1:44773520-44888520 GCA_963931925.1 Onchidella celtica
TGAGACACCTCGTCCTCTTGAAATCTATGGCTGCTGGGGATTGGGAGTTGGTGGGGAGACTGGGGAAGGAGCCTACAGGGGGGCTGGGAAGGTATGACTGAATGCAAGAAAAGAGTGAAGCGACAGAAAATTTGACAGACAGCATACAGATAGATAGACAGACAGACACACAGATACACAGATAGACAGACACACAGACAGACAGACAGACAGACGGATAGATAGATAGATAGATAGATAGATAGATAGATAGATAGATACGTGTTTGGTTGGGTTAAACGATTTTTAACACGTTAGATTTGGTCATGATTGGTGTGAACTGTAAGTTTTGACATAGAAAAGAGAAGAAAGATGGGATACGACCTAATTTGATATTTTTTAAAATCTTAATTTGGAGAAATTTAAGGGGGGGGGGGGGGGAGGGGCGGTTTGATGATCGAAGATTTCCTGTGCCAGACCAGTGCCCAGTGGACAGAGCGGTTGGCAGGGGTGCCACTGGTCCACGGTTCGAATATCTCGGAGAGTCCAAACTAACTACTTTTTTCATGGTCTTTTTTAGGCGCTGTCTTGTGGGCGGCCCCAAGGTTCTTTCATTATTCTGAATAAGGTCGCACTATCCACCCCTAGCCCCCCCCCCCCACCCCAACCCTTTACAAAAAAACGGGGGCACCACTGGGGAGGGGTGAGTGGGAACTTTTGAACAAGTGAATACAAGAGATGGATGTTTAAAGCGCTGGGCCATGGAAGGGAGGAAAGGGGGCAGTGTCGAAATTCGATGTTCGGGGGGGGGGGGGGGGAATCAAAAGCTGGGGAATGGAATGAAAAAAAAAGGGGGGGGGGTGACATCTAATTAAGATCTGAAGCCTGAGTAAGAGGGGTTAAGATGGAGGGGGTATGTCAATTCTTACCCCCAAAAAAATGGAAGGGTGAGGGAAGGGGAGGTATCGCTCAGCGCCAAACAGGAAGTTTATTTCGCCAGCTTAATTAAGCCCTGACGTCATGCGACTGGAAAGGCAGTGAAGGAGTTGGGAGAAAATGATGGGGATCATAGTGAGGCCGACAGCCCGATGGGATGATGATCAGATAGCTACAGGGTCAATGCAGAATGTGGGGAAATCCGTTCGGGAATTTGCATTTGCTAAATTAGGAAATCTGGATTCATTCATTATTAAAGCCACGGATTCCACTGCTGCTGGCCATTAATATGTTTGTGAGTCTGGGGTGTTGGGTATTACGTCAGATTATCCTTGTGTTTTTCGTCTCCCTGGCCGATGAAGAATGACGTCTTTATGTGGACCGTTTTGCTCTTATGGGGACAGTTTCGCTTTTATGTGAATAACAAGGGCAGATTATAACAGTCATGACAAAGGTTACTCTTTGTGACAAATCAGTCTAATAAGGGCAGTCAGAAAATAAACGTGACATAAAAATAAATCGTAAAAATGTGGAAGAAAGATTTTGAAAAGATCATCTTCAAGTTGTAATGTCAATATAGGCAGATCTGGCGAAATCGGGTTTTGAGGTGAATGATGAAATTCCCGAGAATACCCCTCCGAAGGGGAAACAATTCCTACAGAATTTCAGATTTGCTTATAAAATGAAGATTAGCCGTTTTTCTGCATTCAGGTAGTTTTGTAGGATCCACCCATGATAATTATTGTCACCGTTCCCTAAAACCTTAATAATTGGTTTTGAATACTTTTCAGGGAGAAGCAAAAAAAGTGTTTTATTTAAGCAAATCTGGTCCAGTGACGATGATGTTTTGAAAGTTTGCCATTCGATTATTTTTTGGCTTAAGAGTCTATAACCAAGATCATTCCATGGGGCTTTGAATGTTGTTGAACAAAAATAAATTTTTTGAGTTACTACAGTCACAGGGGGAAACGGTGACGATATGAGCATTCGAGAACACTGTAGAAGATAACAGTATTCTGGTGTTTTTGACAACTGTTCACACATGGTCAATTGACCGCGTAAGGACATCAACTATTTCACTGCGGTATAGTAAATGCCAGACTAGATGGAAAGCAATTTACTTTCCAAAACCGATTTTGAAAAAAAAATTCTGCTGGATTTTTCTTCTCTTAATCTGGTGTTTTGAGCAGCTTTGGTCGTACGTTGACCTTAGTGATGTCAGTATCATATCCCTTCCACCGATCACAGCTCACTCGTACCTCCGTGGACAAGAGCAATAACAGCTATGACACGATAACGATCGGTTAAGTGTCAAAAAAAGGTCGTGACGACAAAGAGATGTTCAGATGTGATATGAAGACTAGGACAAAAGGAGATATTGACGACAGTTCCAATACTTCATCACGGCAACTCGTACACGAAGCAGTATCAGCTTTCTTTCAGTCGGGACGACAGCTGAACTAACAGCCAACAAAAACATCAACAACTGACTGTATTCTCCGGCTCATACAAAAATTATGCTGCGATGATATGCATGACCAGGAGGTGGGCGCAGACTACACCGCGATGTCAAAAATAACCCCACCAAATATAACTAATATAGACCCTCATTATCAACATCATCATCATCATCAACAACAACATTTACAACAAATAAGAGACAAAGACAATATCAACGACAATAACAATCATCTGCAGCGACAACGACAATAATCAAGTAGGAACGACACCAACAATAACAACAAACTTCAACAGCAACACATACCATCACCACCACCAACGAGATGTAGCGACAACAACAATAACAAACAATATCAACTAACATCACCACCAACAACAAAACTGTACTCACCGCCTCACACAAAACACCACAATGATCAGCAGCAACACCAAGAAAAGGACGCAGACCACACCGATAATGAGCTGACATGTGAGTCCACACTCCTCCTCTACCATTACTCCATCATCCGTCTCCTCTCCGGGTTCAGGTAACACTTTATTGCCATCATGTCGGATGTTGCATTTGTCGGCCATGTAGAGTTTGACTTTCTCTCCTACCTCTTGACCTATACAACCGGTCCAGTTCAGTCTGTGGGTGGACGGATGGGAAGATGGGTGAATGTATGGATGGATAGATGGATGGATGGACAGGTAGATGGATGGATGGGTGGGTGGGTGGATGGATGGGTGGATAGATGGATGGATGGATGCATGGGTGGGTGGGTGGATAGATGAATAGGTGGATAGACAGATAGATGGGTGGATGGATGGCAATGGATGGATGGATGGATGAATGGACGGACAGACGGAGGGATGGATGGATGGATGACTGGTTATGCATGGTAGGTGAAGGGTGGATAGATAGATGGGTGGATCGCTATGGGTGGATGGATGAATGGACGGATGGATGAATGGATGGATGGATGGATGGATGGATGGATGGATTGGTGGATGGGTGGGTAGGTGGATGGATGGATGGTTGGATGAATGGATGTATAGATGGATGGATGAGTGTTTTGATGCCTCAACTGACGGAGTATGGATATGTCTTCAGAGTATCAAATGTGACTCTGTCTCTTAAATCAGCAATTAACTTGCAGATGCCGAACAGGGAAAGCGATTTATCACCAAGTAAATGTAACAGATAGAAGCCAAGAATTTGATTGGTTATGACTTTTAGTATCTCTTCTATGTGGGGTGTTTACAAACTTATACTTTTCATGAATAGAAATGTTATAAATGAGTTAACTATGACTCCATTATATCTAAATCCCATTTGGCAAGATAAGTCACACATCGGTTGTCTTACCTGAAGAGTAGTTCCTCTTTCCATGGCGGCGGACAAGGGAAACCTTCCCAGAAGGCAAGCAATGTCGGATCCAGCTGCTGTACACTCTCCATGATAAAACTCAGTAGCGACAGGGGCGTGCTTGTGAACATGGGGCATGCGCAGTCACCAGACAGGGGCGTGGCTTTGTTAGAAGGCGTGGCAAGTCCGGGAAAATTCAAATCTCATCATGACCTTTGCCTATGGCTTTCACAT
This sequence comes from Onchidella celtica, assembly GCA_963931925.1. Taxonomy (NCBI): domain Eukaryota; kingdom Metazoa; phylum Mollusca; class Gastropoda; order Systellommatophora; family Onchidiidae; genus Onchidella; species Onchidella celtica. Next base: position 44,777,479 of record OZ007569.1, read on the forward strand.
TGACTTTTCTTCAAGGTGTCACTCATCAAGTTTATCCAAATATCTTTATGGTACATATACTTAGGACCCAAACCGCAAGTGAAATCATTAAAGTATAAAACTGTAAAAATCTCGTTGCTCTAACGACTATTCATCAAGTACATTCCACACTCTCTGGAAATGTTCAATGGCTTGCATGAAGTTTCACATGAACTTAACACGAATACCTATGCAATGCAGTTTATTTAAGTATCTTGGGACAATGGATACTAACTGTTCCACAACTGACCACGAAATATGTCCTGAAACTGTGACTTGCACATTCAAAAATTGTCCATGTTGTAGAATATATCCGGCTCTCTCATTTAAGCTGTAGCTTTTGTAAGCCTATGGCGTTATAAAAGCTATGTCGCTGAGAACAGTTTCTCTTTTCTGTTGAAATCTCTATAAAATTCAGGTAGACATAAGTCCATTTGAAAATTATACTGACAAGCAACAGCTCCTTGTTAACCGTTAGCTAATTTTTTATGCCTGCGCTTATGTTACAAACACGACTGTTCAGGTTTTGCCAGAGCAGTTTTGCGCATTTCCTGCACTCCAACACCAAAAAATCTGCCCAGCTGTCTTCTAAAAAATATCCAAACTGGCAGACCAGAATGCGTCTATCCACCGGAAATGACGAATCAGAGCAAAGGAAGCAAGACGTCAAGTTCCTAGAACGGAGAGCTGAACAGGAAGAAAACTTTCCGCAGTCAGCGATTAAGAGGATGAGAAGGAAAACGCCGATAAATCTGGCAATGATGGGTCCGCAGCGAATGAAATGCTCATTTGCCAGGCAGTTACGTCGTCCGTCCAGTAAGTTTGTGAATGGCCTCTGGACTCTTGAGAGAGGGGAAATAACTTACTGTGTGACTCCAGCGCTACAATGAGGGGAAGTAATCTTTGCGCTTTCTCCAGTCAGCGATTTTCGTACAGCATCATAACAGCTTTCAGAGCTATTGGTTCAGCCTGAAATATATAGAAATGCAAAACAAAATAATTAATCATGTGTGAAAATGTAGTCGTTGATCAGATCAGCAACGTTGAAATTCTTACAGGATCAGTCAAAAACCCAAAACAAAAACCGCACGAATGTATTTACACAACTGCAGATTACGTATTAATATTTTTTTTGTTTTCCAAATACTCTATGAACTTTCTGAAGTAATTTTTTTTTTTTTTTGATGAAAGGGGAGTGCACTATTTTAATTTTTGTCATGACTAAAACAAATGTGTATGTAGGACCAAGAATACATTTCAAGTAAAATCGTTTTTTGCTTCTTATAAAATGGGGTCCATCGCACTTTTGTTCAGTTTCTCAATAGGGCCAGCAAAATGTGAAATAAACATGCACATTGTTTCAAGCAAAAGCCATGTTTCCACGGAGCTCCAGCCCATAATTACAACCATAGGTTTGCGAGGCCCACAGAACGCGAGAGATTTAATATCAAAATTTATGTAATGACAAGAAGCAATGAACATGAAGAAAATGATGAAAGAGATATACAAGACATAGTATAATGTCTCTGTGTCTGGAATGGGGTTTGGGGGGGGGGGGTGGCACCTAAGCTAGGGATGTGTGACGTCAATAGATATACTATCTCCCCTTCCACTGTTAACAAAACACATGTACACACAAACGCTCTCACACACGCACATGATATTATGGACTTGAGTGCCAGCACACATAAACCATACAAAATAAAAACATACGAATTTGACCAACAAGGATTTATTTGTTATCTATTGGAAAGCAAAACTCAAGAATTAGGTCAAGTGAAACAAGAAAAAAGATGGAACAGACGAAAGACTCTAACAAATGACGAAATAATATTGCCAAATTACCCAGAAATATTTGGTGACTAGGATTCGGCCCTGTGGCTTTAATCAAAGCTCCAACTGAAGACACGAACCTCCACCCGGGGTACAATATAATGATAAACGGAGATAAGACACAGAAGTTAGGTTATACGATACGCGGATCGTAATAAATGGACAGAGATACAGGCTAAAGCACAGTTTCAATCATTCGAACTGGCGGTGAATGAACAAACACATACACACACACACACACACACAGAAGAGAAAGAAAGATCAGGGAGGTAACCCGATGATAATGACAAATGAAAGATCTCAACTTTTTGTGCAAAGGTTTCATCTAAGCTAATACAATGACATAGAAAAAGCGAGATAGAGAGGGAGAGATATCGGGGAGACACAGAGAGCGAGAGAGAGAGAAAGAGAGAGAGAGAGAAAAAGAGAAAGAGAGAGAGAGAGAAAGAGAGAGAGAAAGAGAGAGCGAGAGAAAGAGAGAAAGAGAGAGAGAGAGAGAGAGAGAGAGAGAGAGAGAGAGAGAGAGAGAGAGAGAGAGAGAGAGAGAGAGAGAGAGAGAGAGAGAGAGAGAGAGAGCAGGAGGGAAATGAAAACTGAAAGTAATAGATGTATTAGAAAAAAATCAGAGACGAAAAAATAGACGAACTGATAAGTGGACAGAAAGATAGATAGATAGACAGACAGTTAGATGGATAGATAGATAGATAGATAGATAGATAGATAGATAGATAGATAGATAGATAGATAGATAGATAGATAGATAGATAGATAGATAGATAGATAGATAGATAGATGGATAGATAGATATATAGATAGATAGATAGATAGATAGATAGATAGAGAGAGAGAGAGAGAGAGACCGAGAGAGATAACAAAAGAAAAAAAGAAACATCCACAAATATTGTCACCAGCAACACTAACAACAAAAAAGGCCAACTAGAGAAAGAAGATAATAACATAAAAAATAACCAGTTCGAACCACGCCAAATAACGCAATATGCATGTCTGACACAGTGGCAAAAAAATATCTTCCCTAAGCCACCCGAATATTTGTCGCTGGATGCAAAGGTTCTCAAGGGCTAAGGTGATGCTTTAAAATGAACCCAGGAAGTTTCTGAAATATATTATTATCTATACATACTGCAAGCCTACTTGAAATCAGCTAAACGAGTGGCTAGCACTCCCTGAAAGAACAGGATGTACATGGATCCTGTCAGTGGCGGACCCACATTTTTGGGACCCTGAAACTTGAACTATTATGGGGCCCCTTCGCAACCACAACAACAACAGGGCAACACCCAAAATTCACTCATTCAAAAAAGTTTCTCCAAGGCCCCTCCGAGATTAGGGGCCCTGAAGATTATTAACCTTCAGTCCGCCACTGGTTCCTGTGTCACGCAAGCTGAGAATCCCTGATTTAATCAGTAAGCGTAAACAAGGGCCACGCGCTCTCCGTTCAATACACAGAACAGGCAGGGGGAAAATCTTTTGTATCATAAGCGCTCAGCTGGAGTGCACAACAGAAAATTAGTCTTTCGACTGCGAATTAGTTTGAGCCAGCCAGCGCTAGCAAAGATGAGATGTATCTTACGCCACGTTCATCTGAAGCGACTCTGTAGCTAGGAGGTGGAGCTGAGCCACCTGATTATGTGTGTGATTACATCTTAGCCCTTCAGATTTCGCTACCATACAAGATAAGATAAGATATGACTTTATTATCCAGTTTTCGCGAAATTTGTTGTCACAGCATTCGGTAACAGTACAACAGCATAATACAAAATCTAAGACCTACAAGTCTTTAATGCATACTGCACACACGCACATTGCTCACTCAATATTGCCAGCAAGTAAGAACATTGGTCACACACACACACACACTGTAACAACAATCCATTTGGAAAACTAACAACAGCCTACTACGTCAGGAATCACTGCACCCTAAAACTGTAATAACTGGTTTTGAATACATTTCAGGGGAAGCAAAAATCTGTTTTATTTTAGCACAACTGACCTACATGTAGTTACGATGAATTTATCAAAGTTTGCTATTTGATTATTTTTCGGCTCTAACCAAGATCATTCGATGCGGCTTTGAATGTAGTTGAACATATTATTATACGAAAATCGATGTTTTTCGAATTTTTAAGTTACTGCAGAGAGTGATACAGTCATTTTTTTTTTTTTTTTGAAAGCAATACTAATTTCCATGAACACTTGTGTTTTGCTCCAGTCAGAACAATTCCGGGTCACCATAACAACAACACATACTAAACTTCACTAAAAGCACAGAATGCCAGGTGAATTAAAACTATTTTAAGTTTCGTCTTGTTGTCTCAAACGGTCTGACGCAAGAAATGTGAAATCGAAACCTGATTTAAATTACATTGCTTTGGTTACTAAAATAATGTGTTCAATTACGATAGGAGATCCATGCTGGTTTGCAATGGTGTTTAATTCAATAACTATTATTTGCCATGAGATACCAACCAGTCCCAGTCACCAAACACGTATGTTTCTCTTAACTGCTGCGAAAGTAGAATAATTTAGGAGTCGTTTATAACATAATAATTTATGCACTTTTTCGAGTAATCTAACAGAAAGCTTAGGTGTAGACTTAAGTTTTTGCCAGTTCCTAGGAACTATTGTCTTCCTTAAAAACAACGCCCAAACGAGAGGAAAATAAATAAATAAATAAGTAAACAAACAAATAAAATATTCCTAGAATACTGCTTTTGCTGTACCTTGCAACCACTATTAATAATAAAATGTTTATTAATGTTTATTTACTGGGTTAAATTTCGTTAACAATAATGACCTTGACCTGACAACAGCGCTCCTAATATGCGAAAAACTGCTTTTGCATTATAGATGTCTACAAAGGATGTGTCCATGGTTAGAAACAGCTCGTCCTTCACCCCCCCCCCCCCCCGGGCCAAACAATGGAAACAAACAAACAAGGGACATAAAAAATTCCCGAGAGGAGAAAAGAAAAATGGAAAGCCAAAGGGAGACAACTACCAAAATCGATGTTGTCGCTCTCCCCGTTGAGTGAGCAGAAACAAAAGCTCACCAAGCACCGCCAACAGCTGATTAGTGCCTATACAAGTTCACAACTGAGTCCTGGCAAAGGCAACACTATAGGTCGTCCAGGACTTTCCTAGCCTAGGGGAATCGATACCAACAGTGCTGAGTGGGGATGAAAATATAATTTCGTCACTTGACACTTTTGAAAACAATCTAAGTGTCAAAACATAGAAGTAATCAAGTATGGAAACTACATGGGCCCCTATGGCTTTTTGTTTGTTGATTTGTTGGCTTTTTGTTTTTGTTTTGTTTTTCTAGATTAACTATTGGACATGTTTTTTTTTGTGTTTTTTTTTTTAACCAAGAAGTCAAATTCACTTCCCCCCCTTTTTTTTCTTCTTCTGTTGATAATCAGTGACATTAATTATTGGAAGTTTTTTTGTTTTTTTTTTCAACCAAGTAGCGAAACTGGCTTTTCTTTCTTTTTATTTATTTTTATTTTATGGTCAGTGACATTAATTATTGTAATTGTTTTTTTTAACCAGGGAGTCAAATTCACATTCTTTTGTTTGTTTGTTCTTTTTTCTTTTGATAGTTAGTAAGATTAATTACTGGAAGTGTTTTTTGTTGCTTCAAACATAGGAGTCCAATTCACTTTCTTGTCTTTTTTTTATTTTATTTTAATGGTTAGCAAGATTAATTATTGGACGTTTTTTTTTTGTTTTTTTAACCATAGAGCCAAGCTTTTTTTTTTTTTTTTTTGTCCAGACAATGTTAGAATCACAATCAGTAAGAAATTAGAACCCAGTAACATTCTCCAGTTGAATATATATTTTTTTTTCGTCACATGTCGAAATAGTTACAATAGTACGTAAAGACGTTGGTCATGAATTGGTCACAAGTAACTTGTAGAGATTTCGGTCCACTTGTCATAACCATGGCTTTTTATGTTGTGTTGTTTCATGTTCACCGGTGTAAGTGTAAGCAGCAAGGGAAATCATCTGGTTTCTGGCCATTCCGTTGAGGAGTTAAGCAGGGAATCGAGGGCACCAGGCGAGGGAGGGAGGGGGGGGGCAGAAAGTTAATAAATAAGGACAGACAAAAAGGAAGAGGAAGAAGGAGGGAGAGGGGGGGGCAGAAAGTTAATAAATAAGGACAGACAAAAAGGAAGAGGAAGAAGGAGGGAGAGGGAGGGGGGGGGGGAAGGATGATACTGGCATAAAACAAATTGTAAGACTTCTTTCAAATGCCACCTCCCCCTCTCCCTTTCGTCCCCAGAAAATAAAAACAATGATTAGCAAAACTTTTAGATTTCGACGTCATAACCGTGACCTTTCCACAAAGATGCACACAGGTACACAAGCACGCCAGTACACCTACATACACACACACACACACAACCGAATCTAAAACAGCAATGTGCAAACTTCACATTCATTGTCATGCCAGTATTTCACAAACACCGCTCAACATCTCCTCACATGGCCAAGACAAAGACAATATTAGCCAAAACTCCCAGTTATTTGACTGTCCAAGGAGTAATCAAACCCAGATCTGCAGTCATTAGCAAAAAAAGTCGCAGGTCCAAATTAGTCAAAATGAACTAAAAACCTTTTTTTTCCCCACAAATTTCACAAACATCTTTACAACAGTGTGTAAAGACAAACACCCACAAAAAAATCGTTCAGTTGTCGAAAAGACCATGTCGTTGCCACTTATATTTAGACTGCCAGTGTTGGAAAGTCTATTCACAGTGTTTCTCAACCTTTTTCGTCCCAGGCTCCACACTTCATCCCCCCCCCCCCCCCGAAAAAAAAAACGTTCGCCCCACCATGACCGCACAAAAAATAGTATAAATCCCATTCTGAAGTCCTATGCCCCACCAAATATTGCCACGCCCCACCTGTGGGGCATGTGCCCCACCTTGAGAAACACTAGTCCATCACGTTTTCTTTTCCTCTCGACATCGTATTTCAGAGGTTTACGTCTTTCTCACTACCGAAGGCAGAATTTCTCATAAACTGATCAGTTTGTGGTGGTCCGTAGAGAAGAAAATAATTAGTCACCCTGAGGCCTGGCGACAGATGGGTGTCACGTGTCTCTCGCTGGTCAAGGAATACACGCTGACCAGGACCGGTGTGGGTCATGCTGACACCAACAGTAACTCATGTTTGGACAACAAAATTAATGTGAGCGCAATGCTTAGCTGTGAACCACAGGCTTTCTGAGCTAACTCCTTCGCTTTTCACTTTTATATTTTGTAGTAATTTAACGCCCCCTTTCAGCGCATTAAGACACGATAAGAAAATGAATCACTTTATAACAAATAACACGAAAGGATATCCACTTTCACAGACTGTATAGGGGCATATACTGACGGCTTACACAGTTCCATGAACATGGCATAACCAAATAACAGACATAAAAGATTGACAAAAAGACATCGATGACGTAACCTGGCATGGAACCTTAACAACATATCATGGCTCTAGTTTTTGTTTGTTCTATCTCCATTTTCTGAAAAACTAGAGATTGTTTAGTGTGTAGAAGAGGTAAAACAAATGCACATTCTGACATTTGTCTAAAATGCGTTGTTGTACTTATCAGACTGTGTCACAGTTCCCATTTATTCCTCATCATAATACTAAAGCCACAAATGTTGAACGTCGAAGTTCTCAGTTTTGCAGAACGTGGAGTTGGAACAAGTAATAACTAAGGTGGTGATATGGCACAAGCACACTTTATCAGAGGCGAAACCGGCACCCCCCCGGGAGCCGAAATGATTGTGAGTCAATTTAAAAATACGGCAAAATTAATAAGGTTGGATCCCGCCTCAAGCGGGATTAAAAAACTTGGCACCTTTAGCACCCGAGTCAAGCGTTTTGACTACTGGACCACTGAAGAGCCAGCGGACTTTTGCGCAGTTACTGAGACATTGTAAACAGACTGACATTTGAAATCAGCATAAAATTACATTGAACACCGGAAGGAATAATCACCATAATCCCCCCAAAAATTTGACCTGGAATTTTTTTTTGTTTTGTTGTTGTTGTTTTTACAGATTTTATTGTTTCCTCCATCTTAACTGCTCTGACATCAGGTTATGGAACTTCCTGGAAACCACTTTCTGCATTCCTAAAACAGCTTAGTGGAAAGTGGCTCTTCATTGTGGAGAGCTTATAAAAATGAAGAAATCAAATAAAACGACGCATTGTTTGTTTTTTTTGTTTTTTTTCGCTTTTCCAGTTAAACTTTTTGTCTTTCCTTTCGTTCCTGACTACAAGAAGTTTCCCTATTCAGTATTCAGTAATCCTCTGTTGATTTGATCCACGCCATCGGCATAAAGAGAAAACGGCAAAAATGCATTCAACGGACAAAGACGATGAGGGAAATGAATGGCTCGGTTATTACAATAACCAACCTCTCTCAAAGCCGAGGAACAAAAACTATGCTACGCCGCTTTTCATGGCAGGGATTCACAGCCGATGACAGAAAAAGGTACTTAATCGTTCCAATCAATGGCAAAAACAAAATCATTATGGCTAAAAGCTCTCCATAGGACGGATTAAGTGTATTTAGCTTGTTTCTTAGAATGCAGGAACGCATTGTAGCAGGGAAGAAAGCTTTCGAGAAGGAGTTGGCAGCGCTGAATTGAATGCTTCCCTGCAAAAATTACCGATGAAAAACCCATTGTACTCAAAGTTTGCTGGCAAAAAAGATCAGTTTGACGAAGTGAAGAGTTGTATTTATGAACATTTTTCTTTCTCTTGGTTTAATCCCATTTTTATTTTGTTTTCTTTTTGAAGAGACAGCGACAAGCAAATTCAATTTATCGTCTTCTTTTTGCTGCTGTGCAAAATCACGACATACCAAAAAATATGGCTCTCAAGAATTACGTAGAAATCGCCAGCTAAAATCACTAATGATATAATTATTATAAAGTATGAAATAACAGTAATGCCACTTGAGCGAAATCACATTCTATATTGAAAAGCTAATCAAGTGTTTTTTTTTTTTTTTGAGTGGGTTGAAAGGTTATATAATAAATATATCTTTCTCCCTCCCTCTCTCTCTCTCTCTCTCTCTCTCTCCCTCCCTCTCTCTCTCTCTTCCTCTCTCTCTCTCTCCCTCCCTCCCCACTCTCCCTCCCTCCCTCCCCCACTCTCTCTCTCCCTCCCACCCCTTTCCCTCTCCCCCATACATAAACACACACAGAAATCACACCGTCACATTCACATACGCACATACAAACATTACACACCTATTACTTTTCTTTTCTACGCTCACGTTAAGGGCACATAAAATAAAATAATGCCCAGACATCCCACTCGACTGAGACTTGCAGGAAACGGAACGGATTTTACCCCTGAAACATAATGTGCGTGAGTACATTTCACAGACAAACACGATTTCAAACCATCTAAACTATTTTTGTACAGACCAGCACAGAGCACAATATATGCCACAAGATCTATCAATTATCTTGGTACACGGAGCTTTCAAAACCCAAAATCGTCTTTAAAAAAATCACCGGGGCGTTTAAAGTTGCACTTGGATTTTACCTTGACGCACTCCTTTCCCTTTCCCTTCTCCCATTTTTTAATACTTGGAAGTTTAAGATCTCGAAAAGCGAAATGAAACACATTAAAGGTTTCATACTCATGAAAAGCCTGAGAGAAAATCTGTATTTCCATAGATGTCATAATCTTAAACTAGAATTCAAAAAAAGGAAATGGTAGCTGTTTTTTTTTTTTTTTTTAAATTTCATGTCTAACAATAGAATAGACTGACATCAATGGTTGTGTCAACGTCAAGAATTGGCAAAAATGAAAGGTTGTACGGTATGTAGCAAAGCCTCGGATAAGATAATACCCAAATGATACAATAAAACGCAAAGAAAAAGGGAAGATGGTGTCAGCACCGCTCTAAAACGGCAATAATTATTGCCATACAACACAACATTACCGCGAATCAGCAATATTCTCACACAAAACCATTGCAAACTAACAATGTTGTCATACAACACCACTGCAAACTAACAATATTGTTATACAACACCACTGCAAACCAGCAATATTGTCATACAACACCATTGCAAATCAGCAATATTGTCATACAACACCACTGCAAATCAGCAATATTGTCATACAACACCACTTCAAATCAGCAATATTGTCATACAACACAACATTACCGCTATATTGTCATACAACACAACATTACCGCAATATTGTCATACAACACAACATTACCGCAAACCAGCAATATTGTTACACAACACCACTGCAAACCAACAATGCTCATTCAAAAAAATCTTTGACAACACAGATCTATCGCTGCTGAACAACTCAACCCTTTTCAGTGAATGGATGTCAGGTTTTAAACAAAATGCTAAATACGTGAGGACTCGTTTGACAAAACAGTAATTTTGTCAAGGTTTTAAAATACAGTAATTTCACTATAATTCCACGTAGGCTACATGAGTTGTTTGAGACTGGTGCTTGCTTTCCAGTGAATGAATGTTCATGTCCTGCTTTGTACGAAATCGTAAATACGTGAGGAGAAGTTTGACAAAACAGTAATCTTGTCGAGGTTTTAAACAACAGTAATTTTATCATAATTTCACATTATGGAGACATTTTCAGAAACATGCCGGCTGTATTGTTCCAGCGATTAAATTCCCCCTGGGTACAACAAGGTAATTTACATGTTGTGATCGATGGTTGTAAATACATGGTTTCCAACCTTTGTTATGATCGAACGGTATACTTTTTGCTGTAGAGCCAACAGGCTTTCATCATGAGCATACCTTGCCTGTAAGTACCTTAACCGAGCAAAATGAACTGAATCATATTTATGAGTACCTTAACCGAGCAAAATGAACTGAATCATATTTATGAGTACCTTAACCGAGCAAAATGAACTGAATCATATTTATGAGTACCTTAACCGAGCAAAATGAACTGAATCATATTTATGAGTACCTTAACCGAGCAAAATGAACTGAATCATAATTATGAACTTCAAAGTTCAAATCTTCACTGTGGTAATATAATTATAAAGGCCCGAGTAAGACTCCCATTATTATCGTGGTATCTTGAGTCTTCCTGGCCTCACGGGCTTCGGGATCACAGAGCATCCATTATCAAAATGCGCTTGCTCAGAGCCCGTTTTTTAAAAAGAAAAACATATTATTTCCATGAATTAAATAACACATGGAACAGTAAACAATGAAATAAAAGTTAAAAAATAAAAATAAAAGAAATAATAATAAAACTTCTAGCCACTCCCTACTGTTAACGTTTGATTAAAAAAAAAAAAAAGAAAAAAATATACATATCATTTCTTCATCTTCTTCTTCAGCTCATATTCGGGTTACACACTGACAAATCAATAGGAGTAAAAGTCACATTATAATTAACAACTAACATTGAACGTTTCATCTTTCAGGATGGAAACAGAAAATTCAACCAAAGCGTACACAAGCCAGGCCACCCTTGTCTAAGACACGAAACAGAAGGAAAAAAAAATATACGGTCTGGGACATTATATAGATATTTTCATGTAATCACAGAGAAGCTAAATGCTATGGTATTCTCAATGATCTTAAGGACAAAATCTGGAATCGATTTAAATGTCGGTTTTTTTTTTTTTTATGTGTGTATGTGTGTGTATGTTTTACTTTTTTCAGAATATCAGTAGTGTGTGCGTGAGGGGGTGTGGGTGGGGTGGGTGGGGGGGGGGTGGGGTGGGAAAAAAGGGATGGGGGATCTCAGTATGGAAGATATAGTCAGGAATCAATCATGGAATAGTCATGTAAATATGGACACATTTGAGTAAGCATTGCCTTTTTTTCCCCCTCCCTCCCCTAGAGTCACTCTTTTTCTCTCTCTCCCCCCTTCTCCTGCCCCACCCGCGCCACCCACCCATAAATTCCAACGACGTTTCTCCAGGCTATACATTGAGAAATAGAACTGTTATAGGATCAGTATATTCTCTATAAAATTCTAAGAAAACAACATCGTTTTATAAATGTCAACAAGAAACAAACAGAATGGTAAAAATCTGCAACAATAAACGAGGAGAAAAACAACAAATATTTGTCAATTACGTGTTTGGCCAAGACTGTGTTTTGGTTGGTTGTTTGTTTTTTCACAACTGTTATAATTTGGCGTTTGTTGATGTCTTTTCCCTGCTGTTATAATGTTTGTTCTGCTTGTTGATTTGATATGATTCGTTGGCCAAAAAAAAAAAAAGTTCTTAGAAGTATCGCTGTCATTGTTATTGCTGTTTCGGTGTGTGCTATGTTGTATAGACTGTTACTGGTGTAGATTCGATGTTTTATAGATGATTATTGTTTTAGCTTCACCCTTATGCTTTCGTTGTGTAACTTGCTATTGCTGTAACTTCGGGGTTGTGCAATTTTTTGTCTTGTGTAAAATTGTTATTGTTGTTCCTGTGTGGTTTTGCATGTCTAAAATTTGAATGCGGCACGATCTTAAACTTTAAGAGCAGCTACTGAACTGTAACAACTTTACTGTAATGGTAGACATGAATCTTGAGTCTGGTCTCATAGACCAGGGGAAGTTTAGCATGGCAGGGGACAGAATCAGGATGGGGGGGAAAGTATATTATGCCCCTTTGCAACTCTTTCAGAGAAAGGAAGCACAAGACTGCTTGATTTGGCATATTTTAATGTACTTTTTGGGGAAAAGAAAATCCATACATAGGTAAATTCAGCAAAGTCATGGGGTATTGACTTTCTAAGGAGGGGATAATTATGACATGTGTTCTAATACCGAGTTGACAAGGTATTGGACAATCCCCTGCCTGGGGGAGGTGTGGAGGAGGAGGAGAGAGGGTGGTTGTTTCATATCGATACTTTGGGGTGGTTCGGGGGTGCGGTTAGTGGGTGGGGGAGGGGGGTAATTATTGAGTTCAAAATATCACTGGCCCTGTCATGAATCTGAAGACGTGTATTCGCACAACTGCAGATGGCAATTTTTTTTTTTTTTGCCAAATATTCTACAAATTCCATGAAGGAATTTTACGTTGTTACTTTTTTTTTGTTTTGTTTGAATTTGCGTTTTACGGCCACTGTGCGCCCGTTCACAGTTTTTAGGGATACTTTACGTAGGTTTAGTATTCAGAGCTCCATAAGCTCAAATTTCACGAATAAGCTTTAAAAGTTCTGTATAAAAATTTATTACACTGATAAAGTTCTAGAGAACTGTCTTGTATAGATCCAGAAGGAACTTTGTAAATGTGCAAAAGTGTTTAAAGAATCAATTTCCAGTTCTTTTCATATTACAAAATGCAAAAATTTCGCCAATTTATGACCTGTTCAACTTTCCTTTTCGGTCTTTTTTAGCCCAGCCACCTGCCCTTCCCCCCCCCCCACCCCCCCGCTCCTTTTTTTCCCTTCAGTTTCTCGTGAAATTCAGAGATATATTATAGAAAAAGCCACCACAACAACAACAGTAAAACGAAGTATGCCGCCTTGAAACTCTAAACCAGAAATTCGATGAGTATCGCAGAATTTTGAAGGAGTTTTAATGTCAAGATAAGTGGTGATAACTTCCTGGTGGAAAAAGTGCAGAATAAAACTCTTGTAAAGGTTAAAACTCGTCTCATCAAATAAATCAGGAAATGTCAGATTTGTGACATTCGTATTGAAACAGTCTGTGGTATGGCGGGCTAATCAGGACAGGAAACCATTTTCAGTTGAAGTTATGACCGTTTCTTTTGTTGTATGCTAATTGTTCCTTTTCATCATGCGCATTTTGTCATTTCAATACAGATTAGAGAGTGGAAATGGGGTGGGGAGGAAGGACCGGGGGGGGGGGGGGCGGACGGGATGGACTGGAGACCCACTGATAATGGTCAACATTTTTTAATTTTTTTTTTTTTGGCTTCTTTTTCGTTTGGTATTTATTTCCCTCTGCGACAGAATTCATGTAGCCGTAAACCATGGTCGTCGTCACAATCACAAAAATGCCAGCTGTATGAATGTACCACAGATTGCTATAATGTGAATGGATTCGGCAAAATCGCCTTTGAGGTGACATTTTTATATCTCTTTAAAAAATCAAAATAAAATATTTCTAAGACGATTTCAAGCAAAATATTTACACACAATGCAGAAAAATGGCTAATCTTTCACTTTTTAAGCTATTTTAATTTCCATAGAAAAAATGTTCCCTTTTGGAAGGGTTTTCTAAGGAATTTGGTCTTTTGCCTTGAGCCCGATTTCGCTACACGCACTCACGTATTTCTTCACCCACCCAACTGATCATTTCTTCTTCTTTCTCATAAATTTGAAAAAAAAAAAGAAAAAAGAAAATACTATATACTTGCTGAAGCTTCTTGAAAGAATAATTTCCAATCTCATCTGAAAACAATGTTATAAAGAATAATATACATGACAGCAAACAAAAATAGATGCAGAAGATCGTTCTTGCTCTTTGCAATCCACCTGAATAAAGATAGTACGACTGGATATTATATGCCATGTCTTATTATACATGTATTGGAGATTGATGGTGAACCTACTTCGCGACTACGCCATCAAAAATTATGAAACTTGGTGTACTGCACCGATTTTTGACGAAGAGTTACGTGGACACATTCATTTTGACCAAAAAAAAAAAATCAGTCTTTACTATTATTTATATTCAATTTTTTTTTTGAGCCGCTGAAACAGACGTTTTTTCGTCGTGTAGAATGTAAAAGTGTGACCGGAAATTTCGTTCTTGATATTGACCTCTCTTTACACATTGGTGGTCGAAAATCAACGTAATCACATCTGTGTATTTCTGCGTAAGTTCTATTAGTCATAGCATCGAATCAAAAATGCCGCTTTTAATGTAGCTGTACGGTTGGGCTTCCTACAAAGAATCTGCAAGATTTATCTTGCGCGGGTCGGCTAGTATAAATAAGGTTCCATGTCATAATTACCTCATGCAATGTGCCTGTTACTGAGTTATGATATTATGTTATGTTATGGTGCATAAGCTGGGTTCTCTTGTATACGGAAACGGAAGCGGCAACGGAAACGTCAAAAAAAAAACCCAAGTAGTGAAATAGAAAGAATGTTTCCGCACGCCGTTTCCGTGCACATGGAAACACTCTTTCTTTTTACTATATTATTATTATTATGATGGATTTTTGCCGTTTCCGTTTCCGTACACATGAGAACTCAGCTTTAGATGTGTACCATGCATGCGCTCTCAAACGCTCTGTGAAAATGAATTTCCCTCATGGGATAATATTGTGATTCTTATCTTATAATAGTATCTTATCTTATCTATCTTATATTTTCTGTGTAATTAAAAATCTGTTATCACACACGCAGGCAGACAAACAGAAAAATACATTTTTATTCACCAAATCCCAAGAAATACATGGGCACAAATCTTGCAGCATTCAATTTCTTGTCGCATTCAATACATATCCAAAAATACGACAGAAAACTTTCTAATTTTCTCTAACCTTTGTTTTTCAAAAGCTTCAGTATGTCGCACAATGGAATTCGATATCGCAATGATAAAGAAAGAGAGACAAATGCGCTAAAATATCCCTATTATGATTCAGCTAGCCCAACATCAGCGTCGCAATAGAATTTCGATGCAATTACACATTCTGGTTAAAATTCTCAGGACGCAGCAATGTTTCATAAATGTCAAACAAGAAACAAAAAATCTACAACAATAACAGCCACTGAATTGTCCCTGGTTTATACAATGACATTAAGAAATCGCTTCAGCCAGTTTTGGCTGGGAGTCTCGGCTGGAAACATAATAGATCGGCATTGAGCATGAGAGATCATCGGCATGATTCGTCTCTATAGGTACACAGATAAACCAGATTCGGGATGACTCCACAGAAACTGTGTCAGTTACCCAGACAAAAACAAAGAAAACGACCTAGGTTACAATTATAAATTTTAATGCGCCGCCACAATGGCCAAGTGGCTCAAGTGCTTGGCCGGGGTGTAAGAGGTTCCAGGGTCCAATCCCACTACAAAAAGGACCTTACTTATTTCTCGTAGTATTTTAAAGGCAGCCTAATACCGGCAGCCTGGCAGGAGGGTGACCAAGCCTCGTCTCTAGTTCGCATGATGGTAATGGAAAAAAAACAACAAAAGGAAACAAACAAAAAATTTACTGGGTTTGATAAGAAAATAATGACCGAGTAGGTTCTCCGTGGTGTGCTGAAAGGTGTTCTGTATCCGTCTTGTCTAGTCCTTTTTAGCCTAGGCATAAGCATTAAAATTTACAAAATCCATTCAATTTGTGCTCACTGTGCCTTACATACCAGAAGAGTTGGAACTGATGCTATAATTGAAAAAAAAAAAAGTGAGAGAGAGAGAGAGAGAGTGGGGGGGGGGAGGGGGGGGGGAGAAAGAACGAGAGACAGACAGACAGACAGGCAAAAAGACAGGAAGGGGGAAGGGGAGACACAGAAGAGAGAGAGAGAGAGACAGATAGACAGACAGAGAGGAAGAGGGAAGGAGAGGCACAGAAGAGAGAGAGAGAGAGACAGATAGACAGACAGAGAGGAAGAGGGAAGGAGAGGCACAGAAGAGAGAGAGACAGACAAACAGACAGATAGTCAGAAATGCAGACAGAGAGGAAGAGGGAAGGACAGATACAGAGAAGAGAGGGAGCGAGAGAGATAAAGAGCAGTTATCAAACTCATTTTTACAACAGTATCTCGAAATATGAACATTCTATCGTGTATCTCCGATATCAACATAATTATCATCATTTTCAACAACAACGGTATCGACAAATGTCAAATACGTGGGTTTTCCACCTATCCTAAACCTCACATTCTGACAAAGGCTAAGTTTCCAGCATAGGGAACATCCTTCGCAATTATCCGCACGACAATTAAGCATACAGATAAGAATAATCATTGTTAACTAAAATGATTTCATTGTTACGCCAAGTGACGTTTTGTTCCGCTACCCGGAACCGAAATTCTAGCTTTTCAAGTTCTTTGTCCTCGCAAACATGGCCCGCCAGCTGTGACACGGCTGGATAGTACAGTGTACTGTTGACGTTATCAAGCTGTTGACTTGGTACAATAACTCGTTATATTGATCTACTTATCAGATAGAACAGTGCGGCACGTGCCATATAACTGAAGTCTTGTATCATTGTTCATTGTGTGCGCTTATATTGCGTCCGACCCCCCGTTGTCTCTCATTCTTCTATCGAAAGGATCACATTTTAGAGTGGGAAGTACGTTGTGATAGTCTCACTTCACTTTTCAAGTATTCTATAATTACAACTACAATATTGACAACTAACAATAGGCAAACCTGAAGGCTCTCTCTGTATCTTTTCTTTCTTTCTTCCTCTCTTTCTTACGTTCTCTCTGTATTTGTCTCTCTCTTTCTTTCTTTCTCTCTTTATTTGTGACTCTCTTTCCTTCTTTCTTTCCTTCCATCTATCTTCTTTTCATTCATTAATTCATTCTTTCTTTCTTTCTTTCTTTCTTTCTCTCCTTTAAGTAATAAGAACTGTTCCTCGCTAGATCTTTCATGCATTACATAAAATATTCAGTTCTCAGAGATCAGTTATTACTTGAAATACACAAGAAGAGTACGCCCGTTAGACAAGTGAATATTCATCATGTTCGAAAACGTTGCTGGTATTTTGGAGAGGGATTTTCGGCTGCTTCATTAGAAACACATTTGCTTTTATATAATAATATTATTATCCAACAACCGCTCTATCTTTGTAACCACATACTTACCTGTCTGCTTTTCCGTATATCCACAGCTGTGACTAAGCCTAACTATATAATTTACGCTCTAATTAAAAACCTTGAATTTCCCAAACTGCTCATGGAACAAAAGCCGCTCTCTAACCACAGAACACTAACACCTGCACACAGGCGCGCGCAACACAGTTACAGGTGTGGGGTGAGTTCTTCAAACACCTGGTGAGCTGTCCCTGAGATCAATGGAATGCAACAGGATCTCCACCAAAGAAACAGAAAATCGTGCAATTCACCTCGACAAGACATTATAGCTAGATGTGTGCCACATTTCTACAAAGGTTCCTTACCATGTCACTTCAGGTGATATGCCTGATATTGAGTTATGACAATTATGTTTATGTAATGATGAGTAAGATGTACGTACTACGTGCTCCTAAAACACTCTGTGAAAGAGAACGTCCCTGGTGGGACAATAAAATGATTCATATCTCATTTTGTTATATTTTTTTAAAATCTCAAAAACTGATCTGAACACTTTTGGAAGCTGCTCGGCTTTCCGATCCTTTCAAGATAATCAATATGTGCGCAAAAAACTTTCTGATCCCAAATGTCCGTTGCTGATTCTTTCGACATGAAATTTATTTATGAATAAAGCACCATATTCACTACTTATATCTCTGTGTTCATTTTATTTTCATGCCTGAATGTAAATTGCGAACAAAACTACACCTGAATGACTACTTCGTACTGCTCTACGGGTCGTTCAATCCTCTCTTTGTTTATGAATGCAGTATGACAAACAAAGATGCTCTCCCACGGTGAAGGTTATTGCAAATGCTAAACAAACACAATTGTCGATGGGGAAATAATGGGTTGCAAAGTTGAATGTAACCTCAAAACTGCTCTGTTTCCAAAACCTTCACATATCGCGACCTAAGTTTTGTTTTGTTCTAAACTCCATTTTCTGAAAAAAAAAATAAAAAAATCTGGAGATATTTTAGCACACAGAAGAGATATATATAACTAATGCAGACTCTGGCACTTGTTTAAAATGCGTTGTGGCACTTATCAAGCTATTGCACAGCTCTGATTTGTTCTACCCCCTGTTCATAATAAACTAAAGCCGGAAACGTTTAACCTGGACATTTTGAATTGTACAGAGAGTGGACTTGGAACACAGAAAGACTAAGATCTCGATATCGGCGGGGTCATTAAAACAAAGGACATTTTTCTGCTTAGCATAATGGCAGTACAGTGTCCCAGGTTTAACCAAAATTCGCAGGTGGCAATTTTAAATGAAATGATACCAACGAAGTTCCTGTTAACTCACTATGACAAGTTGTTTTTTTTTTTTAACCGCTTATTTCCCCCCCCCCCTCCCCCCAACCCCCCATTTCCTCCCGTTGCACCAAAATGTACAAGCTGTTATAAATTGCCACTACACCAGCGGTCCACTGACAGAAATATACAGTGATAATACAAGTGACAGCCCACCTCTTTTACTTGCCCACGGCCAGGTAAAAGATTTGCGCACACACACACACACACACACACACACACACACACACACACACACACACACACACACACACACACACACACACAAACACACACACACAAACACACCCAAACTGATCAAACTCGCAAGAAAAAAAAACCATCATCTCTTGTAAAAACATGAAACTGTGTGTGGGTTTTTTTGTTTTTTTTAACAAACCGATTGTCTCCGCAAGTATTAATTCCGGTGCACAAGAAAAAGTGTATAGAACAAGCGATTGCATGACCTTCAGCTTCCTGCAATTTCTATTTACATGTAGAGTTGACGAGAGGGTAAAACACTTCGAATGAATTGTTGCAGTGAATAAAAACAGAATGATTTTGACATTTTCGAAATTTACGAGTCATTGTAATGATTTCTGTTTAAGAAAGAAATATTGCACTACCGCGGAAAAAAATAAAATAAATGAAATATGGATTTAACTAGAAGTGTAATGATATTTTTTTGTCATCGTGAATGTTTTTATCTACTCTCTGAGTGCATTTACGTGGTTGTTGAGTAATATAAAGACAAGTGCTCTGTCATGACATTTAACTTGCGATATGGCTCTCGGGTAGACTCACAGCTCCATGTGTATTCGCACATTTGTAGATGACATGTTTTTGTTTTTGTTTTTTTTTTTCAAAATATTTTATGAACTCCTTGAAGATTTTTTTTGTCTATTGATTAATTGGGAGTACAAAACATATTTCAAATCTTTATGCATTTTTTGAAAATGTATTCAAGATGAGAAATACATTTCAAGTAAAACGGTGTTGTTTTTTTTAAGCCTAAACTTTAGGCCTTTCATGCTTACACGGTTTCATGACTGTCAGCGGTTTGCATTGTACATTCATAAGACACTTTCCTTTAGTTTCTTAAACTCATTCGCTCACTCACTCACTCACTCATTCATTCACTCATTTATACACCCACCCAATCACTCACTCATCACAAGATACTACGGAATTTTGACCGCTGATATAAACTTTCACACTTTCACGTGAATTCCTTAATTAAACTGGAAATATTAATATTTAACAATTCTACCGAAGGTATTCAACCAACATCGATATATAAATACATGTACTCACAATTTTGTACTCTACCAGTCTTGCCGATTGAGAAATTGTTGTAAATATAATAAAAAATATCAGCAGCACAAAAGATGATATTATCCGCTCCAACAAAATTCACCAAGTAGTCCTATATTTACCCCTGCTGATCCTTCTAAGTTTTGCAAAGTCAGTGTTTGGGATTTTCCCGCTGCCTGCACGGTATGACATACCTATTGAACGCGACACTCGCAGGTCCCGTCTACTCGTGCACGTCGTTCAAATACCTCACTGTTTGATCACAACGCCGCTGGAAACGGAAGACAATAATAATTTCACACCAGAAGGCGGAATCTCCACCCACCCTCCACCCACTTCACGAAAACCACCACCCGTACCTTCACCACAGAAAACCGGTTATTTCAACAAACAAAATGTATTTATTAAACACAGATCATTAAAAAAAAATATATATATATTTCTTTAAAAAATCTTGTAGTTTGCTTCGCGGAAAGAAAAGCAAGCAATCCTGAATTTGTAACCCCCGTAATACAACACGCACATACATTAATGACGATTAATAATCAGTAGGCAGCTGTAATTATGGAACTGAAGTTTTCTTCGCTCGTTTGAAACAAATTTAAACACTGGTAAATAGAATGCAACTCATACTTGACGTCGCTGGTTTGTTTCATTTGACGTCACAAAACTTGAGCTCCTACGAAATATTGAATGTTATTTCGTCTTTCGTCGGAAGTTCCAGGGCCGTATGTTTCGTTGTCCTATGAGTTTCAGTTTTTTGTTTTTGTTTTTTGTTTCTTTGGCGAGTGCACTTGCTTAACAGCAGTGCCCACCCCCCCCCCCCACCCCTAAAAAAAAACAACAAACTAATCTTTGCAAATGTGCAAGCTCAGCAGCCGTGCACAAGGGGGTCAAACATCACAAATTTTGGTGACGTAAGTAAAACAAACCAATAAACGAATTAATTATTCTCGCTCAGTATCATTCTTGAGATTTAATTATCCAGGGATTCTTTTCGTTTCCCAAAGTATCAACTCAAAAAAATATTTTAAAATGGCACACTTGGGAAAGTTTACTTGGAGCTCCCGTGTTGCTATTATTATTAACATTGTTTCTCGATGATGATGTTGTTGTTGTTGCCATAAGTGTACATTCCTGAAAATACATAATGAGATTTATCTTACACAGCGATCTTATTCTGACTATTTGGAATAGATTACACTCAGGTAACAGGTGGGCGCGCAAACTGTAAGCTCAAGCAGTGACAGATCTGTTACATGCATTCCAGATAGTAGCCTGCAGTACAGAGTAGTGTGCAAGTGTGTGTGTGTGTGTGCATTTGTATGTGTGAGTGCATCCCGTGTATTGGTATATGTGTGTATGTAGGTGGATGTTTGCGTGTGTGTGTGTGTGTGTGTGTGTGTATGTAAGTGTGCATGTAGTATTTCTGCTTTAAAAAAAAAAATTATACAGATTTTTGATGTCGTGAAAACATAACACTGATGTAACGTAAGAACAAACTCAATATTGTCTGTCTGTCTGTCTCTCTGTCCGTCTGTCTGTGTGTCTGTCTTTCTGTCTGTCCGTCCGTCCGTCCGTCTGTCTGTCTGTCTGTCTGTCTGTCTGTCTGTCTGTCTGTCTGTCTGTCTGTCTGCATGTCCACCTAGTACCTGTCTATTTATAAAGGCATGTTTGTGTATGTGTGCCTAACAATCTGTAGTTTGGACACGTTTAGGAATTAAGCAAAACCAGCAGCGACGCAAACGGCAGCAACAACAACAACGACAATACCAACAACTTCAGCAAAAACAACTACAGCAACAACAACAACAACAACAATACGGAGAACAACAGCTCTATAAAGCAACGAACTAACGACGCACCGTCTTTATTATATGGATATTCTGATTACGCGCTGATAAACTCCATTTTGCTACAAGTTTCTGTCAAGGACCTAATTTCATGTCAGTGGATGTACATGCAGTTTATTGCGCAACACGCCATTCTCCAATTTGATAACAACAGCGACAAAACAGGGCAAATTAAGCCAAAATACGCAGTTGTATCTCACATAGAGTCTATATCCGTATTAAGGTAACAAATAATATCGAAGAATAGTGAAAAAACAAAATCTTTTGGGTATTGACACAGGACAAATTAAGCTATAATACGCAGTTATATCTCACATAGAGTCTATATCGGTATGAAGATAAATAAATTATTATCCAAGAAGAAGAAGGGAAAAAAAATCTCACTTCGGTATTCAAAATTACAATACAATACCGTCCATCCCAGGCCGACAATAAGCCACCCTACCAATGTAGCTAATCTACAGGGCAAGACGAGGGAAATGACTGATCGATACTAAACAAACACTCGGCGTGTTAAATCTGACTCATTTTACAGCGTCTTATAGACTGAACAAGGGAGATCATTTAATTTACCTTCTTTGTCACGGTTGCTTTTTCCTTGCTCGGGCTTTCTCACTTTATGTATTGAGGGAAAAACAAAAAAGAAGTTCAAAAGCTCCGATTTTTTCTGTAAAGTTCTGTTTGCTATTTAAGGGGGATATCATACTATGCCCAGAACGTCAAAGCCAGTTGCTGCCAGCAAAATAATTATACACCCGAGAAATTATGGCGGAAGCTGACCATTGTGTCTTCGGACCGGCGTTAGTATGATGGGATCTTCCCTGACTTACTGAGAAAATGTAGGAAATTGTGGTGTGCACTTCTTGCCTGCCAGCAGCTGACTGTGCCGTTCGGGCCTTAGTGAGAGCCCACCCCCCCCCACCCCAAAAAAACCCTCTGCGCCCCAGAAATACCTCCCTGAAAGAGAATGGCTATTAGAATGATGAATGTCCATGTCCCCAAACGTTCAATGGTGTTTTGCATGTATTATTTGACTGTTTGATGAGAAACACATCGAGGGTTGGCAATCAAAATGATTCATGTCCAAACAGTTCAAATTGAGATACCCAAGTTTGAAATTTGAAACCTTAATGAAAATTCAGATAATTGCAGTAACTTCCACACGGTCACCTGAATTGTTTTATTGGGTTATGAAATAAAGTCACACACACCTTGTGTCTTCGATATCTACAGGCATTTAAGTGCAATGAATAAAACTGGACACAACACATTCTGGTTGACAACCCTGGATATATTTGTTCTCTATATAATGTAAGAAAATCCTGTGTTTTCTGGAGGTGATGTTAGGGGCAAGATTAGGGTTGAGGTTAGCGATAGGTGTAGGGTCTGCTGACTTAGTAGCCTAGAGAAACTGTTTCCAAATAAATAACAAAATAAGAACCTGGCCATTTTACTGGTAGAATTCCACGAGTCAAAATAGAATAGCAAACGACACTATAGAGGCCTTTGGGGCCGAGTTCCGAATGAATGTTGCATGGCAGTAACACTTTTCAGAAGAATTATACCCACAAAATAAGATAACAAGTCACGATGAAGGACAAGAAATAAATTTGGTAATCCTCCTTGAAATAACTCGCCAACAGGCAATGCAAAAACACACAATCCACTGTCTGAGAATGCAAATCAATTGATAACAAAAACCACTTCAGACACAACCCGGTCTTTATAACAATTATGAAAAAATTTTATAAGACAAAACTCACGCCTTGTCTGTTTGAGTAGTGACGGCCTCACGCGAATGACACGGAGACAGTCGGTTCATTGTTAGTACCTCAGGTATACGCGCGCACGTCACTCTGACGATCTCTTTACTCCCCTCGCCGATCTACCTGTCAAACACAAGGGCGATAATTCGCCGCTGCTGGATAGAAACAAAGGGAGACCAGTCATGTAAACATTGATTTTTTTCTCTTCCTTCGCGTTGCCAACGTCAGTTTTGTAATTATTGTGAATGTCTTAAGTAGTCGGTCGCTTCCAAAGCTTGTCGCGATTACCAGCAATTAAAGCTTTTCTCCGAACCAAGGGGAAAAAAATAGCAAGCATATCGAGAAAGGTATAATAATGAAAACACGAAACGATACATTTCGACCAATCACCGACGGAGATTCCAACACCAGGCGCATGCACGTGAAATATCCATATACCGACAATTATTCTTCGGATTTCAATAGGGTAAAAAGGTGGGGATACGGATCGTGCGCAGAACTGAAATTGATTTGCATTTGATAAGCACACAAGTAAATAGAATCTCTTTAATACACCGGCAAAAACACACACCCGCTTAGAGAGTTTTGTTTGGTGAGTAAAGTGCTTGATTTTTCTTCCTCGTTTGAAGTTTTTATTTGCACAGCCCGGGTATGTTACAAGAGATCTTCGCTAATGCCCACTGATACAGACGTTAAACAAATGCTACAAAAAACCAGGAGCGTGGACCACTTCCCACTGCTTTCCACATATTTGTCTTATGCGTAGTTTTCCTGTAGTGGTCAGTGAAGCTGTGCTTTCATGTGTGCGGAAACGGAAGCGGTAGAGGAAACGTCAAAAATCCATCAAATAGTAAAAAACAAAGAGTGTTTCCGATTGTACGGAAACAGTGTATACATGAAATCACTCTTTCTATTTCACTATTTGACGCGTTTTTTGACGTTTCCGCTTCAGTACATAATTATGAAAGCACAGATTAACAAGGGAAATAAAACTCGAAACAAAACATCTATCCATATTACCTGTGACGTACCAAAATACGTAACCATACCAACCTACATCCACACCATTTTACCCTCAACAAACATTTTTCAGAGAAAAAAAAAAAGGTGTATCGTACGATATACACAACTTTCATCGGGTATGTAATCGTGGTAATCGACACGCCCCGCATTTACTATACAAACATCCATATTGAGGGCTAACTCGCCATGGGAGATGAGCAGCGACTCCACGCTCACGGACCCTCCTAAAGTCGCGTTCTTGTAGCATCCCTATTATGTGACTCAAATGGAACTCTCCTCACCGAACAGTAGTGGAATGACACGATTGGCTATCAGTATTCCTGCCTTATAGTAGGTCAACCCGTCCTGGCGTCTGTGTGTTGGAAAAACAGCTCCAATGAAGGCCACAGATACGACGTATAAAGAGTTAGGCAATTACATGAAAAAAAGTAGCCTATATCTGCCAAGGGATGAAAACCTCTGTTAAAAAAACAACAACCCATTCCAGCAGTAATTGGGGGCGTAGTGCTCAAGTTAAAAAGAGATGGAACACACTCCAGAAAGAGTACAATTATAATAGCTATGTACTTAATATGTATGTGGCTGAGCTAATTTCGTGAGCCGCTCTCCAGTCCAAAGACAGAGGGACATAGCTCTCGCCGCAGAATAGATACAATAGCTCCCGCTTTACACTCCTGGACCAACTGCAAAATGCTGAGTGGCCTTGCGAAACAAAGTTCTCAACTCCCCCTACTTTACCGCAGTGCAGGAATGTATCCGACATCGGGCTCACAGAAAGAGTTCAGGCCATGTAGTCAGGTTACCTTAGCTTTCAGACTCAAAATAAAATGAAGATAAGGCGCAGTTTACGACAAAAATTAACAACCTTCATGTAAGCTAATATTATTTCTCCTAAATACATCAAAGGCGAAACCAGGGGATAGGATAACGTTTACACTAGACTTTTTTTCAGTGTCGTCTAAGGTTTTAAATGAGAAGAATGCAAAGGAGAGAGAGACAGAGAGAGAGAGAGAAAGAGAGAGAGAGAGAGAGAGAGGCAGACAGAGAGAGAGACAGAGAGAGAGCAATGATGACAAAGGATTAAAAAAAGACAACAAAGAAATTATGTTCTGCATGAATCACAACAAAAACAACAACGACGTCTACACAGCTACACAGGGAAGATATGAGAGAAATTGGCATGGCACAGGACAAAGTTTGAAGAAGAGGAACCTAAGAGCTGGAATGTAGTGTGTTGAACGTCGAGACAGAATATGGATCAGAACAGCATGCGTTTATACTGGCGTTAGCGTTGCATTCTCTGGCCTCACAAAGAACTGCAGGGAAACTTTAGCCGTTCACAGAAAGACGCAAGTTTAGGAATCAGCTTTACTTTTTTGTCTTTGGTCTTTTGGGCAATAAGGAACCCCCCCCCCCCCCCCCCCCCACCAACACCACCAAATACACACGATCTTTTCCTCCAACACTCACGCATGCAACCACACGCACACACACACATACACACAAGGAACAGTGGCCAGGCAGAGGGAAAAACTGAAAAGTGAGGGCTATGACGATGTATGACTAAATAATCACAATAACAATAACAACACACAAAAAAAAAGGTTCTTAACTCTCGAGGGCCAAGTGTAGGCCTACCATATTGAGATAGATCACTTGGAGATAAATGCTTTATCTTTGATACACTTACTTTTCCAAGTTTATTATCAAATAATTTTTCCAATTACATTAGATCTACAATAATCTGACTATTCAAAACAAGTTCAGCATATTATTTCAGAAGTTCTGAGATTGGCAATTTTCGTCTGGGCACTGGAGGGTTAATAATAATCTTACCTAGAGAAAGGACAGGCGATGGTTTTACGGTATGTCTAAGCATCGCAAGGCTTTGCATCCTAGACTCGGTAAAAATTGAACGTCTTATCGCTGTTTTTTTTTCCTACTGGGAGATGCATACCGACGGGAGATGGACGATAGGTTCCTTTCTAGATTAAACGGGGCGCTCAAGGTAAATTTACAGTATAAAGCCCTGTACAGTAACAGTGAGGATCCTCTGTAACATCGGTTTCCCAAGAGTTCCATTTTTTTTCTTCATTACAAAGAAACCGAATTTCTCATTGACGGAAACAAAGCTCATTTGGGCTGCGAAACAACGACAAAGTGTAAGTCATAACTTAAAAACAACAACAACAATGATACCTGGTATATTGTATAGTAATAATAATTGGCTAAAGTGCAGGAGGAGTAAGGAAGAGTACACGGGGATTCGTGACATGCAACCCCTTTCTTTAATATCTCACAGGTTTCCATTTTTGTACATGAAAAATCTGAACATGCGCGCACATAATGTCACAGGCGGTAATTATGGCTTTACGAATCTTGGCTCTCTGATTTCGTGCGTTTTACATCCTGGATAATTTTCGCGCATTTTACACCTGGCCTTTAAAAAATTTTTATTTTTTTTCCCTTTTGCGTGCATGTCATATCCTGGCCTTTCTTTCCATACATCTGACATCCTTGATTTTTCCGTGCATTTTACATCCTGGTTTCTGTTTTTATTATTATTGTTTTTAATTGTGAATTTTACACCTTTGTTATTTGCGCCTTTTAAATTAATCCTGCCTTTACTTTCTTACTTTCTTCTTTACTTTCTCCGACAGCCCCAAATCGTCTTCCCTTGACATCATAATCAAAGATACTAGAAACAATAAGATGAGACAGCCAGCACTTTTAGCGTGCACAGATTTCGCATCGCCGCCTAGCGGCGAAGGCGCGGACAATAATGAACAATGCCGTATTTTACAAAGCCAAAAAGGGGAAATTTTGAATTTTGTCCACCGTTTAGCTATCGCTGTTGGCCTTGATTGACATCACTTATTTTGTAATTTTAACTTCAACCGCTGTGGGGAAAACTGGATTTTTTTTTTTTTTAGTCGCAGTAGCACAGTAACAAATCAGCATCATTAATTTATCATTACATCAAGCATTCTTTTCATGCTGTGCGCCATGGGCCCCGCCCCCGATCAGCGCGCAAATTGTCTACACGATTTTTTTTTTAGAGGTGCAAAGAAGGGAGTGTCTCACCCTATCGTTTCTATTATCTTTGTCATGATCATACGAGACTGTTCTAGGCCGAGACACCATGTAGAAACTTGGTAGTAAATCCCACTTCATAGTGATGAATCTCTAAAGGCCATCCATTTTGTGGATTTGTGAGTCACTGATAACAACTTTAGAGTGACTAATGAATTATTTTATTAAGTCCATTGAAATTTACCTACGTTTTATTTCTTCAAGTCAAGGGGGCAAAAACACAGTCTTTCTTATTAATCTGTCTCTCTCTCTCTCGCGCTCTCCTCTCCCTCTTTCTTTCTTTCTTTCTTTCTCTCTCCCATCTTAATCCCTCCCCACCCACCCACCCCCTCAGAGCACAGAAATCTCGGCCACACTCCCCCCCCCCCCATACACTCATCAATTCAGGCCTTGAATAAATACAGTAATCCTGAGCAAATCCTGTCTTCAATTAAAGACATCACAACTCCCTGTCAGCCCTTCGGCCTACGACGTTTTCAATAAAATAACAGGCCGGAGTAGGAATAATTTCGCTTACAAGCATTACGATTGGACTGGTCGAAAGCAATGAGAGCCAAAATGTACCATCACCAGATACCGTCGTTAGCATTGAGATGGAATTCTGAGCGCGTTCAAATCTTTCCTTTCTATATTTGTTTTTCTTTCATTTTTCTTCCCCTTTCTCTCTACTTCAATCTCCTTGTCTGTCAGTCCGTCTGCACCTCCATCTCTCTGCCAATTTATCTGCTTGCTGGTCATCTATCCAGCCATATACACATCCATCCACTCATCCATCCATCCATCCATCCATCCATCCATCCATCCATCCACCCACCCACCCATCCATCCATCCATCCATCCATCCATCCATCCATACATCCATCCATCCATCCATCCATTCATCCAGCCATCCATCTCCTCCCATTTTCAAATAACTATTATAATGAATCACCCCCTTTCCTCATTCTTTACTTTCTGTTTATCTTCCTCCGCCCTTCAGACTGCACTCACTAAAACACTTTTTCAGCATCTTCATTCCATCTGTTTTCCTCCCCACATTTAGTTTAGTATCTCTAAACAATTTACTGAGATTTTATACAACACGTGGACATCTCCAGTCGGGCCGACCCGAGACTTAAGAATGAAGAGCAAAGGCAGGCAGTGCCCTTGTACCTTTTCAGGTGCTTAAAAAGACAGCATATTTTGCCCACATAAGTTTTGCCGACCAACAACGCGAAGTATTCGAGCAGTGACAAAGCCCACACGTTGAAAACCGCTGAATTAAATTAAAAGTCAGCCTAGCTGGAAGAACTCAGAGGTCAACACAGCGGGACTTCCGTAAACTCATTTTCTCCCGTCTTTATCTCCGACAAAGCAGGTCTTCGATTGGCTCCAGATCCCTGCTGGTATCAGCGCGGCTTCCCACCAAACAAGTAACATAATATAAGCTCAGTGGTATTTTTGTAGACGCTCTTTCAAACAACTCACTCCACTTGTCCAATGTAAAATTGTGAGGAAAATAATAATAATATGATAATATATTTAATTCAGTCTTTTCGCGACGCGGCGAAACAGCATAAAACTCAACCCTGTTCAGAAAATGAAATGTTATGAAGATTACACGTTTGAACATGAAAAGAAAAAAATCCTTTGAAATTTCTGTTTCACTCTGCCAAGACCTTTCTGATCTGACTTGGGGGGGGGGGGGGTATCTAACCAGTATAACTGACGGCTTTAGTTCTACATAAAGGTCATGCCCGAGGTCACAAAAAGCTAGAACTACCCTATGCAAAGAGTTGCACTTTCTCGTGCATTCTTTCACTCTGAATACTTCAAACTCTTTTAAGATGTCTCACTCTAAAAGTGACAGACCAGGGTTAATGAGCTTTGCACAGAAGACAGTATACTCGTTCATTTTTATGCACAATTTTCCTGTTTGTTTTAGAGTTCAGGTGGACTTAGACAAGGTATACAGCTAACACACTCATTGAACATAGAACTAACATCTTCAGCCTCACGTATTTCAACTGTTCATCTTTTCGCCAGGCTGCAAGGCTCGGAGCAGGAACAAACCTTTTCAGAGAATAAAATGTTGTGAAGTTTATTTATTTTTCAAAATTTATTTACTATGAAGCCTCTGTTTTATACTGTCAAGAAACTCTGTTAATTATACCCCGTAATCGGAATTCTCTATACTTTCTTCAGAAATACGACTGTGCAATATAGTTCCATGTTGCACGCTCCGTCATTGCAAGCTTGTACACCACGTCATTTTGCAGGAAGAGTAAACATGAATTGGAGTATTTATTGCAAAGCTTTGCTGAGCTTTTCTAAATCCAAGCTAAGTTGTGTCAACTTATTCTTTCAGAAATATTTATGATTTATCTGTTTTTATTCAAAGCCACAGTCATTTATTATCTAACTGTTCTGCTGGTAGAATGAAAAGATTATTGCATTTTAGTGGCAAAAAATATTTTGCACTTGTTCCTTTCGCGCAATTGAAAACGCGAAAAGAAAACGTGCAAAATATTTGCCAATAAACTGCAATAATCACATAATACCAACTGGCATATCACCGAACCATAACTTAACTGCCTATCTATTCTGCCAAACAGGAGCAAACCAACCCCTTC
The DNA here is from genome assembly GCA_963931925.1 of Onchidella celtica. Lineage (NCBI taxonomy): Eukaryota > Metazoa > Mollusca > Gastropoda > Systellommatophora > Onchidiidae > Onchidella > Onchidella celtica. The sequence goes on from OZ007569.1 coordinate 44,808,064, forward strand.
CAGCGAATTAATGTTATTGAGTTTAAACGTTCTTTACAATTACCAAGAAACCTTTGTCTGACAATGCCACGACCTCTGATACCAGCCTACACCGTATCTAACTAAATTACCTTGTTCTAGAGAAGATGAGATATACAATTTGAAAGTAAAAAAAAAAAAAATACAAAATGCTGTGTGTCATTTTCTTGAAAATGATGGCAATCGATTCCCGGTGAGAAAGTAATAGGCGACAATGTTCTAGGTAATTGTAGCTTGTACAGTTGTAAACTACACACATTGGCAGACCACAAGTGACCTATGTAGTTAGCCCTGTTTACCAAGGCGTTTACCAACTAGACGGAGTTTTCGTTTTCCAAGTACAACCAGTTCACATCTGATTCAAAATCCAAGCAGTCCATAGTTCCATTCTGTGGATCCACTACAGAACTTTCCGTTGGCATGAAGCTTGTTCTCTTATCTCTAATTATCTCAGTGAGAATATGTTAATGCAAATACGTCATAAAGGGCCTGGCCGTTCCGCCTCCAAGCTGAGCTTTTCTCCTATCCAGGTTAAAGATAATATGAAAATACGGGTCTTTCAAATAATGTTTGACTCCACCAAAGAGCTTCAGAATGGTGTATCGTTGTATAGAAATGTTTGGGGCGTGGTCTCGCTCATATTGCAAAATGGCAGAATTAATGCTGGAACCTGACCTCCGTTTGTTACATTTTTGGTCTTGCTACGTGCAAAATCAGGTAACATGCCAATATACACGGGGAAGAGCATACTGAAAATGAAAGAGATAGAGGCAAAGCCTGAGAGAGAAAGAGAGAGAGAGAGAGAGCGAAAGAGAGACAGAGACAGAAAGAGGGAAGGAGAGAGAGAAGTGAGAGAGTCAAAGCCTGAGAGAGAAAGAGAGAGAGAGAGAAAGAGAGAGAGAGAGAGAGTGAGAGAGAGAGAGACAGAGTGAGAGAGAGAGAGAGAGAGAGAGAGAGAGATCACGCCCAAACACATAACACTGCAACCCGACACACAGAATGCCGAGGCGGACCATTCCTTCTTTCACAATATCATTATGTCCACAACTTGCGCGCGTAAAACCACGATGAGTACTACTCACAGAGCTCTGTGGTACTAGTTTTTTTTTGTTCAATTATGAAGGGGTGTGGTGTGAATTGTTGCATTGTTGACATGGATGATATTCACGCAAGTCGACGGGCGGAATTCGGCCAATTGAACTGTCTCCCTATCCTGTGTCTCGTCTGTAACTATATACACACATATTATTTACAGATTCGCAGAGTAAACAACCATGTTGACCTCCAATCAATTTCTCCTCGTACGCTCGAAGGTCTCAGTACGTATCTAATTATCCCTTGACATTTCATTCTCTTGAATGAAAAAAACTACCTACTCAGCGATATCTGATTTCTGACATCCAGTAATTTTCCAGTGGAGGCCACGTGTATATTCAAAGATAAAGTTAAAATGAAAAACAAAACAAAAAATATATTATAAAGGTTACTAAAACTCTGAGACAAGCACATTTAGACCTGTGCATGAGTCGATTCATACATTAATTATCAAATGACGACATTCAGGTTTTATGGCAAATCTGCATGTGTTGGAATTAGAGCAAAATTAAAAAAAAAATTTAAAAAATATTTAAACAATGAAAATAAGATATCTGTCTCCTTTTTTCTCTTACCTTCTCTCTCTCCCTACTGCATCTATCCCGTTTATCTCTCGTCCCCTCTGTCTACCTCTCATCTGTTTAATTACTGCCGTCTCTCTCTCACACACACTTCTCTCTTTCTTCGACTCCCGGGATCCCGCACTCTCCCGACTGTATCTATCTCCTTGATCTTTCTCTTTATCTCTCTATCTGTCTATCTGTCTTCTCTTCTCTCACCATTCTTTTCCTCACTCTGTCTCTCCCTTTCTCTTCTCTTCTCTATTTACACCCACACATAGGCTCCCTGTCGGTCTGCCTATCTCTTCCCTACCAGTGTAAATGGAATGAATTAAAAAAAAGAATGTTTAACAAAGCATAATGAAAAATGAACCATCACTTCCAAAGTTCTTATAGAACAAAACAAACCCTTTTTCTTCCCCGATGACAAACAAATTAAGTTCTCTCTCCTAAGTCCATCAACAAACTATCATTACAGAACAAAGCGAATAATTTTTCTTCCCAGACAAAACCAATAATTTTTTTAAGTTAAAGCTCTTTTTTCTCACCTGCGTCTACCCACAAACCATATAATTATAGAACAAAGCAAACCTTCTTTCCTCCCAGATGATCAACAAATTTAAAGGTAGGTCGTCCTACAAACTAGCGATACATTATCCTTTATTTATCCTTTCTTCACATGAAACAAAAAGAGGAGGGAAGGGTAAGGAAATCGACAACAGAAAATAGTTTGAGTCTTTGTTTCCACCCAGAAGGCGTAAATACATGAACTTTAATTGACCTTTCTAGTGTAACAATAATTAACAGAGAAATCAATAAGATAACTGTGTTTTTTTTATATCATTATTATTATTTTTTGTTGTTGCTGAAAGACGAGCAACTGCCGTAGTTAAGACCGAAGTAATTATTTGTAGGTGTTGACAGTTTTCAGGGTATGCTAGGCTTGAGGTGTTACGGTTACACTGTGGGGCTCACGTTCATGCTGAGAATGATAGGGAAACTGTACGAAATTATACTAGATCTGAGAGGCTCGTCGGCTTTGTATAATAACATTATGTTGGTATGTTTTTTACTTTGTGTTGAGACTCGAGTCTGTATATTTTTTGTTTCATTTTTGGCTGTTGCTCGGAGACAGAGAGAGACAGACAGACAGACAGACAGACAGACAACAGAGAGGTCGAGGGACATAGAGAGAGAGATTGAGAGAGAGGAGAGATACAAATGGAGAGTAAGAGAGAAAGAGAGAGAGAGTCTTGGCGAACTGGACAAAATATTAATTGAGCGTACCAATATTTACTACACAAACAAAGTGACATACATACATATTAATTATTATCTAACTTTATGCTAAGCCTCACTCCTAGTTGAAATACGTTGCGAAAAAAGGGAAAATGCAGATCTCGTAATTATGACCATCGCAAAGAAGTTTTTAAACATCGTATATATTTCATACTTTTTTGTCTGGTCGCTGATGTAAAAATCACCAACACCGAATAACAGTGGTGGAGTACTCATCCCGCACTGCGCTGCACCTAACCTGGTGTATCAGCACTCCCATGAACGTGTCCTATCTCACCCACAGTGTCACGCCACAGACGTTACAGAACTACGGGAGAACAAATTTGTATGCGTAAGGTGCAGGCCCTTATCACTGGCTGCGCTAACAAGCCGTAAGAAAATGAGGTTTTTGTGACCCTATAAATTGTGTTATGTGCTCTTAAAAACATGCTGCAAGATTTACAGTAAATAGATAACGCGTGAGGAGAGAGAGAGAGAGAGAGAGAGAGAGAGAGAGAGAGAGAGAGAGAGGAGGGATGGACAAACTAGAAAGATACGGGGCAGTACAAGGACATAAGAATGGACGTTAAAGACAGAAGCAGAAAACGACATTGATAGACAGACAGACAGGCAGACAGAAAGACGGAGATAGATAGATAGATAGATAGATAGATAGATAGATAGATAGATAGATAGATAGATTCCCAATGGAAGATAACAAAACCCAAACAATTATTCGGACATATCTGCGACATCTCAGGGCAACATTAATTTTGAACCCAGTGCCCTCGCCAGGGAAGGCTAGTGACATACCTATCCTACACAACGCTAGCTGCAAGACTAAGCAAGACAGAATGGCACCAGCCTGTATTTCCAAAAGTCTTCAGGATGCGGACATGATTCATGTATCTCGGTATCATAAAAAACTGTGTGTTTGTTATAGCTCCACGCCTTGCCTCATGATACTGCATTTCACAGACTAATAAATTGCACTTATTAACTCTTTGTGTGCTAATCACCGATATATCGGTTCTTCCGATTGTCACGTTTGCTTCGGAAGAAAGAAAGTCGACTTTCTACTAATAGATGTTGCTGTAGTTAGTCCCAAGACACAGTATACTACGTCTTGCGTTAGTCTTCATACATCTCCCGCACTATTTTCTTCCTGTATTGGCAAATGTGGAAAAATTCAGCACACAAAGAGTTAAACGTCGCAGTTTTGTCACTCAGTATGGCACTATGAAATTCTTTGTTTTTTTTTCAGGTGATCTCTCCTGACATGTAAATATTTTCTTCTTAACAGTCATGAGGACAGGCGTAGACTGTTTCATCCAACCAGCTCCAAAACTTTCAAAACTGATTCAGAACAGCAAAATGAATGCAAAATAAATACGCACACATTTGTTTATTTACTAAGAAGAACAAAATTAGTGATCAATTAAAAGGTGGGCTTCGGGTAGCGTATTTCTGATACAGTGTTCTGTACACAGCCAGCCAGGTTATTCTAAAGTCCAGGTCAGGCGGGAAATCCTGCCCCCCCCCCCCTAATTTTAAACTGCTCTGTAAGTATTCTGTAATTATTGCTAAATATATTTATTTATCATAAGATATTTTATTTTGTATTAATGGTTTATGAACCTTTATAAACTGGTGATAATTTGTGCTAAAGCGTGTCCTTGTTTTCTCTTTACAATATCAGTACTCATTAACCCCCCCCCCCCCTCATCCCGGTAGGTGCAGCCATGTTGGAATTTTGGGGTTTTTCTCATATTTTCCTGTTCCTGGTCTTTTGGTAGGTAAGATCGAGCACCTAGTCTTCTCGGCGCGGATAAGGACGAAAAATTCGGAGGGCCCGATCGAGTGCACGTTGCGCACGTTAAAGATACCTTGATCGAAAAGAGTAGGCCGAACAGGCCGCTGTCCGGGCAAAATTCTAAAAAAACGAATCCCTAACACAACAAGAAAAATAATTTTAAAAAACAACAACACCAAAAAAAAACAGAAAAGTGAGATGTAAAGGCTAAGAGCAGCGAAACCTCCTAAAATAAAGATCTCAACACTCCCACTCCCACCCCCCTATATTAGCTGGCCCACTGCCCCCCCCCCCATTCCCCCCACCCCCTCCGCGTTCTGCTCTGGCCTGTGCACGGTGCTAAAATTCAGCTAGCTAAAATAAATCAACAGAAACGTGCCTAACTGATAATTATACACTAAATTTTCGTGCTGTGACCTGAAAGACCTTTTGTTGCTGTTACTCTGCAGAGAAAATTACAGAGCAGTGTATCTGCCGCACCGAGAAAGAGAAAACCATACGTCATTACAGTCCATGACACAGCGAAAAGCGATAACTCTGCAAGCAATCCACTCCCCTTATCACAATGGCTCATTCAGGACCATAAATAATGCCAGTCTCCAGGAAACGATAAAAAGTTAGTAAGTACATGATTTGCCAGTTGTGGTCAGATAGAGGTGCAGCATGTGAATTCCTAAGTGTGACTTCATCAGCGGTTTTCCCACCATTAGTTGAATGTTGTAACAAGTACGTAAGTCCCCCAAAGTTTTTTAGCTCTAGGGGTACGTATTTTAAAGACTTTTGTGACTCCAGAGCTGGAGAGCTCCTCCCGAAATACTCCTAACAACAGCCTTAATTAATTATTCTTTCAGATTTTCTTTTTGTTTTCCTCTTGTTTTATAGTTGAAAGGGTAGGGCTCAGGGTTAGGGATTCGATCAGATTTAGGGTTGAGGATAAGGACAGGGTTAGGGCCAGGTACGCTTAGGGTGCGTACGTACTTAGAACAACAACCACTTATCAGTTTGTGTTCATTCAATGTCCTCGTGCGGGGGATAAAAAAAGAAAATGAAAAATTACAAAGCATTTTGTTCAAACCTACACCGTCGATGTCTAGCAGGTGCAAATTGCATAAATATTTATATTTCTTTGTCACACTGATATGACAGCACATTACTCATTCACGTGTGATCCGAATAATTAAACGGCGTGTCACTATAATAATATATGAGAGTTTTCTTTCAACATAACATAACAAATATATTAGTTCTGAAAACGATTATGGACTAGCTCAGAGAGAAGTTGTTTCTCGAAAGAAATGAAGGAGAGGCTTATGTTTATCCCACTACCGGTAATGAGTCCAGTAAATAATCACCGTAGCTTCAAGAAGAAGGAAACCATTTTTTTTATTTGGGGGGGGGGCGAGAGTGGAAGAGAAGCTTACAGGTTTGTAAAATTACCACCAAAAAAAAATCCATCAATGGCCCAAAGCTCAAAATCTCCAGTCCCCACTCATAATATCCGTAGCTTCGGGGGCCTGTGGCGTACTGAATACTGAATCACGTCTGTGTTGTCTCCATTTTAGTGAGAGACTTATTATGGACTATGGAGTAAAGCAGGACCTTGCGCATTTGCAAGACTGGAAAAAGTCCGCGTCTCTAGTTCAAAACTATCTTGAGTCAGGCTGGCAGAAAGAGAAACCTCGCGAGCTGAGTCAGAATCAGAACAGACGCAAAACACATTTGACACACTGCGCCACCAGCCTCCAGTAGTCATAGCAGATTTTATTTTGTGTGAGTTTGAGTTTGAGTTTGGAGAGAACACGTCGCCACAATAACGGTAGACAGCATATAACAGAACGAAAGGACCTAGGAAGACCCTACCAGGAGCTCAAACACTATGGTCGTCTACAGTCAGCAACCGGGAAGATTACATTGCTGTCATGTTTTGTGCGACTTTGTAGATTTTTGTACAAGAATTCCTTTTGTAAATGATTAAGTAATTTCAGTTTCCTGAGTGTACGCCCCTCACAGGGCCAGGGCACCAAGTTCGCATTACTAAAATAACTTCGCTCGTTTTTTAAAATTCTTTTTTGTTTGTTTGTTTGTTGTTGTTGTTGCTTTCTTTCTGCTGGATGCTTAATCAGAGCTTGTTGGTTTTACAGTAAGAAATTATCATGTTTTGAGAATTTCTCCTGTCCTATCAGGGAACCGCGTAACTGCCAAGTACCAAATTTACGTTTTATTTGAAATGTACACAATCATGATCTTAAATACATTTTTTTGTTATACAAATAACATTTTAAATATTGTATCCCCTTTAATCAGCAGTGGGAAAAAAGAATATTTATTCAAGGGGTTACAGAATATTTGACCAAAAAAAGATTTGTCATCTGCATTTTTTACGAACACATTTTGCAAGGTTTCATGGCAGGGCCAGCGATCTCATTTTAGATGCCGGACGAAAATCTTAGCCGCTGAAGTATTTCCATATAAGTAACCCGTAGCCGTTCGGTTGCCTTAACTCGGATAGACGTCTAGACTTGGCTTACAAAAAATATACATGTATGGTTACGAAATCAAAATTTCCTCATACCTAAACTCAGAATTTCGAAATGGCGGAATGTTTACCGTCTATCTGAGGACCCAGGATCATGGCCATTTTCCCCCCTCAGATATTATATTTTCAGTCGAGTGAATATTCCATGCTCCAGGTCATGCCTGCAAAATGGCTTTTGAAAACAACAGAGAAATTGTCGTCTTAATTATTAATTCAAGCAGCTGACGTATATGCCACGCTATATGGAGAGAACCACATTCAAATCTTGAGCTAAAAAAAAAAAAAAACAGAAAGAAAGAAAGGAAGGATGGAGGGAAGGAAGAAATAAAGGAAGGAAGGCAGGAAGAGAAGAAGGGAGAAACCACCACCAACAAGGAAGGAAGGAAGCAATAAAGAAAGGGAGGCTGGAAGGAAAGAAAAACGGAGAAAATACCAACTATAGCAACACATAAACAAACAAACAAACAAACAAATCCACATCCAGTAGGCTATGTGCACTTACAAACAGTCCAGCGTGGAATACAAGAACATAACATGAAACTCTGGGGAACAAGTTGTAGCAGGCTTAAATAAATATATCCAAACCACTGCTCCGAATGGTAGCTTTTGAATGTAACACTTCCAAGCGTTTGGACTTCCCTAAACGGAAAAACCCAAGGGTTTCTCAACAAAGACTCCCCAGAATGCAAGCCTGACTAGTGGGATCTGAACACGAACACCCTCCGATGATGCAACTGGTTGCAATTAACCACCGGGTCAAAGACAACACTGTTTCGTTTGCGTAGAACGCTTACATAAAAAAAGTAACTTCAAGGATTGGGACAGCTTTTAATTTATCCTTGAAAGCGGAGTTGCCTCAAGGGGGGAACACTGTATGCACTTCGGCGTTATCCAACGTTTTATCCAGTGCATCTTTCTGTCTATCATGTGCTGCGCTGAGAGGCTGCCAGTGAAGTGCGAAATGACAAAAAGAAGAGAGAGAAAGAGAGAGAGCGTGAAAGAGAAAGAGAGAAGAAAGAGAGAGAGAGAGAGAGAGGAGAGAGAGAGAAAGAGAGAGAGAGAGAGAGAGAGAGAGGGAGAGTGAAAGAGAAGAGAGAGAGAGGGGGGGGAGAGGGGGAAGAAAGAGAGTGAGTGAGTAAAAGAGAGAGTGAGACAGGGAGAGAGTGAGAGAGGAGAAAAATATTGAAAGAGAAAGAGAAAGAGAGAAAGAAGGACAAGAAGGGTGAAAGAGAAGAGAGAGGGGGAGGGGGGGAGAGAAAGAGAGAGAGAGAGTGAATGGGTAAAAGCGGGAGACTGGGAGAGAGAGTCATAGATGACCGAGAGAGGGAGAGGGGGGGGGGCAGAGAGGACAACGTCATCAGTGGCGGAGTTCATATGCCCTCTGACATCCCAGTATCAACCTACTAACAGACCTCATGACGTCTGGCCCCTGGGAAACGCCTCTACATGGGATAGGCAAAGTGACGTGAATGTGATGAGCAGCAGCTAGTGCTTGGAAAAACGTCTCATTAGCCAGTTCTGTGTTAGCTCTGAATAGCACATGATTGTCGCTGTTATAATTTTTATTCAGCATCTTGAGATTTTAATGATTGCTTTTTTTAGCTGTTGTTGCTGTTGTTGTGGCAGACATTCGCTTTGTTTTCTAGACCTAAGTGATCATTTTATGAGTCTGTCATTATCTTGTCCTTCTTTGTCTGTGTACTTGATTGACTATCTGAGACATGAGATTTATGGTCTGGATTATGGAAGCTGACTAATCTTGTACGTCCGGCTGCCTGTCCGTCCGTTTATCTATCTATCTATCTATCTATCTATCTATCTATCTATCTATCTATCTATCTATCTATCTATCTATCTATCTATCTATCTATCTATCTATCTATCTATCTATCTATCTATCTATCTATCTATCTATCTATCTATCTATCTATCTATCTATCTATCTATCTATGTGTTCATCCGTCCATCCGTCTGTCTGTCGGTTTCGGTGTTGAATTATTAATTTCTATTCTCCATTTATCTCCCCCCCCCCGCCCCTCGCTCTATCTCGACCACCCCCCCCCTCACCACCAAGTCCACACTCTCTCCATCCCTCTCCACCTAATGGGTTTCTCACTCACCTTGTCAAATGCTGCGGCTGTTAACCTTCTGCCATGCACACGTTCAGTGAGTGACGTTTCATGTAGAATATTCCAGAAGGTCAGTACTCAGCATCTCCTGGCCCTCGGCAGATAAGACAAGCTCTACGCCCAGCCAGTAGAATCGATTAGGATCTGAAACATCCATTAAATTTATTAAATATGCCTCAATATTATAATGAATGTGAAATATTCCAATAATTTTACATAAATTATCTTCTACGAAAACGAGGGGAAGAAGAAAACAAAACGATCAAGAAGGGGAAAGAAAACAGGCGGATAGAAAGAAGAAAAAGAAAAAGTAAAGAAGAAGGAAGAAACGGAAAGAGCAAAAGAAGACAGTAAGAAAAAGAAAGAGCAGAGAAAGACAGGAAGAAAAAAGAATGAAAAAAAAGCAAAGGAAGAGAGAAAGAAGAAAGAAAGAAAAAAAAAGGAAAGAGTGAAGAAAGAAAGAAAGAAGGAAAAGAAAGAACAAAGAAAGAGAGAGAGAGAGAAAAAAAAGAAAAACAGAGAAAAATATCTTTTAAACTGCTCAGTTTGAACCTACAAATGTACAGAGAAGTTGACACAACGAAAGTAATTCACTTCCATTTCATTGGTTGGGGGTGGGGGGTCATTTTGGGGGCTTCACAATCAAAGGAAAGTATATCAATGTCAGGTTCAAGAAAATCTACTCTCACGACACCAAGAAAAAACATGAAAACTAAAGTAAAATTTTCTTTTCTGTTCAGTTTCCCAGACCATAGAAATTTGCACAGCAAAATGAAATAGTACAACTGGCCATTAGTAAGCATGTAAATAAATAGATTAAGAACAGAATGATGGGGTTCCATCGAGTATAAGGCATACTATTACTTTGCAAACCTCTGATGGACAGGGAGTGTTCTTAATGGACAGTCGTGGTAGATTTGAGTGAGGAAAAAAGAAGTAAATCTATATATTCCAATACCACTTTCTCGACCCAGTAGAGCTGTATGAGAGGAACACAAGCGTTTTAGATTTTTACTGGTCATTTTAAAAACCACATCAGCGAAATCTGTGGACACCTGAAAGAGTTCTGGATTTACTCCCACGGTCTTTTATTACTTATCACAGTAGTCACATGGTTTGAGTGGGACGCTTTCTAATGACGTTCAATTTTACATTTCAAATCAGTGCTTTGCGGACTGTAGACCAGGTCAGTCAGAAAATACGGTGTTCTTATTCGCATAAAAGCTCCTGTGAAATGTCCGTAAATATTTTTTAACACATTTTCAGAATAGGCAAAACCAGATTTATCATTGGTTTGGGCTGATACCCGAAGTCTAAGTTTCAAGACAACATTATTCCAAATGACAAAATGTTACGTGCAATTTGGTGTGGTCTGATTATGCAGATCATACTCAAACACGCGTTGATTTGCTAAAAATGTTAACCCTAAAATTGTCATTAGTCAGTTAAATTTACTAATTTACCAGCGACGGGCGACCAATGCTAATGAAAGCGGCTTTATAGAAATGTGTACTCAGTTGCAAATTTTCGGGTCCATACAACAGCAAAATATTGAATTTATAAGATAAAAACTTGCAGTTCAAAAACTCTTGACTGGACACATTTATTTGCCTTCTGACAGTAAGAGGGTTAAGTTCCGATAATGTTCTCTGGCGCAAGCTTTCTATTGGTTCAGGTCACCTAATGTCACTGAACTTGTGCTAATACGAAAATGGGGACACGGTGGTCTAGAGGCAAGGTGCTCTTGTCTCATGCCGAAGGTACCGGGTTCGATCCCCGGTCGGTGCAGGCATGTTGGCATTTTTTTTTTTTCGGGGGGAAAAATTCCTGTCCTTGATCTTATGGTAGGTAGGATCGAGCACCTAGTCTTCTCGGATGAGGACGAAAAACTCGGAAAGCCCGTGTGCACGTTGCACACGTTAAAGATACCTTGGCACTTAAAAGACGAGAAAAGCAGGCCGAACAAGGCCGCTACCCGGGCAAAAATTCTAAAAAAAACTAATCCCTACCACAAAAACACACAAAAGTTATTAACAATAAAAATAAAAGCAAGCAAAGCGAGGTGTAAAATACCAATGGCAGCGAACCTCCTAAAAGAAAGACCTAAATCCCGCAGCTCCTACCAATTGTTTTATTTTATTTCCTCTTTTGTCGGATGTTCCAAGACCATGTTAATTATGTTTCGTTCCCTTAACAGTTTCGATACATATTTCTGAATTAGTTAATCTTTGCGAGAGCGCATGCTAAGCCACAGTGCCAAAAAAAGACAAAAAAACAAAACAAACCCCAAACTACACTAATCTTTACAAGGGCGCATGGTCAGTAGCTGTGCACTGGGTGAGGGGGGGGGGCGGGTGGTTAACATCACAATTTTGGGTGACGGAAGTGAAACAAATCAACATTACGTTTTCTTTTATAAAAGTTTCCCGTGAATGACGTTAATATTCCCCGAATTTCCCACCCACCCGTCTATCCAGCAATCCACCCATCCACGCCTCAACATCTGTTATCAAAAGCGTCCTTATCAAGACTACAAAGTTTTTACTTTATCCTATCAATGTGAATGGGTCTGGCGAAATCGGGCTTAAAGTGAATTTCTTTTAAAAATCAAAATAAAATATTGCTGAGACAATGTCAAGCAAAATATTTTAACTGAATACAGAACAATTACCAATCTTGCATTTTATAAGCAAATCTCAGTTTCCACAGAAAATCCCCCCCCCCCCCCCCTCAGGAATTTGGTCTTTCACCTTAAGCCCGATTTCGCCCGGTCCATCCACAAATTATCTTACCCTACCCTGTCAATCAATACACCGTAAATTAGCAATCAATAACTCTCTTTTCACACCTTCCCATTTCATCTTATTTGTATTGAGCCAAGGAACAAAGACTTTGAGCACGGTCCATATATAAACTGCTGATCCTACGATCTATTACCAGTTTGCGCAGGCCTATCAAAGAATCTAAAGAATTAGAAAATAATGCCAAATAACCCGCCAGTCTATACAAACAAAACAATTCTGGTCTATACGGTGTATATTCAGTCTGAATACAAACGCTAATGCATCAAACAGATGGAAATAAACAAAAAAAAACCAATCGTATTATGTTTTTCCATCCATCCCACCGTCGATTTGAAGCTTCATAATGACCCGTTCAACAGCCCCCATCTACTGTTAGTAAACAATAGCAATGGATTCGATCCCAAATTTCAGCGAGTAACAACCAATGTCTAGTTCATTCCCCGATGTTTGTCCACACGTTTCTAACTACGGACAAATGCCAAAACTCCCTTAGAATGTCCAGGTACAAAGAAGAAAAAAAAAACGAAAAAAAAATTCCTTATTTATAAAGAGAGAGACTAACACACACAAAGGGGAGGAATCAATTCGTTTCTTTGCCCATCCCGAGCACCGCTGGTGAAAGAGGTCCAATTATTGGCGTAGAAAAGAAAAAAAAACGCTCTTGAGCCTTGTAGAAAAGGACCCCCTCAGTAGATCAATTTGGGTGAAACACGAGGTATAAAAGCTCGCACTTTGCGCACCTCTTGTTGTGCACCCGGTCAAAACATACCGGCGCGAGTGAGGGAGAGACACACAAGAGGGGCGATTGATTTACGAGCTGAACGCTCGGCACCGCACGGCACAATACGAGGGTGTAGCGAGAGCTGGACCGTGAAATCAGTGCGGCACTCACTTCACTCACTTTGACGTGTCCAATAGATACCCGGGGTAAACTCTACATCACATCCCTGTCACAGTATTCTTTCCTTGCCTCTGTCCACATTCTCCTCTTCTCACAAATCCCTTGATTACAGATCACCTGCTTTTCAAAATGGTCAGAACATTCTGAACTTCATAGCCTCAACTCAACGTTTGCTCTTTACTGTTTTTTCATCCTTGTCTGAATGAAATTCTTCCTTAGTTCATTACTTTGTGACGCGTCCACATACTGCACGATGCATGTCGCCATTGCACGCAATTCACCTTTCATAACCATTACATTAAATTCATAACTGTTTCAGACCACCTGCAAAAAAAAGATTTTTCAAAATCTGAATATTCCAACCGAAACCATCATAGCAAGGCCAATAATTAATACATGTGTAACTCAGTCGTTAACGGGGCAAGACTCCACAATGCACGAATCACCCCTTCTTGCCAGACTGGAAAGAAAAACAGCGTTTATTTTGCTCGTCTACTACATCTAGTCAGTGCCAGCAACATTCAAATCTGGTTCCTAGCTATGTCTTCTAGTCCCGTTTGGCTATCTTCTTCACAAAGATATTTTTCCCGTGTTAATTTTGCTTAAATCGTTAATTGGAAGAAAAAGAACATCCGTTAACAGTCACTACCCAACATTACATTCAAATCTGGTCCCCAGCTATGTAGGCCTGTTAATTGCAGTCCCGTTTCTCCATTTTCTTCGCAAGATTTTTTTTGTTCTCTTACAAATTTTGCTTAAATCGTTAAATTCTCGCAGCAAGCCAGCTGTTAAATCGACCTGAATCCAATGCAGCTCTTTCCGAAAATAATCATTTCAAATTTATGTCTTAGTTCCTCAAATCCCCAAAACACTGGAGATTCTAAGATGCGGCGAAAGGGAAAATCCTTGAATAAATTAGAAATGAGCTTATAGAATTTGCCTTAGCAATCTAATTAACACATCTGTTCAAAAGGTGAATTTAGAAGCACTCCACACGAAAACATGTAACACTTCACGCCTAATTATTCAAGCATGAACAACGCCAGAAAGGTGTTAATTCTTAACAAATTTAACTCACATTTATGACCCTTGAACTTGTAGCTATCCTGGTACAAGATGCGCGCGCATACCTGCATGTAGAATTGTGCGTACCGCATTATTCCTCGATGTTTTACTTAATCTAACCACATTGACGCTTAGTTAAGTTAGCCAAGCATTACTTGCGTGTGGTTTAAGTGTCTCAATTTGGAGAAAATATGCCGAGACAAAGTAGAAAAAAGCAAGACAAATGACGGAATTATATAACAGAAGGATAATACAGAATTAGACCCTACCACAGTCGCCCGCCAACCACCTGCGGTTCAAGTGTCAACTGCGTTTGACACAACAATAAATATATGCCCGCTCATGAAGATGAGCTCTCAAGGAACACGACACAATGTTATAGTTGGAACATTAGAATTACAATGAATGTTACAATTAAAATGTCGCCGTTATAAATAATGATGATGACTGTGTGAGAGGAACATAGTTCTCGTGTGGCAATCCTGCTGGGGGTCTGTTTCATTGTTGCACTGTTGTGTAGTTTATTTCTAGTGTCAGATGTCACAGAACAACGATCGTTTTCATATATCAAGAGAGAAAGAGAGTCACACACATACACATCCACACATAGCGAGAAAGAGAGAGAGAGAGAGAGAGAGAGAGAGAGAGAGAGAGAGAGAGAGAGAGAGAGAGAGAGAAAGAGAAAGAAAGAGAGAGAGAAGAGTGATGGATAAAGAAGAGAGAAAGAGAGAGAGAGAGAGAGAAAGAGAGAGAGAGAAGCAAACATACGCTATTCTGAACGACAAGGAGAAAGATAAGGGAGACCTTACTAAAGATAAAGAAGACAATAATAACTAACATATTTATGTATCATAAATTAAAGATGGAAATAAAAGCACGAGGAAAGGAAAGGCGGAACAACTGAAACAACAAAACAAAACCAGATTTGAGAACAATTGTGCCCAAGTATAGAGCAACTAAACAGCAAGAGTTTTTCATGGTTGAAGATGAGACATTATCAGCTCTTCGTTTTTCTCATGATGAAGTCATTTTCTTTTCATGATGGAATCTGAAAGACTGCCCCACAACTTGTTGCAGTTTAACTGCATAACCTACACGTGTCCATCACATCAATCCGTCAATAATCATCCATCCGTTCATTCATCCATTCATCCATCTGTTCACCCATCCATCCATCCATTCGTTCCTCCATCCATCCATCCATCCATCCATCCACCCATCCATCCATCCATCCGTTCACTCATCCATTCATCCATCTGTTCACCCATCCATCCATCCATCCGTTCCTTCATCCATCCATCCATCCACCCATCTATCCATCCATCCATCCGGAATCGATGACTCAATCAATCACTGATAAAAACTTCGATCGAACAGCTCCTAAGACGATGCACTTAGAATCCCTAATATTCCATAAACCATCAATCAGTCATTATTAACGATTTATGGATTAAGAGCAACCCACGGGCTTATTCAATAGTCATTGACAGAAAAATATAAACAGAAACAAAAACAAAACAGAATAACCCGAGTTGCGAGACAAGGGGGGGAATCCAAACCTGATAAAATGTGCGCACACACAAACAATTCAAAGAAGACATTAAGACTGGACGGAAATCGGCTGAGTTATCTGCCCATCACGTGCTAAATTATTTCAGTTGTCATCCGAGACTGTCAAAGCTAACAGTATTGCCCGTCAGTATTCGCCACAATATCGATACAGGTTATTTTATAAATCATCATTTCTTCGTCGATACAATAAAAATATTTATCTTTCCTGCTACGGCTGAGCCACTTTGTTGAGTAGTGCAACTGTCGCTGGCTTCGTTTTTAGAATAAAAATTATACAATATATCCAATGCACTTTGATATACCAGTTCCACATCAGCGAACAAACGAAGAATGATAGTGAGTTTATTGTTCAACAAATTCTGACACTAACTGCTTTTGGAAAGTGATATTCTAGATCTTTGATCTTCTAGTCAGTCTGAAGTCGGAACGAATCATCAGACGAGTAGAAAGACGGAGTTAGTGAGCATTAACGTGGTATCGATGGAGCGTACAATGAGTAGTTGGGTGAGGTTGAGCAAAAAGGGGGGAGGGGGAGGAGGTCAATCAGAACTAAATCAAAACTTACTGTCGAAATTCAAACATATCATAAGCAATGTTCTTACTTTTTGGTAATGTTGTGTGAGCAATGTGCATGTGTGCGGTGTGCGTTAAAGACTTGTAGGTCTTAGATATTGTATTATTTGCTGTTGTTCTGTTACTGAATGCTGTGACAACAAATTTCCTGGAAATAGGATAATAAAGTCATGTCTTATCTTATCTTATCTTATCTTATCTTATCTTATCTTATCTTATCTTATCTTATCTTATCTTATCTTATCTATCTTATCTTATCTTATCTTATCTTATCTTATCTTATCTTATCTTATCTTAACTCGGGTAGGAAGCTGCGTTCTTCTTGTTGTTGTTATTTTTTTAAATTTTTCTCTCACCAGTCGGTGGTTCAGATTTGGCCAAGGTCAGAGAATGTTGAATTCAAGAAAGAGAATAAACCAGCTAAAAAAATAAATAAAAGGATGGAGAGACACGGCGTTTACGACCGTTTTGCACACACGTCATAAGCCAATCAATGTAATGAGAACTCTATCGTGAACTATGTCTTTATATCGCTGGATAAGTGTGTATCATAGAGCAGATACAGTAGGCGTCCCTTGGATAAACGATAAAATTTACATGTATAACGGACTGAATTTATGGTTAATTCGAACTTATTCTTACATTAAGTAGTCCGTTGCAGTAAATATGTTATTGTATTAGTATCGATATTTAGAACATTGTTTATGACGCCCGCCTGTCAGCACTATTGTCAGACCGACACGCTAAACGCTGTGTATAGTCTCACAACTGTCACAACTGTCGTGTCTGTAGCCTGTCGCGTGCACGACAGCTCTGCTCACCCGGACACGCGCCTGCATGCGCATTAGAGGATTAGTCTAATAAACTAACAGCCAAGGTAATGACACCGCTTTAACGTGTCTCTTTGCAGGGCCAGAGACAGTCAGGGGCGTAGCACCCATACATGTCTAGAATCGCTCCCTTTCACCACTAAAATACACCTCTGTGGTTTTTGGAGTTGTTGGCTTCTTACAATATACGTTCAAATGCACTAACGAGATTTCAATCAAAGAGGCTATTTGCTGAACACAAACTGTTATTTGTAAGCGGGTTTTGTTGTTGGGGGGGGGGGGGAGTGTCAATAAATTGTTAGTAAAATAGTCATAACTGAACATTGAACTCCCTCCACCTCTCGACTCTCTTTCTCTCTCTCTTCCTTTTTCTCTCTCTCACTCTCTCGCCCTCTCTTTCTATCTTTCCCTCTCTCTCTCTTTTTTTTTCTCGCTCTCAGGCCTTCTATCTTTTCTCTCTTTACTTTTTCTTTCTCTCTCTCCTTTTCTCTCTCTCTCTCTCCCCCTCTCTCTTTCTCTCTCTCTCCTTCTCGCTCAGGAAAACATGAACAGTAAAAGAATCTAAAAACTGGTCACTAAATCACGATTGGCCATTGTCTCGGACGGTCGCTGAAACCGCAAGATATGTCATGCATGCACATTTCCTCAAACTGTTGATAGGGGACCTCAGACTAATTACACAACCGAATAGAGAAAAAAAAAACTTGTGTTCACTGCTCACTTATAGCTTATATCACACAGCGCAATCTAACAACAGCCTTTCCTCAAAGACTTTCTGGCTGACGGGCCCCAGGGGCGGTGTCTACGATCCTGAAAATCTCTAGAAGGGGAGGAGGTAACAGAGGCGGGGGAGGGGCAGGGACGCGCTACGGACACTATTTTGAGTAGCTGACATCTGATGATTCACCGTGAGCACGAGTCACTATCAGGTTACCCCGGGGTTGGGTTGTGGTTGCTAAACAGGTGTAGTCGTAAATCACTGGACCGCTTGCCGTTGTTAGGGACAATAATAAGAGTGAGGGGGGAGGAGGGGGGGGGGGAGTAAGAGCGCGCACAGTCATCATGGTAACCTTTTATCTAAAATGGACTCTGTGTGTGTGTTTATTGTCAAGATGGCAATGTAAATCAGGGAACTCAGGGATCCTCAAACTGTTTTGATTGCCGACCTCGTCATCGATACTTCATCGACTGCCAGGCAAATAAATAAATAAGCAAAATAATAGATAATGAATAAATCAATATACCTATTATTATATTTCAGTAACTTGCAACCTTTGGCATGACTAACTGACCGAACTACACACTCTTCAGGCCTTAAATTTGGCAGGAAGGTGGCAGTTGGGATAAGGAAGATGATGGCTATAATTAAAAGTTGTTTACTTTAAGCATGTATTAAAAAAAGATAACAATGTTTATTGCTATGTTACCTCTGTATATTTGCATGTTTGTTTCGTAATATATAGTACGGTACCGTGCATGTCATAAAAAGTAACCGTATGAAGCGTTCAGTTTGGTGCGTAATGTTGTGATGCGCATGAGTTCTGAAGAAAGACTGTAGTTTATTACTTTTATTAATATAGATATGAGAGGCAGGCCAAGAATGAACGATGGGATGACTTCTGCAGCAATGTACGGAATGACAGGGCGCTGGGAGAATTCTGGCCGCTACATAAACGTATGAGTAAGCGGGACACATCCACAGTAAGCAGGCAGATTAAGGCGGACAACGGTGTCATTCTGGATACAGCTGAAAATAAAGGACCAGCCTTTTTGGAGCGGTACATACAACAGACTGATCAGGGAAATTATGACGAAAGAGTCAGAATGAAAACGGAATTACAAGAACTCACTAATAGCACAGCATCCGTAATTACCTTTACAGTTGAAGGCATTAAGTCTATGTTGTCAGCCTCAAAAAACACTGCACCAGGACCCGATCAAATAGACTATAATCAGCTAAGGAGCTTGTCTGACGATGAACTGCAGGAACTAGCCGACTTGTATAATGAGAGTCTGATGCTGGGGGACGTACCCGAAGACTGGTTGCACAGCTACTTGGCAGTGATACCTAAGCCAGGCAGAGATCACACCAAACTAAATGGTTACCGAGTGATAACAATGCAAAACACAGTTGGCAAATTAATGGAGAAAATGGTTGCACAGATCCTTGCAGCTGACCTTGAGTATGGGGAGGCACTACCAGCGACCCTTGGAAGCTATAGAAAAGGAAAGCACACATGGGCAAATGCAGCAATATTTGCTTATGACACATATGAGGCATTTCAGCGAAAGGAAGAGACACTGGCTGTGGCGGTGGACCTGGAAGATGCATATAACAGAGTATCATATGAGCGACTCCTGAGCCTGCTGGTTGAATGTGAGTTAGATCCATACCTGGTCAATTGGGTCGCCAGCGCCCTGATGAAACGCACAGTAGCATTACGTTTGGAGCAGTGGGTGTCAGAGCCAGTCACTATCACGCCAGGACTTCCACAGGGATCACCGCTATCTCCAGTTCTCTACAATATCTACACTAGTCGGCTAGCCAACATAACCATTCCCAGGGGCAGAGTTCTTACATTTGCGGATGATGCACTGTTATATACATCAGGCACAGAACGAAACGCCATGGTTGACGTTATGGGAGAAGCATTGAATGAGGTTGACTCATGGTGTGAAGAGCACAATGCTGTGGTAAACCCTGCTAAAGCAGCAGCACTTTGGTGCTCACTAGACAATCACATAGTGCAGAAAAGCCTTGAACCAGTGAGAATGGGAGGCGAGGATGTCGATCGTGTAACGGAACTTAAATACCTTGGAATAAAGTTTGACAGAACCCTCTGTTTTAAAGAGCACGTGAACCACATAGTGAAGCGCTGTGCAAGTGGACTGGCTGCAGTAAAGACAATGGCCGCCCTCGGTTTAGAACAGCGCCAATTGCTTATTCTTTTCAAAGCCACAGTGCTATCAGTCATCGACTATGGTCTGGGCATCGTCACAATTTCCAAGACTCAGTTGATGAAATTGGAAAAGATTCAAAACACTGGAATGAGAATCATCCTTGGATGCACCCGTGGCACCCCAATAGCAGCAATGAGATACATCCTCGGGCTCCCCAGTATTGAACAAAGGCACACACTAGCCCAGGTTAAGGCAATGTTTAGAGTGGCGAAAGACCAAAAACATCTACTGCATGACCAGCTGAATGTCAGGAAAGGTAGTAGAATAAAGCGAGGCAGATCATGGTTAGCTGAAGCTGAGGCCACTGTACAAAACGTGTGTGAACTTGACAATGTGCGAAGGGGTGAGGAGTATGTGAAAGTGGACGATAAGATGGCCGGCAAGTACACTAGAGTGGTGATCACCATGGGCCGAGAATGCCGTGAGAGGGCTGCATGTGCCGTTAATGCGGACGTGCTGGAACTGGTGCACGAGAACAGCAGGACAGGAGATGCGGTGGTGTATACAGATGGATCAGTCACTAGAGGAGAAAGATCTGGATGGGGTTACACGGTCAGCGTTGATGGCAGGACAGTGGCAGAAGATGGAGCTGCATATCAAGTCACAACATCTAGTATGAAAATGGAGGAGGTTGCCGCTGAATACGCACTTGCATGGTTACAGAGGAGCACCCACACATGTGTGGTCATTGTGACAGATTCCCAGAGCATGCTCAGGAAAATAGAAACAGGATACATCAAACCTGAATGGGTGCAGTATCTGCACGACAGTAAACTGAAAAGGCTGACTTGGATTTTCTCCCCTGGACACGCTGGAGTATCTGGAAATGAGAGAGCGGATAAGCTTGCTGGTGAGGCCCCAATGCAAGGCTCTCTTAGTCTCGGGGAAAATGAAATTCTCGCAGCTTTGAGAGAAACAGCACCACAGGAAGACGGGGACACCATTGAACGTATAAAACTGTTTGGGCATCAGAGAGGCTGTGGAGTCAAGAGCCGGTTGTGTGGTACTGCAAGACGACTGTTCAATCAACATCTTACTGGAGTTGTTAGTGAGAAGACCTTGTCCGACATGATGGCGCGGAGAGCTGAGCACGTATGGGTGTGTCCCGAGTGCGAGGAGGCTGGTTCTACACCAAAGTAACCAAAGTCAGATATGAGAGAGAGAGAGAGAGAGAAGGGGAGGGGGGGGGGTCACATGATTGTTTATTCTGGGCAATGC
The DNA here is from genome assembly GCA_963931925.1 of Onchidella celtica. Classification (NCBI taxonomy): domain Eukaryota; kingdom Metazoa; phylum Mollusca; class Gastropoda; order Systellommatophora; family Onchidiidae; genus Onchidella; species Onchidella celtica. The sequence goes on from OZ007569.1 coordinate 44,829,417, forward strand.
AAGGTAACTCATCTAGTATTATATATTTCAGTAACTTGCAACCTTTGGCATGACTAACTGACCAAACTATACACTCTTCAGGCCTTAAATTTGGCAGGAAGGTGGCAATGGAGATGAGGAAGATGATGGCGATAAGTAAAAGTTGTTTACTTCAACCATGTATTTTTAAAAAATAACAATGTTTATTGCTATGTAACATCTGTATTTTTGCAAGTTTGTTTATCGTAATATATAGTGCCGTGCATGTCATGAAAAGTAATCGTATCAAGCGTTCAGTTTGGTGCGTAGTGTTCTGGTGCGCATGAGTTCTGAAGCAAGACTAGTTTATTACTTTTATTATACTAGAGGGGTGAGGGGGGATCACATGATTGTTTATTCTGGGCAATGCCCGGTAGGTCATCTAGTTATATATAATCAAGCAAACTGGCCCGGTTTTTAAAAGGCCTACCGCCGCTCATGCGGTACCGATTTGCGTGACATTTTGAATGTGTCTTCCTTTCATGTATCTCAATGCCGTTTATCACACGCTTATAAATTATATTAAATGCCGCTTAAGGTAAATGTGGTTATTTTCAAATGCTTTTCAATTACATAGCCTTTCCTCTGACACACGCGAAACAAAATGAATAAATAATAATAAAAAGATAATTAATTCATTTATTTCTATATTGACGGAATTTATTTAAATCTGCCAATATGAGAACTAGCAAAATGAGCCGCATTTTCAAATCTCTCTTGCCGGCTAGGTTGTAATTCCCGTTATCTTGCTCGATCAACACTATTCTTGATCTGTGATTTGCACAAACACAGTACACCTGTTAAAGTAATTGCTTGTGTATACTTTAAGTAATTGTTTTTACTTTCTATCATTATCATAGCAAAGTTAGAGAGAGAGAGAGAGAGAGAGAGAGAAGGGAAGAGGGAGAGAAAGGGAAGGAGAAGAGGGAGAGAGAGAAGAGAGGGGTGGAAGAGGGAGAAGGAGGTAGAGTGAGAAACAGAAAAAAAGGAGAAAGATACACAAAGGAGGAAAGAAGGGGGAGAGAGAGAGGGAGACCGAAAGAGAGAGAAAGAGATAAGACATGGAAGAAGGACAGAGTGAGAGAGAGAGAGAGGGAGAGAATGAGGGAAAGAGAAAGACGGGGCCAGAGGGAGAGAGAGAGAGAGAAAGAGAGAGAGAGAGAGAATAAGATAGGAAGGGAGAGAGAAAGGGGGGAAGGGGTGGGGGAGAGAGAGTGAGAGAAGGAAAGGGGGAGAAAAAGACGCGATCAAGGAAATACACGTTTTTGAGAGTTCATGTTTTGGCTCTTCACAAGGCCAAGAAATGATGAAAGGAACAGTTCAACCTGGCAATTAGCGGGGTTTTATGGCCATTTAATTCATTTTTATTGCCCTGGCAATGACGCGGCACGAACTGCGCCAAACCTCTCGTGCTCTCTAGTAGCACTTGATGAAATACTGTTGTTGTCTTCCTCAAACATGGTTTATTGCCAGCGCTACAGAGATCGTCTTAAATATATGGTTCTTCATCATGGGAAGAGCGGGCGTGGGGGCGTGGGGGGTGGGAGGAGCAATGGCCGACCTGTCATGACTGTATGGCCTTGTATATTAAGTGCCATAATGTCAAGCGAGACAATCCTAACTTGAGTATTTCTAAGAGTTATTGAACCTTGAATTCTGAGACTTTGCCACGACTGCTGGAAAAACAGAATAAGTCTACTTGCGTTAAATACCTTCAACTCCCTAAGTTATAAGATCATTAAAACTTGTTATATGCGCTAGGTACCGATTCCGCAAATAGGGCACATTATCATGAGAACGACAACAACACCAAAACAAACTACTAACACCACCCCCCCCCCCCACCAATTTCTGTACGTCTATCTGTCCCTCTCTGTGTCTATCAGTCTCTCTTCCTCTTTGTCTCTCACTCTCTCCCAATTCTCTCTCTATCTCTCCTACTCTCTATCTCCCTAGCTCTCTGTCTCTCATTGTCTCTCTGTGTCTCTGTCTCTGTCTCCCTCTGTCTCTCTCTTTTTGTTTCTCTCCAGAGAGACTTCTGTAAAGTTAAAAAAAAAAAAAAGGCAGTAAAGTCCGGTTTGAAAACACAAATGTATCCCCCAAGGCCCACACCATTTCCACACTCACTTTTTCGGTCTGACAGATTACAGATCCGTGGGTTATCAAGCAGGATCAAACACAAAGCTGATGCCGGTTCTTTCACAGGCTGCAGAGAATTCCGTAGATTTAGGAACCGCTAAGAGGTATCGACTCACAGGAGATAATGTTACATCAGCTGTTAAGTAATTACAGTTTGGTTTGTCCAACCAAGCAGTTGAATATAATCATTCCTGTCGGTGTTTTTGCTGGGCATGACGTGCAAAGCTGCACATTATCATTCAAAGTCAAAATTGGGCAAAAAGAATTTGACTTTGCTTATAGCCCTGCTGCGACCCCACAGTTTTTCTTTGGTTTTTATGATATTATCATTCACTAAACCAACTGCCATTCATAAAGTATCGTTTGCTAGAAGGGAGAATGGGGCGGGGATTGCTTGTGCCGAACATATAAAAAAAACCTGCAAGGAGGAGAGGGGAGGAAAGACAAAACAAGATCAAGAAACCCCAAATTTTATAGATGGCCCCTAACCGCAGTGTTTGATATGAAACAGTACCGTGGCTATTTTCCGACACTCCTGACATAAGGAACTTCAGTCACCATTTGATTTACGAGGTTATTGAATCTCAGAGCTGATATCTGTCACGTGGTCATATTGTCCTTCCAGTCACCAGATGATGGATGACCTTGTCAAAGCGCGCGGTACCAGAACGTGTGACCATCACGGCATGGCTGGATAACATCGCTTTGACTTGTATTAGTAAATAAAATGTTGGACACTCTCACAAAGTGATGGCAAAAGGAATTTTATGTTTGTGCACATGTATGAGTGGTCTTATGGTCTGTGTGCATTTTCCTTAATATTTTCAGTTGTGACCGCCATAATTGCCTTTTTCTATTTCATAGACAGACACATGGACAGACAGACAGACAAATGGATAGATATAGCTAGATAGCTAGATAGAGAGAGAGAGAGATAAGAGAGAGAGAGAGAGAGAGAGAGAGAGAGAGAGAGAGATAGATAGATAGATAGATAGATAGATAGATAGATAGATAGATAGATAGATAGATAGATAGATAGATAGATAGATAGATAGATAGATAGAGATAGACAGACAGACAGACAGACAGACAGATAGATAGATACATAGATATACAGATAGATAGATAGATATCATATAGATATAGATAGATAGATAGATAGACAGATAGATAGATAGATATAGATAGACAGACAGACAGACAGACAGATAGATAGATAGATAGATAGATAGATAGATAGATAGATAGATAGATAGATAGATAGATAGATAGATAGATAGATAGATAGATAGATAGATAGATAGATAGATAGATAGATGGATAGATAGATAGATAGATAGATAGATAGATAGATAGATAGATAGATAGATAGATAGATAGATAGATAGATAGATAGATAGATAGATAGATTTACAGCCCACGCAAGACAGGCTTATAGATTTAAATAGTATGTAACGACCACATCAGGACTCTTAATTAACAAAGAGCACCAATACATCTAATTTCACAGTGTCCACAATGTCCCTTGTACACAATTCCATTTCAATGGAAGACATGCTCTACAACTACCAGTAGACTAATTTCTCATTTCTTTTGTTGACATCAACTGTTCCTTGCGTGTTTGTCGGAGCAAACAGTTCGGTAGCGTCACCAATGACATTTCCAATCCCAGTTATTAATTAATGGCGAGTAAATCTAATCGAACCCGACCACAAGTGCTGTAGAGAACAAATATGAACTGGGCAGAACAACATCAAAGAACGGTTCGGTGCCGCGTACCGGAAGCTATTGGAAGTGCCCAGGTTCCACAACTGTGAGGAGGGAGAAAAAGGGGAAGTCACTCCGGTTGAGTCAATTTCGATTGTCTAAACAAGTGAATCAAGGCAAACATTCATTATCCAGCGGTGAAATAGAGCAGAGGGACGTGTTTTGGCGGGGTGGGGGGGGGGTGGGTGGGTAATGTTTTTCATGGCAATTGAGAGACAGACAGATGGGGAGATAGAGAAAAAGAGAGAGAAGGAGAGAGAGAGAGAGAAAGACAGGAAAGTGACCGAGATAGAGACGAGAGAGAGAGAGAGAGAGAGAGAGAGGGAGGGGGGGGGGGTGGGGCGGTGGGGGGGGGGATTTAAATTCGTGGAGTACGGGAGCAGGAACACAACACGTTTTATAGCAAAATACTTGAGTTTCAGTTTTCCCAGCCTGTCAGCTCCGCAGTGACCAAAAACACGTTTTTTCTGTATGAAATAAATACGCTTTTCCAATTCTCTTACCTTAAGATTTAAGATTTTAATAGTGAAGTCAATGCTAATAACAAATAGTATTTAAAAAAACATTACTTGACTATCCATCCACCCCAAAATTTGTAAGTAAAAAAAATAAGAGAGAGAGAGGGAGCCAGACAGAAAAAAAAAACAAAAAAGAAAGAACGAGAGAAAAACAGAAAGAAAGATGGAACTCTCATGTTTTTGATGGACAAGACTTCTTCTGTCCGTCATCTTGTACAAACTCACGTCTAATTACTCGCTATGAGAGCCTCGTTCCCGAGAAATGTCCGTTCTCCACCAATGAGAACTCGCGCGTGGCTTCCAGGAAGTGACGTATGATAGACATGTTTGGAGATTCCATTTTCAGCTTTGTACACAGATAATTCGCTTAGCAATTTCCTTTAAACTTGCGAATGTAATTTCAGTTCGAATGCGTTCAAGACCAGAGTTAACGAGTGAAGTGTTTGAAATATTTCAACGAAAATTTTCACGAGCACTTCAAGTGGTCTTAGTGAATATAGATCGTGCGTGTGTGCAGATCCATCAGGAATTTTAACGTGTTCGCACCAAAAATATCCGTAGATTATGAAAATCTACGAATGCTTTTAAAACGGCAAATGTGGACCTGTGTTAAAGATCACAAAATACTTGGAAACCTTCATATACCCGTGGAATGCTAAGCGAGAGTCTTCAGATTCACAAGGGAGAGGACATTAAAAGGAATGCATGATCTGTTTCAAAAGGGGCTGGATTCGTCATTTTATTACCCTGTCTATAGACTGAGTGATTAAAACCCTCAGCGAGATAGGAAGTCATCGCATTCTGTGGTTTGTCTAAGGTAAACTATTCTGCCTCGGAAACGGCTCTCGTTCTGATGCTTGGCTGCCATTACTGAGGCTAATTTAGAACTGTGTGTGTCTCTACAAGCCACTTATATTGGGGACAAGGAGGAAGATGAAGATGAGGGGGAGAGGAGAAGGAGGGAGTGAAGAGAAGAGGTAAAGAGATTTTTGCTTTGGCAAGGAGTTTTCAATCCAATTACAGGGAAGTGTTTTGTGGTGCAGCGTTGGATGAATGGCTGCGCATGTAGTGTTTGTATAGTGCAAGTAGGCAGGTCTAGAGGGATAGCGTATTATGTTTGCTATATTCCTTTATTATTATAATATTATAACTTTGGCAATATTAATTTTACTTATATGGTCGACATGGGGAATATTAAGGCCATTGTACATCTATCTGCAAAGAAGGAAAGATACACAGACAGACAGGCAGGCAAACAGACACACAGGCAGACGGATGGACGTACAGACAGGCCATAGATGCTGGCTGGCTGGATGGGTGGATGGATGGATGGATTGTTAAAATACCTCCCCCCCCCCCCACCCACCCACACACTTACGCACACTGAGCAGATTTTCAGTATTTCAAAACAGTTTTTCCAGAACAGCTGCTACAACCATTTTTTTTTTCAGCGCCATAGAGACATTCTATTAAAAATTGTATCCATATCGAATACAACATTAAAGCAAAACTTAGCACATTTCTTTGACACCTCATGAAAACAGTTCTTAATTCTGGCAAAACATCAATGTATTAAAGCTTTCGACATCTCGTCTTAAATTCCACCTAAGCCGCACACTTAGAGCTGTGTATTATACCTGATCAAAATATAAATCCGAGCTCTTTGTAAAACAGCCAGCACGAGTTTTGAAGTAGGCATGTCTTGCTGACGGACCTCCGATTGCCAAAACTAAACCCATTACTTCAACAAAATGACAATATTCTGTTACCCTTTAGCTGCGACTAATACCTATATTATCCTATCCAATGGATTAACCTAAACAGCCGGTATGGTTAATTTACGTTACCAAAATGGTTATGTAGACTGTCACGCAGCACAAAGTCGCCATTTGGAGTACGAGTAATTTGAAATTCGTTGAAAAAGCAAATTCTGTGACTTCAAGTGAAACCAACCCATAAGACCCTAGTTTTGAAAACTTCAGCAATCGAAGGTCGTATACTAAATAGTTTTTTTGTTGTTGAATGCGGAAAAAGTGGCTAATCTTTCATATTATAAGCAAATCTCAATTTCCAAAGAAAAATTTTCCCACCTTGGATGGGGCTTTTCAGGAATTTGGTCTTTCACACTGAGCCCTATTTCGCCAGATCCATTCACATTTTCCTTAGCATTCTCGCCCTTAACTCTTTCACTGCCAGTTTTAGCAGTTGTATTGGCGCCAAAAATGCAAAATAATTTCACTTTTAAAAACACAATAAACAATATCCCCAGGGCATCAATTGGCCAGTGATACTAACAATACAAATTCGGCTTGCAACGTCCTGGCTGAAGTCTATTCTCATGAAAGGTCATGAGGCGAGGCTGAACGGGAAAGACAAGAGAATTATAATCAAATCATTATACAGTGTAGCTCCCTGTCTGCGAGAATACTGCCAAATCATTTGAGTTAACCTAATTAAAGACTGAGTTAAATAACAACACAGTAGTCAAATAGCACAAAGTAAGAGGATGAAAATGTCACTCTTTTGCTAGTCTTTTAAGGATTCTCTGGCTTGAAAGTTTAGCACGCCTCCCCTCGCATCCTCTTTTCTTCAAGAGTCATTCTCAACTCCTATTCTAACTATTCGGTTTACCAATAAAGTCGTTTGTACAGAAAACTACCGTGTTTTACAAGAAGTCTTACAATTCTTAACTTCCAAAGACGATACAAAAAATTTAGTTGTTGTTGATCTTTCTGAAAAAGACCTATAATTGTGATGAGACAAAATTTTAAAGAAAAACAATTAAGAAAGAACCCCAAGCAATAATGTTTGGGTTTCCTACACACTATACCCTCCCTCCCACCCCTACCCCCCCCCCCCCTCCGATTTAATTAGGTTGCTTCTAGTGGGAGGTGGGGGTGGGGAAGGTGCTGTTGAGATTGATACGGGCCTGGCAGTTTTATTCAAACTTTACAGTAAAGATAGCGATGCTCGGTGCAATCATCTTAGCTCTCTCGTAATGATTTGCCGAGATGATAATCAAATTATTCTTTAAAAGTCAAGAATTTAAATACAAAAAAATTGTTGAAAGTTTTGGATAAGTGGCGAGAGCAAACTTCAATCTTGTCTTTCTTTCTTTCCTTGCACTCATCACCCCCGCCTTAAGCCCCATAGCTTATTAAATCAAAATATTATTTTAAAAAATTAAAGAACCACTGAAACAATTATGGGAGACGCAACAAGCCTTGAAACAAAAGTCAAAATGTAGAGAAAAAAAAAAGAAGAAAAGTGTGTATGGCAAAGTCTCACATCTTACTGTAATGGAGTTAGAGGGTGAAAAAGTGTAATCACCTAAAACTTCGCGACTACGTGGTAAAAAATTATGAAACTTTGAGTACTGCTTCAATTTTAGATGATAGGTTACGTGGACACATTCATTTTTGGGCAAAAATCACTCTTTTATATCATTTGTTTACGATTTTTTGAGCAGCACAAATAGAGACGCATTTTCGTCGGGTAGAATCAAAAAAGCATGATCAGAAATTTCGACCTTGTCCTCTCTGCACACTTTGGTGGACGAAAATCAACGTTATCACATCTGTGTATTTCAATGTAAAATTATTGCGGTGTAACAGTAAGTTCTATCAGACATTACATCGAATCCAAATGCCGTTTTAATGTAATCTAGATCTGGATAATACGGTTGGGCTTGGTACATGCAAAATGTGCAAGATTTATCTTGCGCGGGTCGGCTAGAGCGAAATAATACAAAACCGGTACAATAAAACGCAAACATTGTGTCGTTTCTGTATTATTTCTTTCGCGAGGCTTTGCAACCTACAAACTTTTTTTTTTTTTTTTGCCACATTCTGACACTGCTGAATCAAGTCTGTTTTGCCTCGGTCTCAATGTGAGACCTGGACTTTGTAGTACATAAATTATGTCAAAAGCGTCGTATACATCAACGTCAGTCTCTTGACCTGACGTTTACCCCCAATCCAAAGTAAATCGTAACTCGGTAAGGAAGGGCTTAAACACAAGTCTGACTGCGGTCAAATTGAAAACATTTAATTTCCTCAAACAGGAACTAAAGTTGGAAAAAGGTCCACGCATTTACATACCTGCTAAATAAAGAGAACCCTAGATAGCTCAGTTGTTATGTCCAGTATTTCTGTTGGTCGAGTCGATCAAATCAACAGAGGTTTTCACGGGTGTTCTACACTTGTACAGAGCACAATCTGTGAAAATAAATAGATGTTACACTGTTTATTTTCGTTTAAAAAAATAATATTAATATGTTGAGAGTATAGAGTATGCAGTTGTTATTTCACGTGTATATCAATAAATAAACCAACCTGACAAGAAAAGATTATCGGTACATAAATCTTAAGTTATTATTTTACTTTTTTTCAACAAATAAATAAAATAAACACAAAAACAACATCATTTGCATGGATACAATATTACAATAGTACGTTTAAATTTTTTTTATTTATTTATGTATTTATTTATTTATTTATGTATTTTTTATGCACTCGTTTATTATTATTGTTGTTGTTGTGATATTATTATTATTACTATTATTATTATATTTTTGCACAAAATAAAGATAATAATCAAGACAATTAAAACAGAAGATTCAATAGTTTTGGATTTAATGCTCAATTATTTGTTTCTGGAAGAGGGAGGAAAAGACTCTCGCTTGAAATCATAGCCTACATTAGAAATGTTCCAGGAAAACATATGAAATTAATAATGGTTTCAGAGCTTCTCTTGCCAGATTCTTTCATGTCTGCTTTGGGCATGAATGCAAATAATTTATACTCTTAATATATCGAGGGTAATGCAGCTGGACGTTGTGTACCATAAAATGAAGGCCTTAGGTTATAATGGTGCATAGGACGACTGTCCTAAGTAGAAGGAGTAAGCCTGAAACGGTAAATTGGCCATGTTGCGGGAAATGAGGACACAGTGGATTTTCGAGCTATCTCATGGTCCATTTATGCTGCGAGGAAGGGGCGACAAGCGAATTTACAAGGATAAATAGATTGATAAAGATAGATCACTGAGAGCAAAAAAAAAGAGTTGGAGTTTCGCATGGTAAAGATGATCACAGTTTATTACTTATCTGGATTCTGCAGCTGAAGATGTTGTTGTTTTTGTTATTGCTACTGTACGTTTAGTTGTTGCAGTGTTTAACTGTTAGATAATATCATCAACTTTCATCATCAAATTCGCGTTAAAATGATAATCTGATGATGACGTAGAATTGGAGAATAGTTCAGTGGACTCTACTGGCAATCTTAATGTTTTCGATGCACTTCAAGACTTAACCATAATGGCAGGATGGAGAAAATAACTTAATAATAATAACAATGTCATCAGTATGATGCCTTAACAATAATAGCAACAAAAACATTAATAAAATAGTAATTATAGTAGCAGCATTCCTTTGTTATAAATAGATTCGAAAACCACCGAACAAATCTTTCTGAAATTGGCATGAAAAAGTCATGTACGTCGCAGATCATACTGGGCGATATATCAGCATACTATTGCACCCCATAGAGGAATAATCCGCAAACTGGGCAAATAATCCAACAGTTAATTGGCCACAGAGTTTAGGTGAACAGTTACCAACGGGACGTCATGATTGTGTGAGCTCACATAAAATTCTCGGTGCATGGTGAATCTTGCCAGTAACTGTTAATGGTGGAATTTTTTGTCTCTGCATTCTGGTCTTCCCCCGTAAACTTCATTTTTCACACTTCTATACTAAACAATTTAACTCTAGTTCATATGAATGACTATCATACTGGTAACAGTATAAAAATGTAGCAACAATTATACCCCTCAAACAATAATGAACAAATGAATAAATAAATAAATAAATAAATACTAGAATCAACAAAGACAGCAACATCAGAAATGAATAGTAAAAAACAAACAAAAAAAAAAGACCCACCAACAACAATTTCAAAACCAACCCCTATAAATGCTACCTGCCCCAAAGCCATGTTAAGAATGTAGGGCTAAGCTCCGCTGACTACGTACATAGGCTGAAACACGCGCCGGCAAGCTCCAACACTTCCTCCTGGCTAAGATGTATGTCCACAGGTGGCAAGAAGTGGCTTGAGACGAAGACAAATTATGGAGGCGTGTGTCTGTAACTACATGGTAGCCAGGAGGGCAGAGCCCGGACAAATTATTGGTTTGTACTCACCACTCACACAGTCCTTAGCGGTAAACATGCATCGCTGTAAGATGTACGTATACACGTTTTTTGAACGGTTGGACAGACAGAAAGAGAAACAAGAAAAATACGAGGTGATCGATGAGAGATAGAGGGAAGAAGCGGATAAAAAAGGACAAAAATAAAGGATTTGAATTGAGAGAGAGAGAGAGAGAGTGAATGAGAGAGAGAGAGAGAGAGAGAGGGAGAGAGAGAAAGAAAGAGAGGCAGGAGGAGGGGGGGGGAGGAAGGACAGAGAGAGGAAGGTGTAAAAGAGGGAAAGAGAAGGATACCTACAGCATTGGAGTGTGATGATAGAAGGAGAAGATAATGTTATTATTAAGAAAATCATAAATTTCGCCGTATTTCTTGTTTGTTTTCTCGTCTGATGATTTGTTTCTTAAATATTTGATTGTTATTACTGCTCCTTTCCTATTCTCCCTGCCCCCTCTCTCTCTCTGCTTCACTCTCACTCTTCCCTCTCTTCCCCCCTGCCTCTTTCTACCTCCCTCTTTCCTTCTCCCTCTCCCCTCCTCTCTCTCTCACTCTTTTCTCCCTCTATCTATCTATCTATCTATCTATCTATCTATCTATCTATCTATCTATCTATCTATCTATCTATCTATCTATCTATCTATCTATCTATCTATCTATCTATCTATCTATCTATCTATCTATCTATCTATCTATCTATCTATCTATCTATCTATCTATCTATCTATCTATCTATCTATCTATCTATCTATCTATCTATCTATCTATCTATCTATCTATCTATCTATCTACCTCTCTCTTCCTCTCTATACTCACACCGGATGAATCATTCTCTATTACAACACAATAATTACCACACCCAGGCTCGAAAGGGAGGAAATGTATTCAAATCATGATGTATGATGTACATTAAGATCTCATACGCAAAACACTATTTCTTCACACAATTCTTATCACCAAGTTTTCTTTTTCATTTTTTAGTCTATACAATATATTCATCTAACTCTGTTATATCTCTTCCCGCAATTATGCTTGTACAACAAATAGATAGATATCCACTGAATTGATAATTCAGTTTTCATGATTTATGATAAATTCATGATTAATTCTATCATCTCCTTTTCTTCTCTCCGTCATTTCATGCCACTCTAGGAGTGATGGGAACGAGCAAGAATAAAAGCAAAGAAGAATAAGAGGAAGGAATTACATTGTGAAGATGGAGGAATAAAAGAATAAGGCACAATAACGCGCACTGAGTCGAAACAGTGGGTCAGTGGTTTAAGCGCTTCACTAGGGTGCTACATGTCTGGGGTTCGAATCCAGCCTTGCACGATTTGGCGATGGGGCTATTCAAAACATAATTCATTTCGTCCAGTGTTCTCACTCGTTACATGGTCTACCAAAGGCAACTTCCCATCTCTAAAACAGCCTCACTGTGTACAGTGTTGAAAAGGGGCGTAAAATCCCACAACAAAAACGGCGACAGCAACAACAATAGCAGCAGCATCAACAACAACATACAAATACACATCAACGACACCAATCGCAAAAACAACAGTGTGTGTGTGAGGGGGGGCGACAGAGTAACAGCAACAATCACAACAACAGTAATAGCAACAGCAACAACAACCAACAACAACAAACAAACAAAGTGCACTAATTCGCCTTTGCTGTGAGACTTTCACTGTTCTGCCTTGTGTGGTGAGTGTGACTAACGATGACAGGTACACAGCGCAGCCTAAGCCCAGGTATCCGGTGGGCGTCAGACATGTACATGGGGAGTGGACGGCAAGATTTGTAGATGTACCGGGCCAGGTGAGGGGAACATCAAGATTTATGCAGATAGCTGTCGTCATCCACGTGTGTCTTCTCTAAGCCCCCCTTTCACCCCCCTACACTTTTCGTGTGTACGTTTTGTTTCAACAATTATCGCAACCTTACGTTGAAACAGGTTTTACCAACTTATAAGAGATCTTACTGTATACATTAAGGAAATCATTATTATAATAGGCACAGATATAGTGTAGTGTCAGTGTAGTATATCTATGATAGTAGGTCTTTAGATTATAACCTATGTGGTCATCAATATATCTACTTTTCCGTCCCTTCTCTCTCTCTCTCTCTCTCTCTCTCTCTCTCTCTCTCTCGCTCTCTCTCTCTCTCTCTCTTCCCTTCTTCACCCCCCCCCCCTTTATTTCGATCTTACCACAATCTTATGCTGTGTAACCGGCCCACTGGCGTACAGGAGAACTGTTTGTGTAGTATATAATTATCATGTTATAGACTAGCCTATCACCTCTCTGGTCATCAGCGTAACCTCTCTCCTGCCCCTTCTCCCCTTTCTTCCCTTCTTCACTCAAATTTTGTTTGGATGATATCACAATCTCACGATGAAACAGGTCCACTGACTTATAAGAGAACTGACTGTAATATTCTATTACTGCATATTTATTAGGCTAGTACAATCTATTCATCGACACACTTGTCTTCTTTCCCGTCCTTCCACTCTTTCCTTCACCCTTTACCCCCGTTTTCCTGCGATCTCAAGACCTCGTACACTTGTACTGACACAGGTGTACAGACTTACAACAGAACAGATAAGTGCTCGTATTGAATTCATCTTACATAACAAAAAAACTCGCGGGATTTTTATCAAGCCCTACCGCTGCTCAGACAAATCGGATTTGGGAGGAATTTCACAGGTGCCTTCCTTTTGACCTGTAGAAGGTTCTTTTTCAGATTTGGAGACTTGAAAATGGTGTAGAAGTATAATTATTATTATTATTATTTTTTTTTGAGTTTTCTTTGCGTCGCTAATTTCGCCCCTGGTTTTCTTTTTCACGTACACAGTCATGAGCCCGTGACGTCATCACTTCCTGAACAATTCTTGGTGGGCACCTCTGCACACTGTTTACTGTCCTATTTATCTATTAATCCCACTGAGTTTGTGGATGACCATAAAATATGCATCTCGGCATCAATGTTTCTGTGCTGATTCCTTTCTGACTAAAGCGGTTGTCCTCTATTTTTTTTACCATTCGAAGAATTGGGCAGTTACAAGTTTTCTACATTTAAAAAAAAATTGTTGAATTGTTTTATTGGTTCAATTTTCCAACCTGTTATATATTTTTTTTTCTGATGAAAAGCTTGATTTGCCGTCCCCTTTCCCCTAGCGTTTCGTTGTATCGTTTTTGGTATTATTTCTTACGTGAAGCTTTGCTACCTGCTACTGATATTTAGACTTACAACAGAGTAGACTATAGAACATTTCATGCTTTTCGTCATCCACTTATCTTCTCTAAGCCCCTTCCCTCCTATCTCCCCCCTTCACCTCCGTTCAGTCGGATCATCTACCTGTTAATACTTCCTTCTATCAAATTAAAACATTTCATTGGTTTTAAATATTCTGTCTTTCTACCTACCAAAATTGTTTTCAAATATTCTCCTTTAAAAATAATTGTTCATGTTTTTTTCTTCACCTGACGTCACAGAATGTCTGCTTCTACGAACATTTGAACTTCTTGGTTCGTCTTTCCGTGCAAGTTTCCCAGGCCATGATTATATTTCGTTCTCCTCAGAATTCCGAATTTTTTTTTGTGTGTTTTGATTAACAGCTGATTTTTGCGAATGGGCATGCGCAACCGCCGTGCCCGCCCCCTCCCCAAAAACAAAAGAACAACAAATGTTTGAAAGTGCGCATGCCCAGTCTCCGTGCATGGAGGAGGGGGGGGGGGGGGTGCCGTCCAGTCAACATAAAACAATGTTGGGTTACATAAGTGAAATAAATCAACCACTCCCACCACTTTTTTATTTATCCCTCTTGACAATATTTATGTACATTTTATTAGTTCCGATTTTTATCACTTCTCTCTATTCTTAACCTTCTTCTTTCTAATATAATTTTCAAATGGCTACCATTGACTGGTCACCTCAACACAACCTTTGAACATTCGTCGTACAAGCCCTAACCAGCTTCTCAACGACAAAAAAAACACAAAAAACGGTATGTGCAAAAATGCTTTTGTTTACATACTTCATCTACACAACTTTGTTCTTGTATGTACAAGATAATCTTTCGTTTAAAGAACCTTCAGTACAGGGGGATCTTAAATAACATTTCTAAATCGTGTATGACAGAAGTTTCTTCTGTGCCGAGCAGGACGGTTAAGCTCTTGTTGAGAATACAAGGGATCTCTGGCTGTTTGTTTCAACGTCAAGGAGTCCAGACGGGCTAATAAAGGGAGATAATGCTTAAGCTCTTGTATGGTAGCGTCATTAGCAACGGGGTTTGGCTGCATGAGATAGGAATATTATTAGGTTTGTCTGCGCGATTGTGATTCCTAGACTATGTAGGTGGGCGTTGTCTTCTCTGCTAATTACTTTTGTAGCGACAGAGTAAATTTTGCAATGATTTGGTGTATGTAAGATGAAACATGCCCGAGATATCATATCTTATTTTACCAGGAAAGCAGTTCCACTCGGAGAAGATCCGATGATGAAGAATAAGTGTGCTGTATCGACACGGCATAAATTTCTCATAATAGATAAATACATGACGTGTATAGGTAAATAAAGAAGCAAATATAAACACAGATAAATGGGTAGGCAGAAAGACAGACAGGCAGATAGACTGACAGATAAGTATATAGACTGTGATAGATAGATAGGCAGGCAGACAGACAGACAGATAGATAGATAAATAGACAGATAGATAGATAGATAGATAGATAGATAGATAGATAGATAGATAGATAGATAGATAGATAGATAGATAGATAGATAGATAGATAGATAGATAGATAGATAGATAGATAGATACATAGATACACAGATAGATAGATAGATAGATCGATGCACGCACAAATAGACACACAGACTGACAGGCAAATAACTGTTACAGCAGCAGTTGGTTCATACCTTCCACAGATCCGTAATTCCGTAAACACACGATTTCCATCCGATGTCCACGGTATACATCCCCACACTAATCTTTATTTCATTATTTTGCTCATGTCTACACAGTTACAACAACACCGTAAAATAATTCCACACAAACACACCGAGAAATGAGAGTAATAAATAAATTAATATTAATGACATTTCAGAAAAACAACAGAGAAAAATTATCTACGTTTTAAATCACCTGCGGCCCTTACGGTAAAACAAACAACGCATTTACTTGTCTGTCTGAAAGATTTACTACGCAATTGTTTATTTATAATGAAACAAAATTATTCCATACACAAAACTGGATACGCTGGATTAAAAATTAATTAAAATGGAATAAATCTTAGTGTATTTTCCCACGCCAAGGAAGTCGCGCTGATATCGAAGAACAATAGACACTAAAATTGTGAGAGGATCTGATGAAATCGGGCTCAAGGTGAAAGATCAAATTCGTAAGAAAACCTCTCCAAAGAGGCAAAACCATTTTCTATGGAAATTGCGATTTGCTTATTATTTGAAAATTTAGTCATTTTTCTGCATTCAGTTAAAACACGTTGCTTGAAATCGTCTTAGAAATATTTCATTTCAATTTTGTTAAAGGGTTATAAAAATTTCACCTTTAGCCCAGTTTTGTCGTAGCTACCCACAATTAAGAAAACCAAAAAAAAAAATGAAAGAAAATGGTAATTCTAAACGTGTCTTTCCCCCCGCCGCCAGTCACAGCCAATCACCGCAAAGTCACGTGGGAATTGTATCACGGCGAGATCTTAATTACGCGTTATGTTTGCTGTGTCGGCAATAACAAACTGCTATTTAATCAGTCCCGCGATCTACCAAGTTTTGCTTCAAAAAACCTGGAATTCCTATAAACAAAATAATATTGTTTTGTAGATGAAATGTAAACATCACCGGGTATTCTGGGTTTGTTTGTTTTTTTCTGGAGGTAGATTAGAATCCGTCTGCCTTTTTTTTTTTTTTTTCAAATTCTTACCAACAGTTGCTTTAAAAAATATGAATATTCTATCATATTAGATTTCGTGATTTCCAACAATTTCATTCACTAGTAACTGGTTCTTTTACAAAAATAAAAAGAAAATAATTATAAAATTATATGGGTGATTCATAGACTGTCTTTTAATGTTAACTGTTTCATGATGACATTTTAATTTATACAGTTGAGTCAGCTTAGCTTTTTCTTCCATGGTGCTTAACTCAGTTTTGCCTTATGATTATAATTATAAAGGTTTAAGAAATTTTAATAGAGTTTACAAGACATGACAGTTTCAATCGCTGATTTGTTCTGCTTTGCGCTTCATTTCTCACGTATTTCTGACATACCATTCTATAACTCAACTTGAATAAGTTTGGTTTACATTGACAAAATTGTCATGTTCAAATGCAGGGATACTTGCTCTCGTGCCCCCTCTAGCAAAGTAAGCTACTGACTAAACCAGTCAGTAAGAAACTAACTAACTAACTAACCCACCGGCCGACCGACTGACCGACCGACCGACTGACCGACCGACCGACCGACCGACCAACCGACTGACTGACTGACTGACAAACTAACTAATTAACTAACTAACTAACTAACTAACTAACTAACTAACTAACTAACTAACTAACTAACTAACTAACTAACTAACTAACTAACTAACTAACGAACGAACGAACGAACTAACTAACTAACTAACGAACTAACTAACGAACTAACTAACTAACAAATCTATTGACAAGTTATCTAGCTACAAAAAAAAGAAACAAAAAAAACGTAACTAACCAAATAGCAACTAACAATGCAATGCCATAAAAACTATCTAGCTAGTCTAAACGAGCCATTGTCATCATTTATACATTAAAAAAAAAAGTTCCTCCCAAGATTTATAGAAACACTGGCACTTCAAAAAGAAATCCGTAGAGAAAACACTATCACAGAACACGATAATGCAGCCTTCACAACTTACAAAATCACTGTTCCTCACGGCTCACCACAGCCAATAAAGTAAATCTCTCACATTTTACGTACACACCCTATTGCAACCTGCGCCAGTTTTTGTCAGTCGGCTGAGTCCACTAGTGGCGGGGTGGCGGATTGGCCCAAACTGAATCGGGGAATCTTCATCACGCTAGGGGAAATAAGCCGCCACGGGCTCGCGGAGCGTCACCCCGCTAATGAAGTGAGACAAATGACGTATTAGTCCCGCAGATAAGGTGTGCTATCACCGCGATAAGCCCGCCGTGAAGGTACCGCACTAGGAATAAGACATGTCACATTCTTCACGCTTTGACTAGCCAGGGAAAGGGAGAGAGATTTTCATGGTCAAGATAAGGCCAAACGATTTGTCCGATTCACAAATAAAACCTTTGTGGCCGTGGTACAGATGACGTGTTCACTATAATATAAATTGCACTGGTTATTTCCATTGTGATAAACTGAATAATTGCATAACAAGATCAAATGTTGAGTTGTAATTTTCCAACTCACTTTATTATGCCTTACAAGACAACTACGTCTCAGCTTATCGCCGTCTAAGTGCTCGTTTGTTGTATCTCCATTTTCTGAAAAACTGCAGATCTTTTAGTATGTAGAAGAGGTATAACAAATGCACACTGTGACACTGGAGTAAAATGCGTTGTGCGTGGCACTTATCAAGTTCTTTCATAGTTCCTTACCATGATACTAAAGCCGCAAACGTTTAAGGTCGAATTTCTCAGTTGTGCCGACAGTGGCGCTGGACGAAACAAGAACTAAAGTCTCATTATATGGGCCAAGCATAAGGCACTTTTAGTTCTCGTTGTCCACGGAAAAACGTGTGTCGCGCTCTAGAAAAACAATAACTAATTAATGTTCCTGCTGGGGACTTTTTCGCTTTTTTAAAATAATAATAAATGCCGCAGTCTTGTGTTACAGTTGTAGAGTAAGTTGTTTTGTTTTTTTTGCTTTCTTTCTGAACTTTTTGGACTTAACACAAACTTCACAATCTGTATGGAAATTCGCTCGATTATTAACAAGACTTAGCGCCGCTCATTAATTTTTTAAAGTCCGATTTGACTCAAATGTTTGCCGGCGCCTTCTTATAGATCTGCAGAGGTTTCCTGTTTAGATTTGGAGGCCTGAAATGAGAGTAGTTCTCTAGTTTCTTTGTCTTTTTAATTTATTCAGTGCCACTTTTTTTTTTTACCATCAACGCACGAGCCCGTGGGATTCCGAAAGAGCAGTGAGCAGGAAGGTACAGCCAAATTTCACGCAAATCCGAGTTGAATAAACGGCGGTAAGTCGTGTTAAAAATCGAGCCAGTTTAGATAATGGATTGTGATGGTTTTGTTAAGTCCAAAAAGTTGAGATTTTGACATAACATAATCATTACATTAACTGGTTCCTGGAATGCACAAATTTCTCAAATAAACCATAATCTGGGCATCTGATATTTTGGAAATCAATCACAAAACTGACTCACATGTTTCCAACAGTGCTGAAATATCTTCTCCGCAGTAAATAATTTTGTCGAGCAGGAATTCCTGGATGGGCCATAGGTAATACGCATGCAAGATGTATCTCGTTTTGATTACAAGGGTCACATATTTTACGGTCTGACCAAGCATGAGAGAAATATGTTGCCCTCGGGGGAGGCTGGGAAAGAGAGTGTTCATAGGTTAGGAAAACAAAGGATACACCTATCTCCGTCTTGACCTTTGCCCCTAGGCAAAGGAGTCAAATGACGCAGGACGGTATGGACAGTTGAGAACACAAGAAATCCATTGTGCTGTAAACGACGGGAGAGATAGATCATATCACTTGCAGTGTTCTCGGACGTGATTTTATATGTTAAAATGCGAAAGAGAAACACACACACATACACAGGCAGAAAGAGAGAAAGAGACAAAGAAAGAGAGAGACGGAGACAGAAAGAAGGAGAGAGAGAGAAAGGCAGTGGGAGAGAGAGACAGACAGAGAAACAGCGAAGAAGAGTCAGAGAGAGAGAGATAGGAGGGAGAAACAAACAGAGGGAGAGATAGGGAAAAGGAGAGACAGACAGATAGAGAAGGAGACACAGAACGACGAGAGAGAACAAAAGAAAGAAAGAAGGGGTAGACAGAGAGAGGGAGAGAAAGAAAGAGAGAGAGAGAGAGGAAGAGAGAGAGAGAGAGAGAGAGAGAGAGAGAGAGAGAGAGAGAGAGAGAGAGAGAGAGAGAGAGAGAGAGAGAGAGAGAGAGAGAGAGAGAGAGAGGAGCACCTGTTGTGAACGGCAGACACACACAATATTAAGCTTGACCTACAAAATATGTGTAACTGAAGTTCATCAAGTTTACATTAATAAATGACATAAACTGGGATAACACGGTCTTCTCTGAGGTAAAAAGGTTGTATGTGCTATTTTGCTCTAAATTCTTCTTCCTCCCCCCCCCCCCCCCCCCTGCCTTTTAATTTCTCCCAGAATATTCTGAATTTTCGGGTTATTGGTGCTTCAAAACAGCTTCACCCTAGCTCGTATCACCAGTAACAGTTGCCGTTTCCAGCCAAGACATTCCATGGAAATGGCCATTATCTGTAAAAGTTTGTAGCTTTAGTGTCATGACATGGCGTGTGAATAAATCGGAACTGTGAAACAGCTTGATAAGTGCCACAACGCATTTTAAACAAGAGTCAAAGTGTGCATTTATTTGTTATACCCTCTTCCACACACTAAAAGATCTCCAGTTTCTCAGAAAATGGAGATAGAAGAAAAGAACTAACGAAAGGTCGCCAAATGAGCACAAAACCAGATTTTTTGCTCAATATCTCTTAATTATGTCAGTACCGACAATGCTTATTAATACGTAGTAAACAAATAATCACATGAGTAATTACAAGCAAAAAAAAAAAAAAAAACCTACCGGAAACACGGGTTTTGTATACCTCCACATACCTCTAAATATCGCAGCTTCCAGTACAGAAAAAATATGTTACCAGTTATCTCCTGAAGGCAATCCCCTTTGAAATGAAGAACTTACATAGCTGTCTGCATCTTTTGATGTCAGCTAAACGATTTTGTCGGTCTATAAGATCGGCATGTGGCATTTCTGCGTCCGCAATCTGTGGAATGTATAGATAAACGTCTCGGTTCGTCAAACCGCATTTTCTACTATATGGAATACGGCGGAAGGATAATCAGAGAATGAATGAAGACATAGTGAGACCGGGTGACAAGGCGTATGAATACATGTTAAGAAATATGCTATATTTAATATATACCAGGAATTTTCAGACGGATTGTGCCAAGAGGTTCGTCAAACCCCATTAATTCTACTATATGGGATATGGTAGCAGGATAATCAGAGGGTAAATGAAGAAAGAGTAATATAAGACCGGGCGACAAGGCGTAAGAATACAATATTGACAGATATCAAATAAATATATGCCAGCGATTCTCAGACGGATGGCCAGAGGTTCGTTAAACCACAATTCTGCTATACGAGATGCGGCGGAAGGATAATCAGAGGGTAACTGAAGACATACATGTAGTAAGACCGGGCGACAAGGTGTAAGAATACATGTTAACAGATGCCATAATTATTATTTATATACATCAGGGATTTTCAGACGGATGGCCAGAGGGCCTTGGTAGAATGAGCGCTGCAAAAGGTGAGCTACAAACGCTATTAAGATAAGAGTAAAATACAGCACGTTTTCGTGGATACTGATTATGTTGTACTGATAACCAACAACTGTGTGACATGTAATTTGTTGCAAGCCTTTACGGGGGAATGCAAATACAGCCATGTAGCGACCTTTGTTTTTGATTTTTTCTATCTCAATTTTTTGAAAAACTGGATATCTTTTAGTATGCAATAGAGGCATAACAAATGCGCACTTTGACACTTGTATAAAATGCATTGTGGCACTTATCAAGCTATTTGACAGTCTCGATTTATTCTAACTCCTTATCATAATACTAAAGCCGCGAACGTTTAACGTCGAACTTCTCAGTTGTGCAAAAAGTGGAATTGGAACAAACCAGAAGTAAGGTCACGATGTGGCTATACACCTACAATTGCTGAGAACCACTGACTTATGTCATGAACACGGGGAATGAACTCACTGTGGAAAGCAGGTGATCTGTGCCCGGGAGTTATGCGACTTGGCCATTGCGTAAAAACAAAGTGTATGTTTAGATTCTCCGTCACGGCAGTTGGCAGCGGAGGTTAACCCTTTGCTTGTAAAGGGTACATCAACAAAATGTATACCTGCTTGTTTCCGTCTCCTGTCTGGCTGACTGCAGGGGAGGCGCACGTTTAACCGTATGCCTCCCGGGTGCTTGCTGATGTCATACTATTTATTTTGTGAAGTTTTCGTCTCTTGTCTTACATTCTTCTCTAGGTCTCTCTTCGGTTCTTTCCTCTCTCCCCCCCCCCCCCCCCGTCCAGATCCATTGCCTTTATTTAGATGTTTCTAAAATATTTTGCGCATTTACCTAGGTATTTATCATAGCCTTTCTTTGTCTCCTTCCAAAATTCTCTTTCTTTAGTGTTTCTTGTTTCCAATTAGACTTCTCCTCTTCCCCCTCCCCTTTGTCTACCTGTCTGTCTGTCTGACTGTGTCTCTCTCTCTTTCTCTCTCACACCCACACACATTCTGTAGTGGGCTGTAGGACACTACTGGAAGTTGTCCATTTGATCTAAGGTGACCATTTTCAGCCAGCATCCCCTCCCTCATTCTCCTACTCCATCTCTTCTCCTACTCTATCTCTTCTCCCCTCTCTCTCTCTCTCTTTCTCTCTCTCCCTCAATATCTGATTTGCACAATAATTATTGTACCAAACATCACTTGAAAAATGCTATCTACCATCCGCACCTCTCCCCTTCTGGAAAATCACTCACTCTTACATCATACCAGAAACTTCCTTTACATCTCTCCACTCCTCCCCCGCTCCCTTCGTTCTCCTGATTTTTGCCCACACCAGTGCAACAACCCACGTCACTACCGGGCCATCTCTGACTCCGACCCCGGTAATCAGCAGCCATTAGCCTCCACGCGCTGATGCCTCTGTCTGAATAGCGCGTGATTGCCCCATTGTGACACGCGGGGGGGGCGCGCGCGGCTGGCAACTCGCCTGTCACAATGCTTCATTTGCATATGTCCAACAGGTCCCCGAGATCTTGGCATTTCACCCTGACATGTCAATCAGAGGGCTGGACACGTGATCCCTGATCTGATCTCCTAGTTTTACTCCAATTTGAATTTAATCCCCCCCCCCGCCCCCCAACCTCTTTTTTGTCTCTTTTTAAAACTATCGCAGAAATCTCATTTTTTTTTTTAATGTTTGCTCATTTTTTAAAAACCTCCATTGAATGCCCCCCCCCCCCCCTCCTCCCCTCTAACCTCCCTGTCTCCACCTCTCGTTGCCCCGTTTAAAGAGGAAAGAAAAAATTGGTACCGTTTTCCTCTTCAAAATGTAACATTTTAGTATTGTTCCTTTTTCAGGTTTCTTTGTTTATTCCAGACCAATTTTCTAGTGCCTGTTTTTCATGCGCTCTAATCCCTGATCTTGTTGGCATATTTCCAATATTAGGGGACAAACTAAAATGCCAATCTTCAAGGTCTTCATACAGCCTTCTCTCTATCTTTTCTCGTCCAAAACCACTGCCCAGTCATCGATATGATTCAAAGAAACAACCGTGAGATTAGGGGTAATAAAACGAAAAATTGTGAAACTGTGCATGAATTTCCTGTCCACTGACCCTAGAAAATACACTGTTCGCTACAAAGTTGTACTGGACTAGAATTTTGCGAGCCTTGGGAGAGTGAACGGATAAGGAAAAAACAGAGCATTACATGAAGATAATGACAAATTCAGAATTGAAAAGAACCACCTTGCCTGTGGTATTTTAAGTATGTCCTACATTAACTGCTCGTAATCTTCTATTGTTGGGGGTCGGGGGGGATTTGCTGATGTTAACAAGCAGTAAAAATTACTTCTGTTTCGCCCTTGTGGCAAAGTTCCAGACTCTTCAGGCTTACGCACTTCAAAAGTTTTATTTTGGATAGGCTCATAGCCATAGCAAATGTATTTATGATGGTAATAACAGTACGGCATGGCAACATAAGAAATACAGCCTTTTGGGATAAAATAATATTTCTTTTTAAAAAAAATTGAGGAGGGAGTGAAATGGGGTGGATGTTTTGTCTTAAGGTTGAATGGGTTCAAACAACTCCTGGTCGTACTCGAAGGGTTAATTTGCAGCACCCGATAATTACGTTAACCCTAATTACATCAATTGTTTGTGTCGTTAAGGATTGGCTTGAGAGTGCACACAAGAAATACACAATAATTTCATTAGATGCAGAATGGAGGGAAATTTCGTGTGTCCTAAAGCTGGAAAACTGTGTTTATTGTCGATATAAGTACCGCCAATTGCATGCACGTCACAGAGCAAAATGCTTTTTTTTGTTTCCTTTGACAATAATTGCTGAAGCTTTTGCTTTTTCCTCTTTGTTTTGCTGTTTGTTTTTTATTCTTTGATTTTGTTAAAGCTTTGTTTTGTCAACAATAGTTCGTTAAGTGTGACCGCAACAGTAGGCATACACATGAACCAGATCTCAGCATACGCACGGCGGATGGAAGAGAAAAATGTCATGGCTTCCAGCAGTTTTCATTAATTTAAATATAGACGTGTGTAGACTTGGTACAGCTGACCTATGTGAAGAAGCAGTCTCTGAACATCGCATCGTAATATTCAACAGATAATATCCCATCTTCTGTAAATACGTGATATGTCAGTAAATTATTATGTTTACAACGGACTGTCGACAAGGTTATCTGGGAAGACAAAATGGCTCTGGCCCACAGAAACCACAGCTGGCAAAACAATGGTGGGGGTATTGCTATTAGGAAAATAAGACTACGTTTCAATAATGGTGTACCCAGTCTATCTTTTGAACTGGCAGTCTATGTTTCACCTGTGAACTCATCACTTAATATAGAGCAAAATGACAAGAGAACAACGAAGAAGCAAAAGGAACAATAATCCGATTCCAGCACTTTAAAAGTAGCACAAAATATGAATGAACAGCGAAATTTCGATTTCATCAGACCTACACGCGTAGTTGAGTACTGCTCAATAAACATACATACATAGACAAACAAAGAGGAGCATAGATTCAAATTAAGACAATGTTTAAACATTCATGGTCAACAATTTGACATTTCAGGGCTGTCATTTTGGCTGTATGTCAAGACACCGCCGTAGCCACAATTAATGACACTGTTTTCTCTCTTCACAAATATCAGAGATACAGTTTTTTGATGGCACTGCAAAATGTCCATTGATTCTCCCCTTAAGATTATTTGTTTTATGAAAATGTCAGTCTGTGTAGCAACAAGCCCTCTAGGCTACAAGCAGATAATTTCCACGTCACAAGTACAAATTAGCACCGGGAAAATGTATTCGACATTATGATGTTATCGATTCAGTAGGGGTCAGCACATTATGATGATTTACCTGCGATACAACAAGTAGTGGTTTGTCATAATGAAGAAATCAATCATCATTTTGTTAATCCTTATTGTACAGAAACAGCGTATTCTTTATATAAGATTAATCGTAGAAGCCAAAGAATGAATATCCAGCCCGGAGATTTACTCAAACTGGCCAGGATACCAGATGTTTGGGAACGTGTTTGGCCATGGCGTGGTGAGGAGCCGTTGGCCGCCAGCACATTTGACATTTCTGAGAATAAAAGCTTTTTTCTTGACATAACTTCGTGAACCGTGACTGCCATTTTTTTTAAAAACGAAAGTTTTATGTTACTTTGGATGAAAAGATATAAAGCAAAAATTCGACAAATCCGAAAACACACGCAGCATCGCTAAAATTGAAGGACCTGAAATGCTTGACTACTAAGCCTTACCAAGGTATTCGATATCGTCCCACGATGCTCCGGCCTGCAGTAAGTGTTGTAACTGAAATGTCATTAGAAAAGCCACGGTTTCAACCTGCCTGGACAAGGTCAGGACAAACACCAACGCTCAAAGATGAAATACAGCGTAGTCGACATGGCCCCATTACTCACAAACAGCATATTTGACATTTGAAAAATGACATCCGAAATGCCAGATAATTATAGTGAGCGTTTAAGCGTTGTCTTCAGGGGTCTTTGATTCGCTGCTTTGTTCTTTGTTTCCACTGCAGTTTGCGGGGTCTCTAGATTTCTGTGGGCATGATTAGCGCTGCGGTGGGTTAGTGCAATTGTTGCCCGTGGGACAATGGTGATGATAGAAATCGCATAGGTGTTGCTGTAATGCCGCATAATTAAAGTAAGTTAAAGACAACCCTGGCACAATATTGGCATGGCTTAATTGTTCCAGCTAGCACTGTTTAGATCTTGAGGATACTGATGAACTTATGCTGTGTTTACGAGGATAGGTCACATTGGACTAGGGCAAGGTTGTTGAAGAGCTAGCCTGGTTTTTGTGTGACGGGGTCATTGCTTTTATCCAGTCATTTATCCGTCCGACATGCAATACATCCTAGTTACATTCGTTGATCTAGAAATCCCTCCATCCATCCATCAGTCCACCCATCCATCCATCCATCCATCCATCCATCCATCCATCCATCCATCATCCATTCATCCATCCGTCCATCCATCAGCCCATCCATCCATTCATCTATTCATCCATTCATCCATTCATTCATCCGTCCATTCATTCACTCATCCATCCATCCATACAGCCAGCCAGCCATCCATTGACGCATGCTATGAATCATTGTAGCTAACTGTTTTTTTGTTTTTTGGTCTACTTGAAAAAATATGGCCGATAAACGCAAAGTCGAGATTTCAAGTTTAAAACAAAAATTGCGAATACTTCTTTCTTAGGTCTTAAGCTGTGTTCTCATGTGTACGGAAACGAATACGGAAACGAAAATGATATGCGGAAACGACGTGCGGAAAGAAAAATTTGTGTTCCCATGATTGTGTACGGAAACGGAAACGGCCAAAATAAAGGAAATTATCACTTTTGTTTCTCTAGTCATGAGATTCGTTCTTTGCAGTCTGCTATTTTTTCTCTCTCTGCCACCATGGCATCTGTTTCGTCCAGAGCCGAATGCAGTTTCTTGCTTTGGGAAGAGGAGTCCGTTTTAATATCACTCCTCCATCACAGATGTACGAAAAAAAAACAAAAAACGTCGCCGAGAGCGCCGGTGGTGGGTCCACGATTATTTCTCCATTCTTTTTTCATTCAGCTCTCCGCTCAAATTGACATGTGGCAGCGCAAAATGTGTGAGAAATTGAGAAAGAGTTCTGAAATCAATTTTAAATGATTGCTCCCACCTTTTGTTCCATCAGATAGTCCAATCCCAAAGAAGCAGACGAATAATGTACTTAAAGACAAACAGAAAGCTTTATAGGCGATCTGTTTTGCCATCCAGCATTCAAAGTAGTAATGTTGCCTAATTCGGTACATAATTTTATTCTATTGTGAGTTTTCCAAATCGATTGTTCTGGCAGTGTGTGGCAGTAATGTTCCTCATGTGAGCAATGTGCATGTGTGCTGTATGCGTCAGGGACCTGTGTGCCTTTGATCCTATATTCAACGTAGTTCTGCTACTGGTGGTGTGAAAACAAATCTCCTAACAATGGTGGGTGATGAAGTTATATCTTATCTTATCTTATCTTATCTTGTTTGTCACAAGAATTACAATGGTTAACAATGCAATAGATGTTAACTGTTTCATTACAGACATCCCCTTTTTTCCATTTTTTTAAACGAATCAGTCTTTGCCTGGTAGTGATGTAATTGCAAATAATTTTGATTTCTAATCGCTATTGGAAAATCTCAGCACTTAAGCTTATATTAGCTTTAAGGTTTTTCTTTTCTTTTTCTTTTTTAATGCACAATTCTCAAAGACTCCACACTTAAAACAATCATGTTATGATACAGATATGTATATGTCTATTATATGATTAACGTATTTCCATATCCTCAACTCAGGAATGCTGGAATAGACATCCAAAGAGTAGACTTGCTCTGCGAGCCGTAAAGGGGAAAGGGGATGGGAGGGTGTGAGCGAATGAAAATTGTACATAGGGGCGGGGGAGATGTCGGGAAAGCATGGGATTGTGCAGTTTTTAATTATGATAACGATTTTGTTTGAAAAGGATAAAGAGGAAAAAAAGCAAATTAAGTGGTTGGATTTTGTAAAACTCAAATTAAATAATAGATCTGGTTTCTTAAATACAACAGTCAAACAGTACATATCTAGATCTAGTCCATACAAAATGCTATCAAGTTTTAGAACATCAAGGCTTTGTCATGCCTTGTCATGGACAGTCACCATTCTAATGGCAGCTCGTACGGGGAGGGGGGGGGGGGGTTGAAGTCAAGATTGTAAAAGGTGTACAGGGTTATGGAGTGAATGTGGGGGAAGTGAGACATGGATAAAATCAATCCTACATAGACCTACATTTAGCCAAATATAAATACATACAGGGTTGGTGTTAAAACAGCCGTTTGTTAGGTGACCCACTACTGATGATTACTACATACATTAAGCTATCAGTTTAGCTGGTAATCATTGTGCTCACCTAGCAGCAGTTTCTTTACAGCTTTACGAAATAAAAAACACTTTAGTACAATCGTGAAGTCAAAGGATAAAGCACAAACTCAACAGTCAATCATTTCTCCCCATCGCCTTTGCTGTACTTTCCCAAATATATTAATTGTGTAAATGGGAGTCCTTGTGGTCTGGCCTCCTCACGTCAAAAAGTGTCTTGTTTTGTCTAACAAGCTCAATGAGCTTCTCCATATCACTGTTTCTTATGTGCCACAGTCTTAGCATCTTTGCAATACGAAGGTTTCCGCCACACTGATTGACCTAGAGAGCCAGCAGCTTCAGTTCATACAAAAAAAGCGCGGGGAAAAAAAAGGGGGGGGGGCATGACGTAAGTTCCGGCCTGCGACAGTGCGGCAACGGCTAAAAATCGCTACCCAGTGCGAAAAAAATTTTTTAGTCGTTTCCGCACGTCGTAGTCGTTTCCGTTTCCGCACACATGAGAACACCCTCTCTGTTTTACTATTTGATGGATTTTTTTAGTCGTTTCCGCACGTCGTAGTCGTTTCCGTTTCCGTACACATGAGAACACCCCTTAAGCGTAGCTGCGCATCTACTTTCAGCAATAACAGAAACAAAATACTCATACAGCTCCTAAATGAAAAAAAAAAAAAAAACTCTGTCCGGCAAAATGACCTTGGGGAAGAGAGATGGCAGACACTGAGGAATGTTCAGAGGGACATTATTGACCTTTGGCTATCAGCGGTCCACGGTGACCATTCTGTGATAACGGGACATCCAAAAGCTGCAGCGTGCACGGAGAGCTGACTTGCTCATGGGCACTTAATGAGGTTTTAAATAAAGATTAGCTGCCTCCACTCCCGATACCTGCGTCAGACTTATCTGTGAATCCAAGCGTAGTCGCGTTTTTGAGATATTTCCAGTGTTACCCGCTCCCATTACTATTTGGTGGACTTCCGTTTTCTGTTATTTCTTGTCTTTTATTCTTTTTCATTCTTCAGTTCAATTCCTTCTTCTTTGCTTAATTCATTCCTTCACCATTTCAATTATTCAGTCCCTGTTTTTTTTTTTTTCTTTTGTATGAGTTCATTCAGCCAGACTGTTTTGTTACTGTCGCCTTCTTTAGTTCCGCTTTAACGGAATCTAGATTTGGGGATGATTGCTGCAACATGACATTTAATGATCTTTGTATGAAAGCATGATGGGGAATGTTGGTGAGCCTTCATGCTACCCTTCGATTCCAATCCATCCATCCATCCATACATCCATCGATTCATCTGTCCATCCATCCATCAATGCACCTCTCTTTTCTCCCTCCTTCCATTAATATACCAATCTACCTACCCCCCCCCCCCCACCCCCAAGTCCGTCCTCTATCCATCCACCTCAGATGTGCCACCCTCCATCCTCCTCCTATCTCTCTATCACAAATACCACACAATCTCTTCTCCAATCTCTCCTTCACTCATCCCCCTGCAATCCCTATCTCGCTCAACTAACCCCCGTCAGCATTAGCAGCGACTACACGAATGCAACAACATCTTCTGATGGCACTGATTGCATTCCGATAGACTCCAAGCAGAATTTAATGGGCGTGGCAGTTTCGATCCTGGTAGAAATCAAAGGTTGTTCGTGTACAAAGAGAGATCTTGTCTCTGCTGGCAGTTGAATGGCAAGGCATTCGTGCGGAAGGCGATATCGGCATTGAGTTGCCTGCAGGCCAGCGGACACCACACAGTGCAGTATGTATGTGAAATCAGTCGCAAATGTGAACGAAATTTTAAGTGTCAAACTACTGACCGGGAATTTCTCCCGCCCCTAGAGCCCCCCCCCCCCCCACCATTCTCCTCCTTTTAGCTCGGCCCTATTTTTTCCATCCTATACATGAAAGCAACGGAGGAAAACTAAATAAAAAAAATAACAGTTTGCATTTTTTTTATCATTGTTTTTTGACTGGCCTTTAATTCGACGGAATATCAGTTGAATAGTTAAACACATAAGAATAATTACAATTTATCACGTCTACGCCGGGCTTACGTGAATTACAACAACAACACATATTTTTACTTGGTAATTTATTTAGTTCCCATGTTGTTTTTTGATGGTTTTTTTTTTTTTTAGTTTTTACGGTGTGGATAAAAAAATTTGGGCAGTCAGAAAGACGGGTTGAACTTCGCGCACTTGCCAATTTCGATCGGCTAAAGTGTTGGATGGTGATGTCACGACAGTTTCAATGAGACCTCGCCAAACAGCCAACTAGTTTGATCTCATGGAAACTATTATGTCGTGACGTCACCGTCCAACTAATTGGATCTCAACTACAAGTCGTGACGTCACCGTCAAACCAGTTGAATCTCATGGAAACTATTATAGCGTGACGTCACTACCCAACTAACTGGATCTCACCGAAACTAAATGTCGTGATGTCACCGTCCAATTAATTGGCCACTCAAAATTGGCTGATGAGTGCCAAAGATAGTTGGGACAAGAACAAGAACGCTATTGTGTTGTAATAACACACGATCTATTGAGCGATGCCATGTAGAGCGTCTTAATGCAGCGTTAAAGGAACGATTACCACATCAGAATCTATTCTATGTTGTCCTATCTTTGACTATTTCGAATACGCCCGTCATCAGAAAATCAGTACTCAGAAAACTAATAGTGCACTCAAGAGTATCGGGGCACAGCACGGCATTTCGAAAAGTTTATCCTGTGGTGCACCATGAAAGTAAGTGAGTTTATCGAGCATGTTGACCTTCGCTGTTTTGCTTTTCTACGACTACAGGAAGGAAGGAAAATGGTGCGAGATAAAACTGCACAGTTTGTTTTCTACGGACAAAGGGTCAAACATGAGATGGCGACACTTGAACTTTTCCACGCTACGGTGACTTTTCCCCGCAAGAGGAAGGAGACTGCAAGGAGGGTTAAGATTACGATGACGAGGAAAGATAAGTAGGAAGTGGAGGATGTAAGATGCAACTGGGACAATTACCTGCTGTGTTCAAGAGTGACCATAGAGATGGAGAAGAAGGACGATAGGTTTATTTACATGGGATCCTGTCCAGACTAGACACCTGTTTGGATAATTAAAAACATATTGTTCGTCATTTCGAATATGGTAGAATAACGCTCACAGTGCACGTAATATCCGGCTATCAGGAAGATCTTTGAGAGAAGTCTGCGACAGGGATTCCTGTGTCTAGTAAATAATCTAAGTTTTTTTTTTCGGAGGGGGAGAGAGAGGGGGGTGGAGTGGGAAGGTGGCGGATTAATAAGGGAAAAATTAAAGAAACAAAGGCTTTGGGAGGGGGGGGGGGGTGAAGGGAGATGCTATATCTGTAAACGAAGAGAGCGCCCAAATACTCCAAGTATTTGAAAAGGAAGCGCATATCCGCACAACATGTTGTGCACACAATTCGATGACGTAGAACACACAATGAGAATGAATCTTCTTCATTCATAGAAGAGCGCTTACATTTTAGACCAATCAGGTAGAGCTACCCCTGCCCACAACATGTTGTAATGCATACAACATGTTGTACGGATATGCACTTAGATTTGAAAAAAGAGGAAGAAGACAAAATAAGGTTAGACAGAAAATAACACCAACAACAAAAAGAATAACGTATGGAACAAAGTC
Organism: Onchidella celtica; assembly: GCA_963931925.1. NCBI lineage: Eukaryota > Metazoa > Mollusca > Gastropoda > Systellommatophora > Onchidiidae > Onchidella > Onchidella celtica. Next base: position 44,861,209 of record OZ007569.1, read on the forward strand.
AAGTTCAAAACGGAGACAGAAGACAGGATCAACATAAAATAAAAAAGAGGATTGGAAAAAAAGATAATCTTGAAAAAAACAAATGAAACAAAGACACCAAAAGAGAAGCCGGAAAAACTTACGAAAGAAAAAAAAATATATAATGATGTGATATCTACAGATCAGAGGAGACGCAGACAGTCCATAAATATGTAATGTGTTTTTTTTTTCTTTTTCTTTTAAGGTAAACATCGCTAGATGAGCTGACAGCGATAACTGGATTGACACACAAAAGAACCAGCAAAATAAAAAAAGAAAATGAAACAACACGCCAAGATAAAAAAAAACAGTTATTGGAAATGGGAGATCGAAAGAAGAAACGAATAGAGAAACAAACAAACAAAAAAAGATAACGAGATGAAGGAGATTAGAACGACATCGTGAATGACAACAAAAGCAACTAGGAACAACAACGACGAAAAAGATGATCTTAAGAAATAAGAAGAGACGCCGTTACAATGTTCCCGTATCCCAGAGGTCACTATTGGGGGCTTTGTCAGTCTCAGCCTGGTTATCATCAAGTTCTGAATGCTTTTTCAATAGTATAGAGATTCAGACATCATTTCCAATGCTGAGTAACCGCAAGCCTAATCTTCAGTTTAACTTTGTCTTTAAAGCTGGGTTTTCATGTGTGCCGAAACGGAAACGGCAATCCAATCGTCAAAAACCCTTCCAGCAGTGAAATAGAAAGAATGTTTGAAACTTCCGTAGCCGTTTCCGTCCCTGTACACATGAAAACACAGCTTTACTGTAAAAACCTTCGGGAAAAGAGTTCATCGGTGTCGATGTCACCGCTAACTTGGAAAAAGAACAACAACAACAACATCATCAACAACAACAACATGACAAATTCCCGAACGGCATGAAAAGTGATAGGCCTGAAATTTCTGTAACCGGCGATGATACGCACTGTGGCGGGAATCGAACTCGGTCTTTTTCTCTTGTAGAGCGAAATGAGCCAATGCTCCCAAGGGGTAATCTATAAGGTACGCATTCGATTTTGGTGATATTTTATCCCTCCCCCCTCCCAAAACAACAACAACAGCCCTTGTACGCTTTTCATACGCTTGGTACGGCCATTAGAATTGCAAATTATGATAAAACTTTGATTTTCTGAAATTCTACGTGGCATTTTGCATGTCTCACTGACAACATTATTTTCAAATAGATCTAATTAAAGTGCATAATTTGTGGAAGAAACAACAAATACTGCTCAGCTTATCATTTCATTCCCATAACTGAAACGCCTACGTACGGCCCATTCACGCCTCCCCCCCCCCCTAACTCTTCCAAGCCTAGGTACTTTATAAATGGCCCCTAGCAACAAAACTAAGCTCTGCTTTTCTAAATTTCAAGGATCACATCGGAGGTGCTGGTTGAACCAGACGTAAGGGTGAGGAAGTTGAAGCAAGATGGCAGTAATTCAAGATCGACATGACGGCTTTATTGGGGAACCGCTGTCCCCGACACGCGTATAAAAACCGGATACAGCCTAGACTCGACACCGGCTCTTCTCGTGATAGAAAAAAAACACCTATCTCCCGCCAAAAAAGCTCTCGGACGGACAGAACATGTGAAAACCATTAAAAAGACAAGAGGTTTATAGTGTTCGCATCTTTACACCGTTTTTCATAGCCGTCTCTTCAACTTGACTGATCAGGAAGTCCTGATTAAGGTTTTCCCACTGCACTCAAACTTCTGCACCCTTGAGGGGAAGTGATGATAAAGACCGCTGGAGTTACAGTTTTGTTTTTAGGATTATTTTTTCTTAAATATCGCTCTATCTAGTCATCTGTGTTTTGTTTTTCTTTTGTTTCTTTCTTTTTTTTTCCTTTCTCATTTTTGTCTCCTTTTAAAAAAATAATATTTTCCTTCCCTTTAAAAAAAAATAAAAAATTCACGTATTTTATTGGCTCTAGTATGAAAATGTTCTATATTACATTATTTGGAAAGCGTTCTAAGTTATCAAGAAATAATGTTGCTTAGTAAAAACTTCATATTTTCTATAGTCATTTTAACATTTTAAATTAGTTTGGTGAGATGACCAATCGGAATCAATGTCTGGACAGGGCACCAGAGGGTTTAATATTAATACTGAAAACTGGAATTTGGTACCTCAGTAAATTCGAGGTTGGGTTTTTAAGGCCTTAGTATAGATATCAGCAAGAAGTAACTCCTCCAGCCTCGTTCAAAAACATAATAGTCAATAATAATGAGGGGTGGGGGGGGGGTGAGAGGAAGAGGGGAAAGGGGGCGAAAGAGAGAGAGGGAGAGAGAGAGAGGCGGAGAAAAACAGAGAAAGACAGACAAAAAAACCGACACACACATACATACAGAGAGAGAGAGAGAGAGAGAGAGAGAGAGAGAAAGAGAGAGAGAGAGAGAAAGAGAGAGAGAGAGAGAGAGAGAGAGAGAGAGAGAGAGAGAGAAAGAGAGAGGGAGAGAGAGAGAATTCTATTTTTGTCACTTACCATTTCCGACACTTTCATTCACTTTCAAATCTTTTCTTTCTGTGGTTAAAGATCCAGTTGGAGAAGCAGAGGCAGGGTGATCTATGGTTGAGCCAACAGTAAGAATCCTGTGAAGTCATTTCTCTCTCTCTCCCCCTCCCTCTCTCTCTTTCTCTCTCTCTCTTCTCTTTCTATCTTCCCTCCCGTCTTTCCCTTTTCTCTATCACCATTCATTTTTTTTCCTCTTTCCTAACGTTTCCTCATCATCCACCTCTCTTCTCTGTCCATTTCACGATTCTACACTGAACAGATTTCGCAATAAAAAGGAGTTCTTTCAATCAGTTAATTATAAGCAAATGCATTGTTTATTCCCGCTGTACTTTTCTATCAACACTTCAGTTATTCATTTATTTATTCGCTTTATTTTTGCCTCTTTTATGTCCTTAATTAAACAAACCATAATTTTTCGCAATTTCTGTCACCTTTCTGTCATCTCCAATATTATAAAATTCTGCGAATGCAGACTTTTTCTCCGTGAAACTTCTGTTTCGGCTCAGTTTGTCTGTCGTTTCAATTATTCTTCTTTCCAAAAAAAAAAATCTCATTAGTTAGTTATTTGTACTGGTGTGACAATGCCAAAATATGGCAATTTGCTAGATGTCATTGTTTGTTTTTCTTGTTTTTCTTTCTATTGTGGTTGAAGTCTTTTAACCCTATTACTGTTAGGAAGGATTTACTGTCTCCATCGAAGGGTATTCAACTGCAATTCTTCATCTTACAAATTCAGCCTTTGGAGCTGCCTTTGATTTAGAAACCCTAACAAAGTATACATTTCTGGAAAGGTGATTTAATTGTGGCTCCGACAGCCCAGCAATGAACAAAACTGCCAATTTATTTGGCTTATGACAGTAACAGGGTTAATACAAACATTACGTGATGAATTGTTCGTCAGTTTCGCTAATTTTTTTACGTAAGATTTTTGATTCAACTTCATTTTGTTGACTGACAGTCTCCCTGTCTTGGTCAGTATTTTGTTTTTTCACTGGCATTCTTGAATTTCGCTTCAAATTACACTGTCACATTCTTAAATGTTTCTTAAATTGGAGAAAGATTAGAGAGGGTCACGATATTCTGGTTCTGGGAGAACCCGACAGCTGTTGATGTCAAACTTTCCACAGAAGAAGTACAATAAAATTAATGCCAGGCTCCTTAACATCTGGTTCTGTCATCATCTAACAATCACAGTGAACTCCAAACAACGGTTAGTTTGTGCCGGGTTTCACTGACATTTCGTGTTATTTCTGTCTGTGTATAAATTTCAGATCGAATGTCTTGCCCTCTCCCTGACTCTGTCAGGCCTAAAGCTGCAAATCCACAGATTTGTTTGTATTTTTGTATTTTGCATACTTCTTTAATCCCATTTGGGAAATTTGCCTTTGTGTCATTGCAACCCGGCTACAACTGGAGCAGGCACGTCGTCGCCACAGTGCAGCACCGGTCAGCGTTTTTTGTTTTGTTTTGTTTTGTTTTTATTTTGAAGGGAGGGAAGGGGATTCGAGAGTGAGTGTTAGGGATGAATTTTATTCAATTTTGCCCGGGCAGCGGCCTGTTCGGCCTGCTCTTTCGAGTTCCAACTGCCGAGGTATCTTTAACGTGTGCAACGTGCACACTGGCCCTCCGAGTTTTTCGCCCTTATCCCAGAGGATTAGGTGCTCGATCCTACCTCCCATAGAATCAGGGACATGAAAATATGAGAAAAATCCCAAAATTCCAACATGCCTGCACCGACCGGGATTTGAACCCGGTGCCTTCAGCACGAGAGGCGAGGCACCTTGGCTCAAAACCACGGTGTCAGACATGGAAATGACGCCAACACGGTGCCGAAACGAAATAAATCGCGACAACACAAATCTTACTTTCCGAAACCGTTAACCCGAAACGACATCTAAGCCGTACCAATAACGACACATATTTTCGCTCCCGGTATCGTGGCGGGGCCGACTATGGATTTTCAGCTCAAGGTTAGCAACGTGTCTTCGTGCTTTCTTGGTAATTCAAAGTTAAACGTACACAGAATACAGAATTTAACTATTCGAAATAGAATATGAATACATACACTCCTGTCGTATTTTCGCCTCGAGCGATAAGAAGAAAAACCAACATTTTCCACGACGAAGATAGATGTGCAAATTAGGTGTAATCAGACACTCATACTAAATATGCATAAATTCGATGTAATGGGTTCTTGTCTGCGATTACTGGACAAATTACTTTGGTGTAAATGCAACTTACAGCCTTTTCATACAACGCTGTCAGACACAGAGACATGCAGAATTAGTCTGAGTGCCGGTAGTTACTGTCTCGGTAATTGGCTATGAAATCTATCGTGTTATTTGCCATACTCGTGATCAGCCTGCTGAAGCGTCATGCCGTGTCGTGTCGTGTCAATTATTATGCTATTGAAAAGAAAAGTTTCAACGCAACGGTCCCCCTGTTCAGAAGATTCCCCGAGGTCTGAAACATCTAAGCTACCTCCTGGACGCTGGATATGAAGCAGAGAATAGAGATACCACTGTACTACGAACAGAGAGTATATCCATATTCTGTGATAGGACCACAGTGTCACACTAAATTTTTTTCTTATGGGTTATGACAGTACTGTTGTAACTCAGTGGTACAAGCCATGACTGGTAAATTTTAGTACTGAAATATTTTTGGGGGTAAAAACATCACTCCCGAGTTAACTGTGGTGGTAGACTGTGGACTGTGGACTGGGTTTTAGGTGTTTATGCTAAGTATGGGTTTCGGATCCGGACAACATCACCAACGGAACCCCCCACTCCACCCCCCCCCCCTTTTTCCTTCCCGCAGTAAAATAAATTAAAAAAAAAAAAAAAGTTCCTTGGACTAGGAAATGAAATTCCGATCTATAATTGTTATTATTGTGAGTAGCATCTCCTGGCTTAAATTAGGTTAGAACCAACGGAATGACAGGACAGAAGGAGATGCTGCTAGGCCGCGCCCACCAACCACCCGCGCTATGACAAGAACTCGTAAATCTGTCCGCAAATCTGAGTAACTTATGTTACCGAAATAGCTGATGCGATGGCTATGACACTGCCATGTCTATGACAGCGTAAACTACAACATATTCATCGCTATTATTATCAACTTAGTAATACATAATATTATACCACCAGCAACAATATTTATGATTATCAACACATTCCTCGTTATTATCATTATGATGAAGATCATTATAACAGTTACTGACTAAATGTATACCAATAGTAGATCTAATAATACTAATACTACTAGTCTAGTAGTTATATTATACAGTAATAATAATAATAATAGTAATAATAATACATGTATAGTATTTACACTGTATAATACTGACTAAAACTGACACAATACAATAATTTTTTAAAAAATGTTTCCATACAATGCTACTCTGTACCTACACTCAATAACCTATACTTACAATCATAAATCTCATTCTTATAGCAAATTACTCCTCTCCCCCAGGGGTTTTGCTACAATGACATTTTTGCATACAAGTTCCGCAAAGATTAAATCACTTCTCGTTCACAGTAATCGTCTCGAAAACGGTTTGTCAATACCCATCACTGTTACAGTGTATACGTGGCACAGTCTCGATGCCATATTTTCTGTCATTTGATACAATTTAACAAACTTGAATTTGAATGTCACAAAGAGTACTGCAATAGCCCACGGGCATTATTTTCTTCCCTTGCGTTATCCTTATGAAGAATTTCATCAGCGTTGGGAGGATATTTGACAACTTAATGTTTTATGTGTCTGTTTAAACGTATTGTGTTTTGTAACAAGGTGTTAACTACTGTATGTGTCACTGTTTGGTGATGTGAAACATATATTCTGGTCAGTTTGGGGGGGGGGGGGAGGGGGGCAGGATAAGTCGGGCCCCAGCTTAATAGCTGAGGAAAAGGCACTTATATTATATAAGGATAATTATGTTTCATACTTATTATGTATTTTTAATGAATAGAAATGAGAAAGCTACACCAAAGAACAGCAGAACGTTTATAAGGGACTAACTACAATGGATGAATGCATAGTTTTACAAAGATAGGAGAAGGATGGATGGATGGATGGATGGATGGATGGATGGATGGATGGATGGATGGAGCTTGTGTCAATCTTTCTATCGTTCTTGTCTTTCATGCAGGGCTCTCTCCTTTTGCCATTTTATTTTATTTATTTGATTGCTGGTCCGACGCCGCCCCTGAAAGACATAAATTAACCAGTAACCACACACAGCTGTTCACGATCGCAAGATTCCGCTATAACTCGGGTCCATTATAAATTATTACTACAAACCAGAATGGCAACTCCCGATCCCAAACACAATACAACACAAAGGGCAATAGGAACTAATTTAGCCAAGCATGTAGAAGATAACAATCGCCATTAATGTTTCACGGTTTCTACAAAAAGCAAAATCAACCAGGCCCCGGGGGGACGGGACTTTATTGCTGATGTACCAGTAACGGTTTGGCGAGCACCGCTCACCTCCGCTCGACCCCGGAGTTCGTGGAAATATTAACGACCCTCTTGGTGGCAATCAAAGATTCATAGGACTTTGCACACCTTATCGTATCGATGCTTCTCAAAGTATTGTCGGTGGGGTACCGGCTCCTAATCAACGATAACGACAGGGACAGAAGAGTTATTATCTTCATAACGATACACGTAGGTTTCGGTGTCTTTTCAAGTCTTCGTGTGAGTGAGTGGGAGCATGATGAATTGATCTTATATTAATCCTATTTGTAAATTTAGTTCAGAGGCTTAGAACACATCATTTCGGTGGATTTGAGCGTTATACAAGCCAATTATTACACTAGATTACATTGATTTAGGCGCATGAGAAGCTGGACGAATGAACAGAGATACTTCCCCCCACCCCCCCCACCCCCACCCCCCACCCCCACCCCCCACCCCCACCCCCGTTTTGTTTTTTTTTTGGTTCACCCGAATTCCCGATTCCATTTTCCAAATGGTAAGATCATGGCACTATCATGCCACGGATGTCAAGGATATTGAAGTTTGGACACCTTAATGATATTGTTCAATCACTCCTGATTTTGTTGGAATCTGTTGTCTTGATGCTCCCATTAAAAAAACAAAACAAAACAAAACACCAACAAACGAAAAGCTATATACCATATTCAAGCACGGACAAATGTTCCCTGTTTCGTATTTTTATATCCAGTGTTTTGTTGCATGTGAATTTTAAAAGGCCGGTGCGCATTAACTATGCATTGAAAGTTTGTGTCATCGTGCAGCTTCAAGGGGGCCTTGTCACTACCAAACAAAACACTCAGTAAAGCTCAGCAGGGATTTGCTGATTATCAATAGGAAGTTCATGAGTTTGTGAGTTTTGCATTTAAAATTGTTCAGCAAGAGCCAGGACAATGTTCACTGTAATGTGTGCGCCCACCATTCTTAAAGAGCAATCGATCAAACATCAAAGTCAAGTCTTCGTCTGTCTTCTCCCTCCCCGACCCCTCCTTGTTTCTTCACAGTTCCCCCCGTAACAAAATACAGAAATGTGTGTGTGTGTGTGTGTGTGTGTGTGAGAGAGAAAGAGGGACAGCCAGTCACATATAGCAAGGATGACAGAGTGGGGGAAGAGAGAAAGACAGAGCGAGATGAGAGAGAAAATCCCACTTCATAAGAGAGAGAGAGAGAGAGAGAGAGAGAGAGAGAGAGAGAGAGAGAGAGAGAGAGAGAGAGAGAGAACGAGAGAGAATAGAGAGAAAGGGAGAGAGAGAGAGAGAACGAGAGAGAATAGAGAGAAAGGAGAGAGAGAGAGAGAGAGAGAGAGAGAGAGAGAGAGAGAGAGAGAGAGAGAGAGAGAGAGCCAATCCCATGACAGTTACATGGGGACCACAAGTTTTAGAACCATCGTATCATATCATAAAAATAATGCCAGAGGTCAACAAGGGACGCCATCAATAATTTATCGCCCTTTGTTTACAAATGGCCGCTAACACTGGCCGGTGTAAAGGAAAGATTAGGCTCCGTGTGAGATTTGATCCGGCCCGGGTAAACTATATTAGCTCCGCAGCTCCGGATGATTGGGGAAGGTCTAGTAACTTTATCCGTGAGCGCTTTTAATGAGTGGTTATCACAGGCTTGTATAAAGCTCTACGGCTGGGTATTGTGTCTTATCTGTGGGGGTATCAATAACTTGGAGTGTATAAAATTACAGATCAATGGATATATTGGCTTGGGAGCTCGGCGGTCATGTAAATATACAAAAAAGAACAGAAGAGATTAAATTTGTTGGTATCTGGTGTGCTATGACAATATACAGTCCAGAGTTACAGAAACGTTTGGAGAGAATTAGAGAACGTCATTATAGAAACAGGTTCTACAGGTTGTCGAACATAATCAGGGAATGGCTGAAAAAAACAAGGCACATAGGTGTAGGTGACAATGATCATGTAAAATTACTAATTATGTAACATCATACTAATTACTTTTCATTAACTTATATGAAAGAGATACTTTTTTTCTCACGCTCGACAAAGAACGGATAAATTAGTGCCATGTCTTAATAAGCAAAAAGTGCCATTGCAAAATTTCTCTTTGAAGAAAAAGCGACATTGTGGGTGGTTCTGTTGTGTTGTATTAACAGAGAGAAACAAAAGTTTTTTTTTTGTTTTTTTTTTTTAAGGGGGGGTGGGGTAATCTGACTCTATTTAAGAGATATTATAGTTGGCATTAATTAAATTTTTTTTTTGATTAAAATTAAAAACAAAGAAATGTCTTCTCTCTCTTTCTCTCTCTCTCTCTCTCTCTCTCTCTCTCTCTCTCTCTCTCTCTCTCTCTCTCTCTCTCTCTCTCCGCTTGTTTTTTTGTTTCCATTGTACTTTCACCATCTCCGTCTTCGCCGCCCCTGCCGTCGCTATAACCAACATCGCCATTTCCATCTTTTCTCTTTCATATTCCCCCTGACAATGCGAGACTAAGAAAGCGTAAAGCATAATCCCACATTTGTGCACATGCTGATGACATAGGGAAGGAATGTGAAATCACAATCTTTAAATTCCGCATAATAATGATATCAATGTTGGGATTGGCTTGTGGTCGTTGTCGACAGGGCCAGAACAATAAATTGCTGGTTGTAATATTATGGCGACGTTCTTTCCGCGTTTACAGGTGGACATCACAGAGATTGGAGTCAGTTCACGAGCCTAACATTGACTCTGATTTTACAGGTTATAAACCCGTATTGACTTTATTGCTCACTGTAGGCTTTACCAGAGGAAACAACAGCTGATGAATGCAGTATTAGCATTAGTCGCCACAGATTTATTGTTCTACTAATGTTTGAAGTAATAAAATGCGCAGTACGTTCTGGTGACATCAACTACATAGGAGCTGAAACAAACGCTGAGTGGACGGACACATGTTTGAGGTCTTTGTTTTAGAGGGACCTCTGCCCCTTAGCTTTTACACCCCGATTTCTTTGTTGTTGTTTGGCTGTTGTTTGTTTCGTTTATTCTGCTTTTGTTTCCTGCCCTTCTTCTGCGACGTCTTCCTTTTTTTTCTTCCTCATCTTTTCCCTCTTCTTCTTAGCTCTCAAAAGGTCCAGAGTGGACATACAGTAAACTTGTGCTATATTGTATGCATGGTTTATGTATTATTACCGGAGAACAAATGTACCAGAGATTAGTTTCTCTGTTGTGGCACAGAGAATAAAATTAATGTGTAAAGGTGACCAACATGACTGTGCCATTATCAATCTGACATTCTTTTAAGAACTTAATCCCCACCAAAACCAGAAAGCAGGAGAGAAAGAAATTTCCTGATGACGAAGTTAATGGCAAACAGAACTTCTTAAAAAAATATTTGTATCTTGTATCTATTGCCTTAATTTGGACAATTTCAGTTTGTGCAGAAGCAAAGATCGATCCATGAGTATCAATCACTAACTCAAGAAATGCCAATTGTGTCCATCCACAGTTGGACAACGCAATGAAATCAAGGGCATAAATACACAAAAAAACGAAATAAATGAAAATCAATCACAAACTCCGTGTCCACACAACTCTCATTGATGATGCCAATTCATTTCACGAAGTTGCAAATCCGCCAGCCAGTGTCCCCAGCCATACAACCATCTGCCCGTGCCCACATGGACACAATAGCCCTCGGAAGTTTGTGGCGCTCGGCAGAGTTCGGGCCGCACGTGACCCGACACAATAAAAAACGACCACAGCCTGCGCGAGATGTCACGAGAACTTCCTCTAACACAGAAATCTCATACACAAATCCTTCCCGTTCTGCAGTAATACGTCAAAACAATATCACAGCCCTCTCTCTGGGAAATATTCATGCACAATGTTAGTGGTTGAATCGATGTATTCGTTCGGGAACTGTCGAGAGCCGAATGAAACAAAAATTATTGTACACCGCCACAATTTTCAGTGCCTCGTGCTCTGTTCTCGTGCACAATTCCGCATACATAAACTCATTCGGGCGTACGTAAAGAATAAAAACCCTCGAATCAAAAATAATCCCCTTGGGCCTTCTCCCTATTGTTTCCGGTCCGGCCTCTGTTCACTGGCACCCAAAAATAAACGATCCAGCGGAAAAAAAAATCTTCGGGCTTAAAAACACCGTGTGCGCAGGTTTCATGTGTTTTTTCTATATTTTTTTTCTTTCATCTTAAATGTGTACGCACGCGCACGCTTGTGTGTGTACATGAGTTCGTGTCTGTGTGAATGTGAGAGGATTGTTATGTCCTTTTTATTTTTTTGTGTGTTTTCTTCTTCTTAAAAAGAGGCCCAATGTTTAAACAGTGGTTAATGCCGGTCGTAGAGCTGGTAATGCCCCGATAATACGGGGTGTGGATATTTGCCGAGCAAAGGAGGTCCCTCCCCCTTCTTCTCCTCCGGCCAACCCCCACTCCCTCTCTCCCGTCCTCAATGCCTCTTTTCCCTCCCACTCTCACCCTCTTCCCCTCGTACAGGCTGCGTGTTACGACCCTCCCTCGTCCAGTCTGTATGTGACTCCCTCCTTCCCTCCCCCTCCCCCATTCTCTCATAGAGGCTGAGTGTAACGACCTTCCCTGGTCCACTCGGCACGTGACGCACGAGCAGTTGGTGTAGACAATGAGTCTATCGGTAAAACCCGCAGAGAGTGAGAGAGATGTGATCCATGGGACGCTACTCTAGTACTACTTCCAATCATGCTGACCTTGATATTAGTTAGAGGCGTAAAATACAAATGTGTGTGTGGGGGGGGGGGGGGGAGGGGAATATGGTGTTGTGTAGGGGAAAAGAGGAGTGATACTCTGGACCAAAAGAGAGGAAACGGGCAGAGAGGAAAGTGCCCACGATTGAAGGTTGTGAAAGGGGAAATAACTGTGGCACGAGACTGGAAGGAGGAACGGAGTTACGCCCTAAGAATTTGGTGTCAATGTGTATAACATTATGAGATTGTGAATAAGAAAGCCCGGCTTAAGTCGCCAAAGCTGATTTTGAGAAAAACGGCTTTGAAGTGAAAATATGGGTCCGACACAAACTTCCAACTTGGCTATTGTTTAGGGGACCGTGGCATGTTACAGGGTAAACTGTAGATGAGCAGTGAACACTACTCACTATGATCTCTATAACGGCTTTGTAATTAGACTACGGTCTCCTAATAACAATCACTTCAATATTACTTGGTCAATTAGCTATTGCCACTTTTAGGGTTAAATGCCGTTTTCTCAAAATCTTGTTTTAGGGAGGTCACTGACTTCAATTTATCAGAAATGTCTAGTCTTTTATTATATGTACAGAAATCAAAATGTCATGTTGCCGACTTGAGCCTGGTTTTCTCATGCACACTCACGTATTCTGAGGACACGGCTGAGGAATAAGAGTAGGTGTGGGATGGGAAGAGGTGGATGGCTGGAGTGAAGAAAGAAAGGCGTATTGGTCTTAAGCTTTTTTTTTTTCATAAGTCTGAAATTTAAAATTTTAAAAAAAAGGGAAGGGGAGGAATGGAGAATGATGGAATGTCCTGAACACGACAGACTTTGCACGGTGCTCCCGCTCTCAGTTTTTCACTCCTTTTCTTTTCCTTCGATCACTCATTCCGTCAATCGGTAACACACTTAATCATTTATTGAGATATTCGCAGACTGGTTCATTTCTCCTTCATCTCCACAGTAAGTAATGAAACGTTAAATTTTATGAAAATGTCGTTAAGCCTGGTGTCACACTGATCGATAAACGTCCACCGTTCATCATTTGTCATTTACCGTTCACAGTACAACGATGAAAAGTCAATCTCTTGACAAGTAGCGCCACAATGTCAGACACTTGTTGTTTCCCGAGAATCATTCCACGAGGAACAACTAGTGTCACTTGTACTGCAACATGGTAAGAGCTGGTTTTTCATTGTTAAACTGTGAACGATAAACAATGGACTAAGACCGATAAAGTGGTGGACCAAGACCGATAAAATGATGGACCGAGAACGATAAAATGATGGACCAAGAACGATAAATTTGGACCAAGAACGATAAATGTTGGACCAAGAACGATAAATGTTGGACCAAGAACGATAAATGTTGGACCAAGAAGGAAAAAATCATAGTCCAAGAACGATAAAATGATGGAACGGTGAACGAAGAATGTTTAGTGTGATACAAGGCTTAAAATCACAAATATACCCGCGTAGAATGACCTTGAAATTCATCGCTGTCAACTCTCCTGAAGTGGACGATCGTGTTCCCAAGTGCGGGTGAAATGCTGCAGATAAATAATTCAGGCGGTCAAGGAGACGACCTTTGTCCCCCAAGGGTTAATGAGTCACAAAACACAAAAGTGTGGTAAGGGAATTAACTCATGAATAGTCTGACGGCCACGCAAATCACTCAAAACACGTCGAAATGTCGGCGTGCTCACTACGACCTTTTACCTCAAAATTCTAATCTTTTACAGTTTGCTCTTGGCTCTCCCAGTCAAAATGATTCCTCTCCGTTTTTTGTGTCGTGTGATAGTTATTAAAACCAACCAACCCGTGCAAGATGAATCTAACAAATTCTTTGGTACCGGCATTTATATTGGATGCAAAGAATAACAGATCTTTACTGTTGCGCCACAATTCGTTGCAGAATACACTAATATAATAGAGTTGATTTTTTTTTTTTACTGGTAATGTGTAAAGCCGGGCGGCGAAGGGCTAAATTCTGTTCTTACTTTTCGAAAATGTACCTCTTTTTGTGGCTCAAAATATCTTAAACTACATAACATTAGAAGACTAAATTTTGTCCAAATTGGATGATGTATCCGCGTGATTTATCGCCAAAAATTGAGGCAGTACGCAAAATTCCATAATTTTTGGTCAAGTTTAGTTGTCACAACATTTTAGGTGCTGACATATTCTTCCTTTAGCTCCATTACTGTATGAAACCGGTGGCCGTATAGTGTGCACACTTTGTTATAATAGAAGTTTCCCACATTGGGTTTTCCATTTGGGTTTTCCATCCACTGGGTGCTCTTGCTCACACCCCACAAGTCCGAGGTCGCAGTGGAGCGGCTACCTTACCTAAAAGATTCCGCCCACACGCCTGGCCATTCCGACCATGTTGACCATCCTTGGTCTCGCCCAAGTGTCGGCCATTCCAGTCATGCTGGCCATCATTATAAAAATGACCATGAGTACAGTTTTGAGAGGTAGACGTGGGGGCCAACAGCTTTCGGCTGAGGCTCCCAGAGAAATCAAAGAATTTTCATTTTGATTAGAGAATAAATGCCAGGCGAGTTGCTAGAAAATTTTGTGTTTGTTATATTTTGTTAAAGTACATTAAATACTCTCTCACATCACACTTTACAGCAGCTTTGGTCCTGATTAATCTCTGACATCACTGTTCCTGTCATTAATCTGCACAAATGTGATTTAATAGGGCAGGGGAAAAGCCGTTTTACCTGAAATAAGCTTACATTCCTTGCTTTCACTACATATTTCGTAATATAAAATAGACATTTGATATATTGGTATTCCCCATAAATCAGTGGGAGGTATAGAATTCATTCAAGGAGTTCAAATCTTAATGATATTTGGCAAAAAGGAAATCTGATTTCCAGTTTTGTTGTGTGGATACACTTGTACCTTTTCGTAATAAAGCCAGGGATAACTTTAAAGCCATGATAAAACTCAAAGTCTTGGTTTGCCCAGAACTAGGAAAACATTTGTTCCTTTATAGGTAAGGTACTGTATGTGTCCTGTTTAAATTGATAAACGCCATTTTTTTTCCCTATCCACAGCCCCGTACGTACGTCCTGATTTTCATTGGCCCTTTTATTCTCCTGCATTCTCCTTTGAGTCATGACATGGAGGCCAATATCAGGGCCAACGAAGTCAGGGTTCATTGTTTATCCTTCTCGCCCTCCCCCGTCCATTATGAATGAATTAATTAATTAGTTTTATTTTATATTATTTTATTTTATTTACACATGAATCCACTTATTTACTTGTTTATTTATTTATGTATTTATTTTTTTCAATCATTCATTCACGTATTTATTTATGTATTTATTTATTTATTTTTATTCATTCATGCATTCACTTACTAACTAGTTTATTTATTTATTTATTTATTTATTTATTTATTTATTCATTTATTCATGCATATATTTATTCATGTCTTTATTTTATTAATTCATGCACCCATTTATCTCTATCGTTCCAGCAGAGTTTGTTATAACAGCGATGTAAGGGTGACGCTAAAAAGGCAACACAACGAGCCACCCAGCCAGATTGTATTGTTACGTCATTTGACACACTACAAGATATGTACGTATTTACTTACATGTTAAGAACAGTCAGGTACTTGCACTGTAGCACTAAATGTCATAGATCTGAAAGACAAGGTAAATACACTGTTAGAAACCACTGAAATTGAAATACATAGGCTATCGACAGTGAGAGCCGAGACACAGAATACCGATAAACCATTCCTTCTGCCACATTATGTCCACAAGTTGCGCGCGTACAAATAACGTGAGTACTTGTCTTTTTCCTTCAATTATGAAGGGGTGTGGTGCGAATTGTTGCATTCTTGACATCGATGATACGCGCTCAAATAGACGGACGGAACATGACGAGTTGACTCGTCCCGGTATCCTGTGTCTCTGGTGACAATCTTAATATGATACAAATTAAGATATTACTGTTCATAATTATAATGAACATAATGAATAAGTGCAGTCCTTGTGTGAAAGGCATTAATTACTAGATCTATCTCTTCATCTATGGATACGAAGCCAGATGCAGCGGGAAAAGCAAAAAAAAACAAAAAACAACCTGAAAACCGTCTCGGTAAAATCACAAATGGGCATCAGCGTTCAGGTAAGTCTCGCTTGTTTTAAGTGATACATGAATAAAACTATGCTTAGAAAGCCCAAACAAGGAACCACAGAAGTGTCCAGAATTAAATTTTAAAGGAGAGGGAAACAAATTTACTCTTCATCTTAAATTCATGTTTAGCTATAATTATTTAAACATTTAAAATGTTGTATTCCCCCTCAATCAATAGAAAACAAGAGAAATTCCCTCGTGTAGTTCATAAAATGTACATTCAAAAATTGGCAAAAAGAAAAAGTTGTATGCAGCAAAGCCTCCGGTAAGAAATATTACCCAAACGATACAATGAAACACAAACTAAAAAGGGACACTTACAATTTTGTCTTTTTGCCAATTTTAGACTTTCTTTTAAGCCTTGCTGCGACCC
Source organism: Onchidella celtica (assembly GCA_963931925.1). Taxonomy (NCBI): domain Eukaryota; kingdom Metazoa; phylum Mollusca; class Gastropoda; order Systellommatophora; family Onchidiidae; genus Onchidella; species Onchidella celtica. The sequence goes on from OZ007569.1 coordinate 44,877,478, forward strand.
CACAGTTTTCCTGTGGTTTTTATAATAAAATGTACATGTGTGTGGTTTCATGATATGACCAGCGATAATTATGACCATGAAATAATGATAATATCTATCTGGTAAAAGGAGAAACAGACAGACAAAGATGATCAGTTGATGGTAAAAAGTGTTCACAAACTGAAATAAAACTTAATTTTCATTTCAGATAAATTCAGAGCCACCTAAGGTCGGTTCCACGTGACCGTTCAATGTGAAGGCAAAGCCTCTTTCGGTTTACACTTTGGGATAACATATTTCCGCCGTCAAATCTCTACACACTGAAACTTTCTTTCAGTTTATTCATAGCACTGGTTATGAAATCAAAAATGGCAGGCAAAACCCAAAAAACAAACAAACAAACAAAATAAAGGGTAAAAAGTTGATTTTAAAATGGGAAAACATTAGACAAAAGGAAAAAAAAAAACAGATAAAGAATATTTGGTCCCATATAAAGCGCAGATCAGACTCAGAATTTCAAATCGGGTAACGCTAAAAGTGAGCAAAATCCCCAACATGTGCCCACATTACAAAAAGACAAAAATCAATAGACGCCAAGATGGTGTAGGAGTAAAAGCTGTTTTAGCGTCACTAAGAACTTGAAATGGACAAAAGCTCTCAATGTTAACGAAGGTCTTCGTTCTAAGGCTGGATCTATCGCTACAGTAGATATGCTTGCCGGCACTAGATGGCGGTGGCAGTGAAAAAGAAACAACTTCTTATGCGTTCACAGATCTTCATTCTGTCTTCTTTCCTTCCATCACCCCTTCTTTCCCTTCTTTTGTTTACGTTCATTTTCTTTCTTTCTTTTCTTCCATCACTCCTTCTTTTCTTTCTTTTGTTTATGCCTATTTTTTCTTTCCTCCACAATTTCCTTCCTTTCTCTTGTTCAGTAATATTTTTCTATCTATCTTTCTTTCTTTTTTCTTCCCTTCCATTACTCCTTCTTTCCTTTCTGTTGCTCATGCCTATTTTTTTTTTCTTTCTTTCTTTTTCTTTCTTCCTTCTTTCTTTCATTCGTTCGTTCTTTCTTTCCTTCTTTCTTTTTGTTGTTTCTTGACTTCCATATTCTCATTCTACTTCTACTGTCATTGTCGTCACTCCTTCTCTTATTTCCCATCTTCTTTACCTTCATTTACCCTCAAGTGTTTCTAATCTCTCAATTGAGGTGGTTATTTCTTTTTCAAACAAAACTGCACACCAATCAATCAATCAGTCAGTCAATCAATCAATCATTCAATCAACAAGCAACAAGAGAGTTAAGCTATCATAACAATTCCATCGCTCAATCAATCAATCAATCAATCAATCAATCAATCCAATCCACCAATCAATCAGTCAGCCAGTTAGTCAACAAGCAAACAAGAGAGGTAAACAATCAAAATCATTCCCTAGCTCAATCAATCAATCAGTCAATCAGGCCGTCATCAATCAAACAGTCAGCTATGTCTCGTAAACCTTTTGGAAAAAAAAAAATAATTAAATTTACTTGCAAGCAAACTCCGGACTGCAATTAAAATACAAATTGCAGCAGTTATCTGACATTGCACAGGAAGTTTCTCTAAGCCAGTACAATTTTAACTCACCCACCTCTTTGTGTTCATACCCCCTACCCCTTGGACCAAACATCCACCTAAAGAACCCTGTCCTTTATCTTGTTTGTTAGAGGTTGCTGCGTCCGGCCACGTCCGGCTGCGCCCGGCTACTCCTATTGACCGTGTTAACTGAGCCCCTTCAAACTGCAAGTCCCGCACACTTCCAGGCGCTCATGCAAGCACGGCTAAGCTTAAGAATGCTCACCAAGTCTCTCCGCCGTCTTAAGCTCCCCAGGCCTTTGTTCTCATGTATCAAACGGGCGACCAGCTATTAAAATATTCAATAGCGCACACAACCCATTTGCGCCGGGGCGCTCAATAGCGCCCAGACCCCCGGTCCATTAGAGGTCTGCTTAGCCTGTATCTCAACTTTAAGAACCGGATCGCTTTTTCTGTCTTCAGGGTTAATGTTCCATTACGAATCAACCTGATACGGCCGAAGCTTCTTGGAGATCTTTCTGATATTGTGACATGACCTAAAGATAGACCAGCGTGTGTTCTTGTTAGGGGAAGAAAACAAGGACAGAAGTTGAGTGAGTGGAGGCGGCGGGGGACAGACAAGGAGCGGATCTTTAAATGCAGAGACATCGATAAATGAATTGTCACCCTCGTCAATTCTTTTGGATTTGACATTGCATATTTATGGGTGGCCAATAAATGAAGTGTAATTAGGAGGGCTAAATAAGGTCCAACACTCAGGCTGATCGTAACAGAAAGCTGGAGCAGAGATAGAATGGCTTATTTATTTATGTAAAATGTCTATCTACTTACTCATTTACTGATCTATTCATGTATTTATTTAGCAGTTAGTTTATTTATTTACTTATTTATCTATTTTTTATTTATTCATTTGTAATATTTATTTAGTTTTCTGTTCATTCATCCATTCATTAATACTAACCGACCCGGGCAAGATAAATTTTGCAGATTCTTTGTAGCAAGCCCAACAGTATATCTACATGTAGGCTACATTAAAAGCGGCATTTGGATTCGATGCAATGACTAACAGAACTTAGGTAAGAATACACAGATGTGATTACGTTGATAGTCGATCACCAATGTATAAAGAGAGGTCAAGGACAAAATTTCCGGTCACACTTTTCCGTTAATATATCCGATGCAACTGCGTCTCTGTTTTTGATCCCCAAAAAATGTTAATATAAATAATAGTAAAGACTGATTTTTGTTAAAAAAAATGAATGTGTCCACGCAACTCTTCGTCAAAAATTGATGCAGTACACCAAGTTTCATAATTTTTAATCGCGTAGTCGCGAAGTATTAGCTCCTTACAGGTTCACCCTCTGGCTCAATTATAGTAAGACTCAACATCAAAATCAGTGAGTCATGCACACAATCGTGACAGACCAAACCGCATTTCATTCGAAGCCGGAGAAAGAGAAGAAAGGAAGACTAAGAAAACTGCTATGTAACTATTATACAAAAGGCCGTAATATTCTATACAAAACAAAACAAAGTTCCAGCAAAATAAAAAATAAAAAATTGCACTCAGCATTAATTATTTATTCTGTGCTAAACTTCCATTTTGAGATGACAAGAGGAAGCTGCAAGCCGTACAAAATTAGAACTCCCCCCCAAAAAAGATATGGCGGATTTCATTCTATAAAATAATGGAGCTGGAGGATGAATATATAAGCACCTAGAACTTCGTCACTAAGTGTTAAAAAAATGATTAAACTGTGTACAGCCTCAAATTTTGATGAAAAATTGCATGGAAACGTCCATTTTGGATAAAGTTCAGGCTTTAATTTTATTATATTTACGATTTTTTTTTTGTAGACGCAAAAAGTGAAAGTATTTCTGTCGAGGAAAATCGAGAAGTATGATGGGAATTTCGTTCTTCGCCCCTCTTTACACAATGCTGGTCTGAAATCAACTTTTATCACATCTGAGTAATTTCTGCATGAAATTGTGAATTTGATCGAGATTGGCGTATGCCGTCTTTCTCCTTAAAACGACAGTATTGAGATGATGTGCCTTTTTAATTACCTTTTTATACCGATAATAATCTTCTGTGCACCAGTATCTCACCGCCTTGACCCGCCACCTCTCCAAAATTTATTTGTTTTTCAATTTAAACAATCTTGTGAGAAGATGGACAAGATACCAATAATGCAGGACAAGAGGGAGGAAATTATTACCTACTGTACAGGCTCTGTCTCTATAGTGTCTAGAGAAGCAACTTCCAAACATTCTAGACTAGTTGTGGTTTTATATTCAAGTGGGGCTAGTTGTCACTGAAAAGACAATCATGACACTGAAGTAAATATAAACAAATAAGTGATTACATAGACTAACAGTGGGCCAATGGGAGACGCATGGACTGGTGGATGTATGAAAGAATAGATAAATAATTATGCAGATCGACTGGAAGATTGACAGACAGGCAGACCATCGGGCGGGGGGATAGATAGATAGATAGATAGACAGACAGACAGACAGACAGACAGACAGACAGACAGACAGACAGACAGGCAGGCAGGCAGGCAGGCAGGCAGGCAGGCAGGCAGGCAGACAGACAGACAGACAGACAGACAGACAGACAGACAGACAGACAGACAGACAGACAGACAGACAGACAGATAGATAGATAGATAGATAGATAGATAGATAGATAGATAGATAGATAGATAGATAAATAGATAGATAGATAGATAGATAGATAAATAGATAGATAGATAGATAGATAGATAGATAGATAGATAGATATTGAAGTTTCAACAGCCTACACCAGTTTTCCTTATTGCTATCCAGGGTATTCATCTATCAGTACTTCCGCTCACTAGATCAGCGAGTTTAATTAGTTAATTAGCTAGTTGGACACAGGGCGCCTCTATATATCACTGACCGGTCTGCAGTTTAACAGTGCGTCCATTAAGTAAATCATGTGACAAACAGACAGACATCGGATACGTATATGCCCCTGTGGAACATTTCAACACCAGGAAAAACACAACCAGTCATGACTACACAGACAGCTTGGTTAATAGACTACATTGGCTTGATCAGAGGTCGCCGGCGTGGACACAGCTGGACAATGAATCGGACAGAGAAACTTCTACATAATAATATTTTCATCAGAAATCCGATGTGCTTCAAGACAACAAATTACCAACAGGCAGACAAAAAAAAAAAAAAGTCTCCCTGAAGATGCGCTCACTATGCGCGCGCGCGTGCGACTGTCTAACGATATGCGGCGGCCCTTAAGCTAATGGCACTCTAAGCTGGTATCAGCTAATGTCACCCTTCTCTACCTTCCTCCCCTCTCCAGGAAAGAGAAATACAACGCCTGGACAGCTTAATTGCATATCGGCTTACGGCAGAGCATTCTACAAGTAACCAGGCTGGAAAATCAGCTTAGTTTAATGGTGGGAAATAGTCGGGATTAAGACCTCGGATTTGAGATTATAAAGGCCGCTGGACTAAAAAGGGAATCGTTTTCCTAATAATACTTTATTGGTGCTTTTTATAGCATGGGCATTTTGAGTTGAAGTTTGGGTTTTATGGCATATCTGCTCTCTAGAGGCTACACTGAGCCTTGTATGGTTCACCGAGGAATAGTCTAATCGGTCTATGAAGACCTGCTGTATCCTCGCACTCCCAAATAAAACATACAAGGTGCGACGTAGCATCAAGAGCAATGTCTATTGTCTATGCATGGTGAAGGTCCTGCCATGGAATGAAAAAACTGACTAGACAGTATTAATAAATGTTGGAGAGAGAGAGAGGGAGAGAGACATACAGAGAGAGACAGACAGACAGAGAGAGAGAGACAGAGACAGAAAGACACAGAGACACAAAGAAAGAGAGAGAGAGAGAGAAAGAGAGAGAGAGAGAAATCTAGACCCAATGTGCTCGCCTCTCATGCCCAAGGTACCGGTTCGATCCCGGGTTGTTGCAGACATGTTGGGTTTTTTTCCGGGAAAAAAACAACTCATGTCCCTGATCCTAAAGTAGTAGGATCGAGCACCTAGTCTTCTCGGATAAGGAGGAAAAACTCGGAGGGCCCGTGTACACGATAAAGATACCATGGCAGTTTAAAGTCGAGAACAGCAGGCCTAACAAGGCCGCTGCCCAGGAAAAATTCTAAAAAACTAATCCCCACCACAAAGACACACATGGCCTGTTTACACAGGTAGGTTTTAGGAATCTATACAAAAAAAATGTAAGAAAACCCCTTTGTTCCCTATGGACTCAAAAACTACTGCACGTATTGAACTGAAATTTGGCACACACAATTGTACGATACTGACCAGTGTTCCTATGTACATAGGCATAAAAAAGCTTATGGGATTCGTGAGTTATTCCAATAATGCGATAAGAATGGAACAGTAAATTTGCGAGAGCGTTTGATCCGAATTGTACGTTCGTTAACCTATGACCTCTTTCTTTGTTAATCGCGTTTCCACTTCCGGCCCCGGAATTCGATTCATAATCACAGTAGTGTCTGTGAGAGCTAGATCTAGCATGCACTGATGCAGCATGCCCCCTAAAAAACGTACTATCGGTAGGCATACAAGTCTCAAATCGCTGTAGTTTTTTTTTATTGGAAATTTATTGTTTCGCCATCATTCAGATCTATTTCGAGTCATGGTTCGCCATTTTAAGGTTTCGTTATCATTACCTGCGATGTGTTCACTATCAAATACACTAACCCGTGCGCAAATCATGCAGTTGTACGGGATGCGCAGGGTGTCAACTCACAAAGGCAGAGCAGTAAGACTTATTTAAAAACAAACAAACAAAAATAAAATAAACAAATAGGAACAGGCCAGATGAAGCAGGTCCATAATAACCACCCAGAACTGAAACCAATATTCAAACCGATTTATCCCCGGCAGGGCCGGGACCTCAACTAGTAGATAAAAGGAATGGGGGACTGTGTGGGAAGAACTCTCCTGGTTTTCCAACTGTTGCTTTCCGGTTTCCCCCTTCGCAACATGACCAAAACAAACGATGCGCATCGTTTCTCATTCAGAAAACGGGCCAATGGAAACAAACAACGTTTCGAAGGGGGAAATCGGAAAACAAAAGACGGAAAGCCAGGAGAGTTCTTCCCACACAGTCCCGCATTCCTTTTTTCTATTCCTAAAACCTACTAGTGTAAACAGGCCTTTAAGCTTGAGTCTGAGTCGAGGAGCGTACTAGTTGATTTTGATCGGCGAACTTTTGTTGGGTGGTGACGCCACAACACTGAGTTTTTAAACGTCATCCAAACTAGTTAGCCCATGGGCGTGGTCTCACGTAAACCAACTACTGTGACGTCACCATCCAATTAGTTGGCCGATCGAAATCGGCTTGTGTGCGCCTAGGTTAAAAGTGTAAAGTTTTGTTTTTTTATATCGAACTGAGTTTATTGAGTTATGATGTGTTTATGTAATGATGTGTAAATGTGTGAACCATACATGACTGTGTTCCCAAATGATCTGTAATAAGTGATCTGTAATAGAGAATTTCTTTTAAGGGATAATAAATTGATTCTTATCCTATCTTGACAATCTTATTTAATCAACATGATTAAAAGGCCGATTATTTAACATAAGACTGATGGTTGGGTATATATATTTTTGGGTAAAATAAAAACAAAACAAAAAAGTTGGGTAGACACATTACAAAGTATAAATTGAATAGTCTACATATAAGAGGAAAAAAGAGGTTAAAAAAATATTTTTAAAAAGAAAAAAAATGTCCATCGGGGTCGATATGACGCAACGTCTTGAAAAAAAAATAAATTATGAGGTTTACATATTGAGCACTGGAACGGTCCTATTTCATTCCCTTATGCCCTTAGTCAATCCACACTGAAATCATATTGTAATCCGACGACTCTTCTCAGCACTGCGAGAAACGTATTGGCCCAATCCCACCGGCCTGAATATCAAACTGTATGGTGCTCTGCCAGAACTGTAGAAAACCGTAGATTTTCTTACAAGAACAAATCTGCAGATTTAGATTGGTGAACGAAAGAAGAAGAAGAAGAAGAAGAAGAATCCTACTGGGGTTTTGCATTCAGCTAATTAATGTGAAGTGAGGTATTCGAAGGGCTAAAGTATGGGATACGTCGCGGGTTTTTTCTAAAACTGTTACAGGAAAACCACGAGAAAGAAAGATAGAAAGAAGAAAGAAAGAAAGACAGACAGAAAGAAAGAAAGAAAAAGAAAATAGAGAGTCAGTGAGCAGTCACACTCAATGTGCATCCTCATCCCAGAGCAAGATCTTAAGAGTGAAACTTCTGCGGGGATTTTTCTAGAACTGCTACAGATACCACGAGAAACAAAGAAAACAAGAAAGAAAGAAAGAAAGAGACAAAGAACAAAAGAAAATAAAGAACGAAAACGAAAATTAGACAGTCAAATGTGAAGTCACAACTCAAACTGTGTCCCCGGCCCAGAGCTAAAGTGAAACATCTGTCAGAGATTTTTCTAGAACTGTTAAAGAGATAAGGAAAAGGAAACTGAAAAATGAGAAAGGTTTCAACAACAAACAAGCTGATGGACGTGTCGACCAGGCCGGGGATCGGGTTTAAGAGAGTTAAAGCTGCCGTATCATTTCACAGGGCTAGTTTACGGGTTAAGCTGACCCTTAAGAAAAAGGAAGTAATTCAGCCACCCCCATAAGTTACAGTGACCTAAATTTGCCCTGACAGTTAATCGAATGCCCCATCTCCCGGACAACGACTACCTATGGTGCTGGACAAAACCAGAATGTGTACAAATGTTTGACTGAGTGACAGTGGAGAGGGTGGCAGAGAGAGAAAGAGAGGGGGAGCGAAAGAGGGAGAGAGAGAGAGAGAGAGAGAGAGAGAGAGAGAGAGAGAGAGAGAGAGAGAGAGAGAGAGAGAGAGAGAGAGAGAGAGAGAGAGACAGAGCAGATACTGAGAAGAGATAGAAGGAAAGAGAGCCAAAGAGAGAGCGAGAGAGAGAGAGAGAGGGAGCGAAAGAGGGAGAGAGAGAGAGAGAGAGAGAGAGAGCAGATACAGAAAAGAGGTAGAAGGAAAGAGAGAAAGAGAGCGAAAGAGAGAGAGAGGGAGCGAAAGAGGGAGAGAGAGAGAGAGAGAGAGAGAGCAGATACAGAGAAGAGATAGAAGGAAAGAGAGAAAGAGAGCGAAAGAGAGAGCGAGAGAGAGAGAAAGAGAGAGAGAGAGAGAGAGAGAGAGAGAGAGAGAGAGAGAGAGAGAGAGAGAGAGAGAGATGCAGGCTGTGCCAGGATGGGGACTGACGGTGGAGCAAGGGGTTGGGGAAGGGCTCGAGAGTGGCTGAAAGTTAGGACAACTTAACTTCAAGTTACTGTAAAACACGTAACTGATTCAATACCAGAGATTCATAATGTGTTTCCACAGTTTTACATTCGCGATGAATTTCTTCTCATGTCTATCGCCCGTGTAAGCCGTAGAGAGAAAGCTTTTTGGGAAAACAAGGGGGGGGGGGGGAGAGAGATTCTGATTCATTGTCATTAGTACTAGATGTTTGAGTCAATTGTTTTCTAGAGACTTCTGGTGCAGGGAAATGGCAGGGCCACGTGATGACAGTCATTCCATGCACGGGCAATGAGAAAATAATGAATGTGTAATGAGGACTATATTAGAGGGGTATGTCCTTTATGTACTTGACGTTAATGATATGCCACAAGACAGTTCGGAGTGGGACAGACAGACAGACAGACAGATAAACAAACATATAGACAGACAGACACACACACACACACATACAAGCAGTCAGACTGGCAGGCAGGCGGACGGACAGACAGAGCTTATAAATTTTACAAACAGAACCAAATACTTTGGTATAAATTTAATCACACTGGTAAAATTCTATAAAAATCTCTCATCTAGATTAAATAGATAGACAGGCAGACAGACAGAAAGACAGACAGACAGACAGACAGATAGACAGACAGACAGACAGACAGACAGACAGACAGACAGACAGGCAGACAGACAGACAGATAGATAGATAGGTAGGTAGGTAGGTAGGTAGGTAGATAGATAGATAGATAGATAGATAGATAGATAGATAGATAGATAGATAGATAGATAGATAGATAGATAGATAGATAGGTAGGTAGGTAGGTAGGTAGATAGATAGATAGATAGATAGATAGATAGATAGATAGATAGATAGATAGATAGATAGATAGATAGATAAATAGATAGGTAGATAGATAGATAGATAGATAGATAGATAGATAGATAGATAGATAGATAGATAGATAGATAGATAGATAGATAGATCGGTAGATAGATAGACAGATAGATAGATAGATAGATAGACAGACAGATGAAACACAATTTCTACACCTCAGAACTCAGCACACGTATCTGACATTCTCAGCTATACAGACAATAAATTACAATAATTTTTCACAACACAGCATCTCAAATTAGTTAATGACAATGCACACCAAAATGATCACTGCATCACAAGACCCGAGGCATTGTCTGCGAGTCTGTGAAGAAATTGCAGATAAATTTTAATGTATATATTCTGGACCTGCAACTTTCGGGCAGTCATTTCCTACCAAGTTCAGTCGGTACGCATCGTGTCTGCCTGAGAATCTACTGTACTTGGCAATGGCTTACAGGTCGTATAAACGCGCAGGCTAATGACGCTCGAACGAACTGCACTACGGAACCCAATAAGAGCTTGCCACACTAACTGACTCGCGCACATTTTGCTCCATTAGGTTCAGGGGCCGAGTTTTGTGTATGAGTTTGACTTTCTGTTTGTACGGAGCGTCGGCACGATAAAGGCCACTTTGCTCCTATCACGGTCTATTAGTATTTGGGTACTTTATTTATTTGTATTTGTATTTGTATAACTCTTTAATCCCATTTGGGAAATTTGCCTATGTGCCATGGCAGCCCAGTTATAAATGGAGCAGGCAAGTCGTCGCCACAGTGCAGCGCCGGTCGGCGGTTTTTTTTTTTGTTGTTTTTTTTTGTGGGGGTGGGGGAGATGAGGGGGGAGGGGGAGGGGCTGGTAGAGATGAATTTTTAATTTAATTTTGCCCGGGCAGCGGCCTGTTCGGCCTGCTCTTTGCGATTTCCAGCTGCCAAGGTATCTTTAACGTGCGCAACGTGCACACGAGCCCTCCGAATTTTTCGTCCTTATCCGAGAAGACTAGGTACTCGATCCTACCCCCCAATAGGATCAGGGACACGAAAATATGAGAAAAATCCCAATTTCCAACATGCCTGCACGGCCCGGGTTTCGAACCCGGGACCCTTGGCACGAGAGGCGAGCACCTTGCCTCTAGACCACCTTGTTTCGTATTCAGAGCTTCCAACTTGCACAAACAGAACCAATTAATAATTTTGTATAAACCTCTAAACAAAACGTTTTTTTTTATGGATCTGAAAAGAGTTTTGTAAATGTGTATAAAAGATTTTAAATCATGTCGTGGATCTTAGCCT
>OZ007569.1:44893520-44966020 GCA_963931925.1 Onchidella celtica
TTGCACTAAATAAACGGACCGAATTTAGGTAGGCTCTATGTGCAGTTGTTAAAATTATATAGTGCAATTCTTCTCACCTAAAGCGCCTAGTGGCTCGGTGACCGAATTCGGTGGCCTGTGTGTGGCTACCCTAAGGCGACGATTATGTTGACTGGGTTAGAATTAATGTTACATTTATTTTGGGTATGTTTGAAGAAACGTTTGTTTTGTTTGTTCCGTTTTTGTTTTTAACTCTCCCAATTCATCTCGCTTTTAATTATTAGATTTATAGTTTGGAAGCTCGCGTATTTTTAAAACTAGGGATATCAATTGGGGGGGGGGGGTGATTAGAATAATTTCTGGGTGTACGATACTTTAAAATGGGGGAAGAGAGAGAGAAAGGGGGGGGGGGGTGAGAGATACAGAAAGTTAGAGATAGACAGACAGACAGAGTGAGAGAGATTCAGTGACACATGTAGGAAGAGCCAGTGAATAAGCAACATTGTATCTAAAAATTCTCCAGGCGTGCGATACTTTAAAATATGGAGAGAGGAGAGACGAACAGCGAGCGATTGAGCGAGAGAGATAGAGAGAAAGAGAGAGATTATGTGAGAAATGGAAGAAGAACCAATGAGTCAAGCAGCACTGTATCTATGAATTCCCTAAATTATTAGCCTCCTCCCAAATTTGTGACGAAAAGAAAGCCGGGCATTCAGACACTCACACACAGTGTAGAGGAAAACAAGAAAATGAACTTTAAAAAAAAAAGATAGAAAAAAAGAATTCTCTTATATGACGTCACTCAACGTGTGTAATTGGTTGGTCTTAAGTGCATGTCAAACACCACTAAGATTTCCCCAGCACCCATCATTCCCGGCCGCGGCTGTCACATTTCAATATTGGCCACAGATTCTCTATGACAAGAAAATCACTTTCCGAAGTCACTCATCTATGTACCTTCTCCTGGTCCAGGGCGTGACCTCCGTCACCCCTGAGCATCAGCTCCTGGCCCCCAGACTGACACTGTCAATACAGGAGACGCCCGTCGAGGGGCCTGTGGCTGCCTCCAGAGTTGTCAATAATGGTACCATTAAAACACATCAATATATCAGGCGGCGAGGGAAAAGGGGCACAAGTCGTATTGGGCCAAAGGCCCGGTAAATAGTGGGGGTGGAAAAGCTAGTGAGAGACAGAAAGGGAAGAGGGAGAGAGAGAGAGAGAGAGAGAGAGAGAGAGAGAGAGAGAGAGAGAGAAAGAGGGGTGGGCCGTGGGAGAGAGAAAAAGAGAGGAGAGAGAGAGAGAGAGATGTATGCCAAGACGTGGGGCGAAATGAAATATTTTCAAATTGTGTAATCAGTTTAAGCTGGACAATCAGATCTTCCTGCGATTTTCTCTTAAGAAATCCATGGGCTTTGAATGTAAACCATTGCTTGAGCGGTCTCTGGATCTTTAGGCCTACGAGAGATGGACAAATGTGGTTTTCAGCCATACAACTTCAGATTTGGATGATTCCTTAAAACAATAGGAAAACATTTCTGTATCTATGGTCACGTGACAACTGTAAGACCTGTGTGGTTTTCAATTTCAGGATCATACGATAATAAAGAAAACAACATTTTTTAAAATGGAACTGGCGCCAAATGGGACCTCTTTGTTACGTTTCGAATGTAGTGAGATAGTTTCTGGACTGGAATTAGTTACATTTGCCCTTCAATCTTCTGGTTTTGCCCTGTGTGCAACTAAACATCGCCCTTTACAGTGGACGGAAGCTCAAACAAAAAGCAGATAGGTTTCACTGATAAAGCATTGAGTATGGGCCATTGCCTTGTCCAGGTACACTGACTTCAGGAAGTATATGAAATATTCACAAAGCCAGGAATTCATCACGATGATTCAAAGAGTCAGACAGTGGGTTTTAACTACAAAGAAATATGATGATTTATATCGTTCCGGTTTATACGAAATCCCCCGGGTAGACAGGACAGGGATTTGTTGTGACAATGATCAAACTAGAGGCTATGAAATCGCTAAGCTACGCTATTGACGCTGGGTCCGTAATGGAACTGGGATTCTCTCTGTGTGTTCTAGTAAAACTTTTGTGTGCACAGAAATATTACAGAGGTTGAGTGTTCTCATTGTGTATCAAAGGTATTTAATAACTTTCTATTCTTCATTTTCCTTGTGTTTGTTGTTTGTGTGTTCAAGTAGGATTTTATGCTCTTTATCGGGACAGTGAGTCTGTATCAGGGGCGAGTATTGCCCTCCTACTCCTCCAGCCCCACCTCGCACTCCATCGTAGCCTCTGACGACCCCCCCCCCCCCCAACCATACGGAAATCAGAAGCGTGGGATTCCTATACCACATAGGAATGACATTGTTCCCATGTAGATCCGCTAATTACGACATCACCCCGATGTCAGTTTGATGTAAGGAATCTACTCCTGTGGTCATCCTACCAATTCTGCGGAAATCTACGTCGGACTGACGTAGGATAGCTGGCTGGTATAGCATGGGAAAGTAATTAATTTGGACTTGGTCTCAATGTAGGGATTCCAACCTGGGATCACACAAAGCTGGATCAATCAGGTGAATGCAAAGAAATATTCACCTGCCAGAAGATGAACCTGCTTACTCACAAAATATTTTATCTCTACAATATAAATATATATTGTACAGTTATACGGTGATATAATATGGCAGTAGTTCTATTCCGCAAAGCCCTGCCTTCGTAACAAGTAACAATAAACCTATAATGATAAAACAGGGGTTGTTTTTTTTTTCCTGTTTTGTTTTGTTTTTCTGTTGCTGTTGTTGTTTCTGTTAACTTTGTGCCGACACCTGCTACAACCCCACAGCTTTCCTATTTTGTTCTTTTTTTTTTGTTGGCTTTTTTGGTTTGTTCAGAAATACCGGAACAATGAACAAAAAATAATGAGCAATAAATAGACCTCACTTGACCATCAGCACAGTTTTCCTTTTGTCGTCCGCTGCCTAATCTGTGACAGAACACAGCCTGAACTCTGAACATGTCAGATATCCTCCTGATGTTTCAGATCAAATCACAGGATAATAAAACAAAAAGGGGAAAGAAAAGAGGATAAAATGTAGTTTCGGCTACAGAGGAGGAACGTCTTCAGGATGTTGATTCTGTTTGGCGTGGAGAGTTTGCTGACCTACTTTGTGGCGTGGAAGGCTGGGCAGAGGAGGTAATTACCCAGTTATATTGTTGGGTGAGAGAACTCAGATGCCAACTGTTGACTCCGAGCTGAGATTTTAGGGTCAACCTCTATAAAAGTTGGGGGAATTGTGTTCTAGTTGTGAATCGGATTAGGGACACTTTGTGGGGGGTGGCAGGGGGGGGGGGCAGGGGCGGATCGGTTAGTGGGTGGTAGAAATAGGAAATGAATGAATGGACCGGCGTTTAGAAGGGTGGTCGAACAGACTGACAAACGGCCATAGTAATAAACAAACAGACAGACAGGCAGGCAGGCACAGGGACAAAAGATAGATAGATAGATAGATGATAGATAGATAGATGGATAGATAGATAGGTAGATAGATAGATAGATAGATAGATAGATAGATAGATAGATAGATAGATAGATAGATAGATAGATAGATAGATAGATAGATAGATAGATAGATAGATAGATAGATAGATAGATAGATAGATAGATAGATTGGTTTACTATTATTCCAGGCTATTACACAAACTCTAAAACAGGAATACTGAAGGATATACCTCCCCGTTAAGTAAAGAGCATTTCCGTCTCATCTGGAGAATCTGAAAGTGGTTTAACAGTTAATGTGCAGCATGTGAAAGTAATCACAGCTAGATAACATGGGATACAGAGCGAGAACGGAGCTTGTGATGTAAACAGATTGGATAAATATGTGGTGTTCGGAATGCTTTTGTTGACTGTGTCAAACAGAGCAAACTTTAAAAAGGGCAATTTGATAACTGCGTTTCGATACTGTGTTCCATTCAACTTGTCTAACCGATACAATAATATATGGGTGGATCTGGCAAAACCGGGCTAAAGGTGAAATGTTGATACCTGTTTAAGAAATCAAAATAAAATATTTCTCAGACGGCTTCAAGAAAAATACTTTTACTAAACGCAGAAAAATGGCCAATCTTTCATACAATGAACAAATCTCAATTTCCTTAGAAAATATTTCCCCTCTTCGGAAAGGTTTTATCTGAAATTTGAGATTTCACCTTAAGCCCGATTTCGCCAGGTCCACTCACATAATTATGTCAACCGAACTTGGGCTTTCATTTTTCTTGTAGATTAAAGAATTTAAAAAGAAATTCTTTTCTCACAAGCATATGCACCCATACCACACACGCCCGTACACACACACGAACGAACACACATACTGACAGAAAGGGGGGCAAATGAAATTTGTTAACAGAACAGTTGAAACAAATGAATGATTCTTTTTACACAGCATTTTTTTAAAAATTACTCCACGATCAATATTTACGTAACCCCTCCCTAAATAAAAGTATTATGTCACTGGCATGTGAAATACACTGATTATCAAAGCTTCATAGGAATAAGGGAATGGACAGAGCATCGTATTTCAAATCATCTGGGAGGTTTCGTTTAGACCTCTTGTATTGCCCACATCAATTTTGTCAATGAACATTCTATTTTCATATTGGTTCATATAGAATTTAGCTTGAGATATATCGCTGGTCCTCTCATGAAACCGCGTAAGATACGAAGAATCCAATTGCACAGGAGAGGGGAAAAACTGCTTTTACTGGAATGTATACCTTATTTTAAATACATTTTCACTACGAAGTACTATTATAAATATTTGAAATACACTTCCCCCCCCCCTCCCCCAGTACCCATCCCTTTAATGAAAAAGTAAATAATTTTTTTCAAGGAGTAGACAGACTATTTCGCGACCGTATTAGTTCTTGCTTGTTCCAACTCCACTTTTTGCACAACTGAGAAATTCGACATTAAACACTTGCGACTTTAGTATTATGATATGGAGTTACAATAAATCGGAATTGTGAATTGGCTTGACAAGTGCCACGGCGCACTGCGAACAAGTTCATGTCAGTCTGCATTTGTTATAACTCTGCTACGTACTAAAAGATCTCCAGTTTTTCTGAAAATGGAGATCGAACAAACAAGAACTAGGTCGACATGTGACACCCCCCCCCCCCACCAAAAAAAGTGTCATCTGCACTTGCGGGGTTTCATCATAGGGCCGGTCATGCGTAATATATTTTCCTTTGCCAAAGTGACAGAATATGGCTGGCTTGAGATGTATACTGATAATAAATTCGGCGGGTTAGAATCGAGAACAATGACAGAAAATCCAAGGTCATGTCACAATCACATAAAACATCTCAGAGCAGACTCAGATGTCATCATATTTCACGTTATCTCCCCCCTGGAAGAATCCCCCCCCCCCCCCCATTTTGAAACACAATTTGTTATATCCCTTTTTTTAATGCCTGAAAAAGAAAACTCAAAACAAAAATTACTAGCGTGAAGCACAACTGATACACATCTATTTCAAAAATGAGTTGATATAGATCTAAAGCTGTCCTCCTTGGCACAGATCTCTTATCAGAACGGCCGATCTGCACAAAGAGAATGCAACTGAGTTTTTTCTATTGAAACATTGGCAGCGTGTCGAGAGATTTAAGGCTGGAATGAAATCGTCTAAAACCAGGATAGGCTTTTTCTATTTCAGGGACTGGATATTTATATCAGGGTGTCTATCTTTCCACCGGTGAAAATATGAGTTTTATTCTTATAACTATGCCTGCTTTTGTTTTTGTGATCAGCACATTTTCTTTCTTATTACCTAATATATACCCACTCATCTGCTCATCCACCTAATTAAGCTTCCTCCTCCATGTGGGGAAAGTAATCTACTTACCTGCCTGCCGACCAGCCTGTCCGCCTGCCTACTACCTACCTACCTACCTACCTACCTACCTACCTACCTATCTACTTACCTACCTACCTACCTACCTATCTACTTACCTACCTATCTACCTACCTAGCTAATTACCTACCTACTTACTTATCCATCTGTCCACCAATCAACTTATGAACTCTGTACCAATTCATCAATCCATATCTCCACCCATCATTCCATTTACAAGCCATATGTCACAAACACTTTGTTAAAAACCTAATCTGGCATCTGCCATTCGGCCACAGAGACACAATTTTAACCGTCTACTGCTTATGATAATTATGATATCCAACCTTTTAAAACGCCGTTGGTCTTTGTGAAGAATCCTCGCTTCGAGAAGAAAAAGCGTAACAACAATAACAACAACACAACAATAAAGCCAATGATACGCCGATGTCCTGCTTTTTCTCACCTTTTTTTTGCGCCATAGAGAGAAAGGAGATGAACAACTGTGCAGATTTCATGTTTCTTTCTTTTTTTTTTATTTTTTATTCTTTCTTTCTGCCCTCAACACGTTGTGTTTCGAATTTGCTCATAAATCATCTTGTAGCTTTCTCGAGAACGCTACACTAAATGCCATGACCAAATGTGAGGCAATAAAATAAACGTAATCTTTATTATGAGAGCTGACAGTTGATCTTTTTTGTCAGGTAAGACAGAAGAAGTTAATCTGCCAACAGAAAAACACTGTATGTACGCCACTGTTCAAGTCGTCCACATTAATCACAGAGAAATGTTACAACATTGTAGGACGCCTTTCCCGTCTCTTCTGTTCATTGCAAATATAAAACCTTCACGTTTTGTGCATTTCCACTTAGGACACGACACACTGGCGATGTCTGCAATCGTTTGATGCATGCAAACAAAAAAAAAGTCCATACTGCCACAGGTTATGAACTGTCAAAATAAAGTTTCTGCAAGTTTGGCTTAAGATATTGTCATTCGTAGATTGTTACTTTTAACTTATTGGAATTTAACTAAAGTCATTCACACATACATCATTTTAGCTTTCGACTGTGAAGTACGTACATAATATGCTCAGTGATGTATATATATTCTCATATCGGCTTTTCGTGGAATCACTAGGTAACAGAGAAAAAAAAAATGTTCTCCCTAGCAAACTTTTTCTCAGGTGGTTAATGGGGGCTTCTGCTGGGATCTCCTTCTGTCCTATCATGCTGTTCTATTCTGTCTATCGTCTTGTTCCTTCCTGGCACAACACGGCCGTTTTCGTGTGGACGTACGTTCTCCAAACCCAAGCTCAAAGCCAGCTTTCTCCTCGACAGACCCCGGTACAATCACTCTAAGTCCAGACACCTATCAGGCAAGACATACCTTAGATCAGTTAAGATAAAGACATAGGAAGCCCAGGAAAAGAGAACAGACATACTAGGAAGCCCAGGAAAAGAGAACAGACATACATCCCAAACTCGACAACTACAGGTATCAAACACCGTCGACAACCCGGCTTGTGTTCACGTCTTTCAAGCAGTAATGGGGAAAATGCTCGCGTTAACGAGGTGTTTGACATGTGAGTAAGTGCTCACGATCAGTTGATGGGATAGGGAAAATGGTGCAACTCCACATCAGGAACAAAGTTGTAAAGCTGTATGGTTCCAGTGCCAGCTCCAGATAACGTTATCGCACAGATGTTAAACTACACTGAAAACGATCGTTCTTATAATTCCTCAAATATGGAATGTCTGACAAGGTGAAGTTTGTGTCATAATATGATTTTACTTTTCCCTCAGCAAAATGACCTAAATGCAGTTCATACAATCCCCGAACAGAGATCATTGTTGTATTTTACTAAACTGGAACTTCTGTCATACTTCAAGAGGTTGTTTTTTTTTTTCGAATAAAACGAGGGATATTTGCTATATCGTTGTATGCGACATTTTGCCGATTTTGAAGTTTTGTCATGAAAGTCTTTCTCACACTCGTACTTTTATTATGTGTAAGTGTCATAATATATTTTTCGTGGACATTTTTATACAAGCTTCAAGTTTGAAGCGTACTGAATAAAAACCTGATTTTACACAATTCCTCAAACTTTCAATCATCATTTTCTCCAAAAGACAAAAATGCACATACAACAATATGGAAAATACTCGACGAAAATGACTCCTATATTAGCATTACTTTCAGTGGACACAGAATGTTGGTGTATTTGACCATGTAAAGTTTGAATCATATTCCAAGAACATTGGTGTCCCGTTCTCAATATCATGGCTCCTAGGATAGCATGCTTAGTTTGTGAGCGCTCGCTACACTTCATACACAGCTACAGAAGTCCCAGGCTGCAAAATAATCGTTTATAATCTGGCCACAATGTATTTCATAATTAATGTTAAATTAACACTGTTCGCTGAAGTAACTGTGATCTCGAGTTATTTTTTGCTCCGTCCATGGACAATAATATGTTGCCCCGTCAAGATGAGGAAAAAAGCAATAAATAGCGCGGTATTTTAAAAAAGACGAACTACAGTAGAACTAACGTACGTGTAAAACTAAAAAAATATATATATATATATTAAACTTCTAAATTAATGAACAAAAATTATATACATCCGCCGTTTTTTCCCATCACTAAAATGTATATTATGCATTATCTAGATTTGTTTTCTGCCATTCCTCTCAAACTGACGCTGAAATATAAATCATCTATCTGTCATATCCCCCCCCCCCCACCCCCACCCCCCTTTCACTATACTGACCTGAAGAATCCTCCAGTTGAGAAAAGTGACTCCCTTCCTCACAAACAATAGTCATAATAGTAATGTCTCTGACAGAAATCTCTGATAACATTTCAACGCAATCCACCACATGAAAGTACCATGAAATTCCGTTAAAAAACGTACCCAACCACTTCGTGTGCAGTCTATTTCAGTCGAAAACAGGCTTTAAAAACCTGAGTACTTAACTGTCATCATTATGTAGAGTGTTGCTATGATAAAAGATCCCCAAAAAATAAAAACAATAATAAAAAATGAATGAACTTACCCACAATTGCCTTGCTCACGCTTTATCCACTCTGTGCCCGAGGTCTGTGACAGACAAAAATATGTAGCGAGTTAAATAATAGCCACTGATGTGACTCAACTTCATACTAACAGTGCGAGGATAAAACAAGGGGGAAAACCCGAACACAAACATATTATGTATAAACTACAACCGATTGCAGTGAATAAAATGAAATCACAACATTTTGGTCCTTCAAGGACGGATCATCCCTAAACAACCCCAAATATCTCCATAATAATGAAACACATCCCCTTAAAGAACAACATAGAGAACATCGCAGATACTCTAAAAATCATAATAGATCCCCCTAACACGCGGGTGGTATTGATTAGGGACGTAAGTCCAAATTTGGGCTTTCCCGGGTTTTTTCATATTCTTGAAGACCAGGTTTTCCCGCATTTTTTAAGCTAGTAGCGGTACCTCTAGGCCTTTTATTTGCGAACTTATTTCAGTTTACTCAATGGACGTATGTTTATATGCTTTAAGATATTCTTTGATTACAGTCGTATGAGTACTTACGGCTTTGATTAATTGCTTTTCTCTCGAAGCACAACCAGAATAGGCATTCATACAGTCGTATAGTTGCTTACGATACTAATCAAAAACCTTATAGTGCCGCAAAGTACACCATCCCTTCATACAGTGAGTGTCACGTACGTCTATGCTCAAATGAAGATCAAGGCTGGATAAGGGCTGGTCGCCTTAAAATGTGTCCCAGAGGTATCACATTTTCGAGAAAAGCCCCCAAACGTCCATGGTTTATTATCTGTATTAGTATGATACACTTGAGATTTTATCAGCGCTTTATTTTTTACGTTACGATGATGGCGATTTCTAATGAAAGATTAGTTTGTTAACTATTTTGTGTGTCTACAATTCACATGCAAAATATGAGCAAGATTTCTGTTGTACTCTTTGATTGCTCTGCGTTTAGTAGGAACTAGTTCCAGCTTAACATTATGAAAAATTTAAGAGTTGGATAGGTAAACGCTACGCAGGGTATCTACCGCCAACTGTGGTCAAACTGCCTTTACCTGCCTACGGCATTTGGATGAAGGGGAGGGGTGTTCTAAAGAGAGAGAGAGAGAGAGAGAGAGAGCCAGAAGGAGAGAGTGAGGAACACACACACACTGACAGGGAGAGAAAGTGAAAAAAAGATGGGGGCAGAGAATACTAGAGAAGTTTCAGTGGAAAATTAATCCAGCAGTGCCTATCATGTTATTTAGGTCCTTGATCTTTGGAGGCAGTGTAGGCGAGTGGCTGGTGAGCTGCTCTCATGAGGCAAACGCCTGTTTCATTGAAGGGCGCATGAAGGTTCATTTCATCAGTAGGCCGTGTGCACCATTAGGTCCTTGATGAGAAAGACACTGTATTCTCGCTGTCCCTACTGGACTCAGATGCAAAAGGCGGCGATGTGGGGTGTTGTCCAATGTTAGTGTTCAGAGCCTTGTATGCTCCCTAGGGAGCCAAGATTATGATAAAGTGATTATGCCTGCTGAGGTAAAAATGTGGGGGCATTTAGAATTTTATATGAGGAGATGAGCACAACGTAAATGTACTCCATGTAAGAATTATTTAATTTGCCATGAATGGTTTCGTGCTGCACCAGACAGTTCCTGTCACGAACTAGAATACAGAATGATGTTCTAAACAAAAATTCTAAAGAACAGAGACTGGATATGTGCTAATTCTTGCATCACCGGAAACTACCCATTAGTTACTGATCTAGCGAAACCATTTGGGCAGAAGGTGAACAGTGCGAGGTGGAGATTTTGGATTCTTTTTATGGATTGACGTCAACAGCTGCGGCTCCCTTCATTTCTTTGTTAGAAGCCATTAGAAACTGTGACAAGTTCAGTATTGTAACCATCGGCTCCAGCACACCTGCCTACTCATGTGGGCTAATAAAGACTGAAGACAGAAATACGTCTTTGATTCTCATGCCGAGATGGGAATGTCAACAGCCGATGGGAAGGCAACATTGACTGTGAATTCCTACAACGGCCTCGAGTTGTTCTCTAAGGTAGTGGATCTCACTTCCTACAGGTGACGCCGACCTGTTCGAGTTAACACTGGTGAATATTAGGTGCCCTTCACAAGCTGACACAGGTCCATTCCATGAAGTTAACCATGAAGGCGGGAGTCTGCCAAGAATTGCACCTTGCTGACTGATTGTGAAAAATTCCTCTCAGACATTTGAAAAAAGGATCAAGTGGAAGAGCAACGTAACAGACAACAGCAAGAGCAAAGACAAGTAAAGGAGCAAGGCCTGAGAGCCTCAGAGGAGGCTCCTGTGCAACGAGGCAGCAAACATAGAGCAAAGAGGAGACTGGAAGAATTCCTCTTGATGGAAGACGACAGCTATTTCCTCCCTACTCCAAAGAACAAACATGTCGGAAAAAGGGTTCCACTTTTGGTTCTTTCCTCCACCCCACTTCCAGACAACCAGTTCAGCAGAATACATTGTCAGTCCATTATTGCATAATAGACAAGAGCCTGTGCCTTGCGACTTTAATGATCCAGGTCCTGTTCGAAGAAGGCAACTGCGTCTTTAATATAATCAAGCGAAAGAGGAATCGCGGAGAGGAGTATATTTCAAGAAGTGGAAACACTGTTAAGGCAAGAGAGATGAAGGCATGATGTGAGCGATTTAGGTACAGATGCAAACGCAATGTAAGTGGAAGTCAGAGGGAAGAGATTTTCCATGGTTCTGACAGCTGGCTTGCAATGTGACTTCATCAGTCGGAACGTCAAAGAAGTGTGTAAAATTCGAGTGAAGGCCGCCGGAGATTCACGTAGGAAGCGTACATTAAAATAGAAATTCGAGGTAAATTCAGTGGATGTTGAGGTCTGCAAAAAATGTTCCCTGCAATCAGGAAGGACGGCAGCGTTTTGAAAATATTATTATGTTTCTGATTTAAACATCTGCACACCATTGCTACTTTGTATCTGTGCATAAATTTAGCCTCCTGCCAATCTGCCTGGGTTAAACAATGGCGTAACGTTTCCACCACACCAGTTAAGTACACTTAAATGCTGTAGGGGCGGATAGGAAGAATCCTCATACTACAAGCAGATACCCTTTGGATGTTCGTATGTTATATGATAAAAAGTAAATACTGAATGGGGCCAGTTGGCACTGGTGTTGTGACACATTCATGCAGTTTCGTCAAATATACACGAAACTAAAGTTCGTATTAAAACTTGAAATGTTATAATGTAAATAATAGTTATTACGTATTGTGAAAGTGTGTCCCCAGGCGTCAGTTGTAGCTTCCGCTCTTTAGGGAGACAGAGGGTGGATGACGGCGTCATGTCCTGCATGTGAATGAATGTGTGAATGATAATACAAATTTGGAGGGAAGAGCGAATAGAGTCTGACAGCTCCCCCCAATTTGTTGCTTACATTATATTGTTTGCTAATATGTCACCACCACTTGATATTGTTACTGCGTTGATTAGTTTCACTATATCCCTCCAACAATCACCATGGGCCTTGTGGTGCGGTCTCAAAGTTGCGTCATCATCGAACTTGACAGACAGCATTTGAATTAGGATAGCACGTAGAAGCGCATGAAAGTGAATGCCAACGCAGCCCCTTTCCCTTTCAAATGCCGGCTGGGTAGCCCGATGCGTGGAGGTGCCCCTCCCCCCCCCCACCCCCCCCCCCCCCCGTGGATGCAAAGGGTCTGAGGTTCGATTGTCAGTTGGGCTCAGATTTTTCTGAGGTGCCTCTGGCCCTGCCAACCAGTGACGGTACGTCCGCGGAAGGGCCAAGTCTTTTCTCCAATGTAACCGTTATGGTGATTAAGTGGGACGTACGACCCAAACCCAATCCCTTTCAAATTGAAAAATCAAAGACGAATGAAACCACAAAGGTGTCTTGTTATAGTCAAATAAATAGTAGAGTTGTACTTTAGTTGCATGTCCTCGAAAGGACACCAAAGCCGATTAAATATGGCAATGCAACAGACTTATGATCACTTACGTCTCTGAGAAATGACTAACTTCGGGTATAACTGGGTCGTAAGTAAACTTACACCTGTAATCAAAAACTCTTTTCTACTTTGCAAGTGACGTAAGTCCTTGCTGTGGAGAACAGGTGGTTCCAGCATAAAACGAGCAAGCTGCAGTGTCACGCAACACTAATTGTCACATTCACACAGAAGTTGGAAGCGATTAAATAGAAAATGAGTAAATGCGGAAGTTTTTTTCGCTTCCTGAAAAATGGCCAAAAGTGACTTACGTCCCTAATCAATACCACCCGCGAACAACACTATAGACTTTACCAACGTTTATGTCCTTAAACGCTTGTAGGATGCTATTAAATGTGCACAATTTAAACCTCATTGTTTACTGTGGTGTATGCACTGTTGGTTACAAGAACGATGAAAGGTTTTACTTTCTGCCATGAACACAAGAGTCGTATAGTGTTTCATGTACAATTTAATGTCATCAGAATTGGAGGCAGGAAAATTTGCAGTTGCGTCCCCTGATAGTTCCGACGGTTCAGATGACAGTGTATTAGAGCTAGAGTATTGATATTCAGATAATGATTATTCTGTCTGTCTCTCTCTCTTGTTCACTCTTTCGCCCTACCTACCCTCTCTCTCTCGTTCTCTCTCTTTCTCTCTCTCTCTCTCTCGCTCTTGACCTGTCACTCTGTCTCTTCCCTCTCTCTTGTCCTCTTTCGTTTTCTCTATTCCCTCTCCCTCTCTCGCTCTCTCCGTTCACCACATACGCATGAGAATAGGAAGATAATAGACAAACGTGCAAAACGCCATCAACAACGACGACGACGACGACAACAACGATAACAATATAATGTTTTACAATTCTATACCTGGTATAAGCTCTTATTCACCTAAAACCCCAAGAGTAACAGACATAATAGAGATCCACATGTCTATCGGAACACTTTTTTGTTTGACTTTCCCATATTCCACGTTTCAGCCAACACAACTGAAATGAAAATCTATTGAATACAAGACTGTACCGCAAGCAACACTTCAGTTCCACCATTAATTAAAAGTGTTGGAAATTCACCACCGATCCACTCAATTCGACTCCAACTCTTACCGAAAAAGAAAAACAACAAAAAAATCGTTCAAACAAGAAAAATGGAAGTCTTGGCTGTCACCTGGTCTCTTTCAGAGAACTCAAGTTCTCATACTGCCCTGTTTGAAAGACAGTGACCAGTGAAATGGATACCAGTGATATCAGTGTACTGGAGCTTTACAAAAATATGGCTGAATGCCAAATTCTGGCCATTTTAACAAAGAATTCATTATTTGAAATGGGCATTTTTAAGATGAACCACGCACAGCGGTTTACGCCACTGATTCAGTTAATATCTCATCCTATCTACTGCACAACTTTTAATTTAAAAAATATGGTGATTCAATCTTCTTAAACACCTGAAGAACAATGACACAGAATGACTGTTCACACAACAAGCCTTTTCTCTGATATCCCTGACTAGAGAAAACATTATTACCAAGGCACTTTTTCACGCCAGAAAACACGAACATTTTCCATCCAATCCAGTGTCTCCGAGACCGTACCGAGCATTCCCGGACTGAGAAAGATTTGTCAACTCAAAAAATGACGCAGATCAAGGGGAGATAACTTGACGGTCTCCCACACCCCTACACACACACACGCGCACGCACGCACACACACACACGCGCACGCACACACACACACACACACACACATACGCACATACACACACACACAAACAGCACACACGTCATCGACCCCTGACGTCCATTACAAGTTAGAAAAACAAGTTTTGGTAAGACCATTACAGGCCCGGCGCAGCGTTAGAATGCTTGACTTGTGCTTTTGAAAAGCCACGATCCCCCTCACCAAGATTTAATCACAGCCCCGTGCACGGGGGTCGTTAGAACTTGAGGAAGGGGGAGAAAATACTCGGGGCCTGAGGCTAAGACATTTTTCCAACCGTTTTTCCAGTCCGAGTGAGCCATTTTTGTCGATTGGGTTTTGGAAGTTGTAAAGCATGGAGCACTGAAGCTCGTTGGGTGAGAGATTGCCCGCGGGTTGGGATAATATTACAACTCTCAGTGGAGCTGGATATGAGAGGGACAAGACAACGAATTGGATGTCATGATCACTGCTGGCAGTAGGGTTTTTGTGTCAGAAGAAATTAAAGATAGAGACAAGTTGTTTCATTAGGATGGGTTTGATTTGTCAAAACTGTGGAAGTTTGTGTTGTTTAGAGAATTGTTATGGTTAAAAAAAAAATAAATCTGATTTTCCTGAAGGCGATGAGTTTCATTTCTCAAATTTCTGAAACTCTGGCTTGTAAACAGATAATTTTGACGTGCCAGGATCCTAGAATGTCTTGTTTTTAAGCCGTGTTTCATTCCTTATGTTTCTGAAAGTTTAGTGTTTAAAACGTTATGCTTGATTCAACGATGGTAAAATGTGCAGTTCGCAAGCAATACTATTAATCCCGTATGCTTCTGAACGCCTAGAATCAAAAACAACATTAATCTGTCTTGCCAACGTCCTAGATGTATAATGTTTAAGCGACGTTGTTTCATTTATCATGATTTTGAGTGTCTGACGTAGAGTGAAAGAGCTCTGATTATCGTTTTTTTTTTTTTTTTACTTTGCCTTTTTCACAGGAACAATTCGAGGAAATAACCACTTGAGTGAAGGTTTTGTAGATCCATCTTGCCTTTTCAGTTCTCAAAAGATTCTCCAGGAATCGATGATTTGGAAAGATTACATGAACAAAGAAAAGGGGATGAAAAAAAAAAGTGTAATTATGAAAAGAAACGTGTAAAGATATTACATTTTGAGGATTTACTTACAGACAAAATTGACAATTACAAAGCCCATGCTAATAAATATTGCAAAGCCATTGCAAAAGAACTGCTACAGAAACGATACAATAAAACCCAAAGGAAAGACAAGACCTCTTGACGCACAGGCTGTTTCTTATTCAGGAACTCGCATAAGACAAGTGTCGCATTTTTGTTTAATTTTTACAATTTCTTTCTTTCTTTACTGCCGTTTTCATACCGCGTCAGTTTTTTACCTGAAAGTGGTCTCCGTGACCGAAAACTTGTTTTGTCTTATTTTTGTTATATTTCATAGTTTCAGTATTATTTCTTGCACGGGGCTTCTCAACAGACAGGCTTTTCTTTCTGCTACACTTTGCTTTGTTTCAGGTCTTGCCGCGACCAATGATCTCTCTAAGCTGGGTGGATGCGCGGCTGCGCAATCACTATATTGATGCCGCGCACATCAAAATATTGCCTCTCATTTCAATTTACAAAAATGCGATTGCTTTGGCCACTATTTAAAATATTTTTGCTCAAAGCATTAAAAGTTTCGCGGAATAGTTTGGAAAAACATTGAGGGCAAGTTGGCTGCCACCCCACAGATTTTCTGTTTGTATGTGTTTGTTTTAAATACTATTGTGTCCAAAGCTTATGTTGACCTATTCACCTTGATAAAGAACTGAATAACTGAGGCTATGGCGGCGTATCCAGGGTGGGGCACATACCAGTGGCGCCAGATTTGGGCCAGATATTCCTGTCCAAGAATTCTTTTAAAAAAAGATAATAAAAATTCTTGTTTTCAAGGCGCGCTGTTTTCCATTTGCCCCGGGGCGCCATCAACCCTGGTTACGCTTTTGAGATATTGCAAGTGATCGAAATAACGTGCAAGAAAAGCACAAAAATTTGCCGTCAACACAAACATATTGCTGTATTTGTTAGCCGCCATATAGAAGGTTCTATTTGATTACACGGAGACGCGTCTTCTAACATTACATTCATGAGACAAATCCACGCTGACCCAACCATCTAGAAAACCTGGACCTCGCCCAGACGTCTGCCTATATCCTTGTGGAATTCTTAGAGCCGGTGTTTTCGTAAAGAAAGCCCAGCACATTTCTATTTTGATTTCTGTGAAATAAATTCTGTAGCTTGAAGAATGGGAGCTAATTACTAAATAAGATTTGGACTGCCCGGATGTCCATTATTTTCTAGAGTGGAAGACAGCATGTTGGATCATGTTGACGTCAGAGATTGGCGCATAATGTGGTTACTATGTCTGGATATTGTAGATATGTGTCTTCAAGCAGGTTATGTGCGTTTCGTGTCTGTCTGCTGTGGAAATTTATTCAATGAAATTCTTTCCGAAAAGATATAATAATAAAATGTGGCCGTTTTGAATGTGATACAATGGCCACGATTAACTATGTTTCTTTTAATGCCAACTTAAGCTCGGAACTGCTGAAGAAAATGTGGAAGGAAATTAACTTAGAGTAGTTTTTCTAAAAATTACTCGCACGTCCAAAGCTGCCTTTAATAGTTTACCTTTACAAACAGTACAAAACAACTTTTTTTCCACATTTCTGACCACTGACAACATTTATTGCAGGCCAATTTTTTGTAGGCACAATAGTACAGTAGCACAATAACATTCATTATCATAATTATAAAGAGCTGGCCCTGTAATGAAAAGAAACAAAAACGGATTCAGACATTAAGTTTTGACGGTCATAATGGTTTCCTCGTCTCTTTCAGACTCAATATTGACATCGTAAGTACCTTTAACCTAGCATCGCTGGAAATCGTCTCAGAGGAGGTCACAATTCTAACATACTCGTACATCGTAAACATGGATTAGTGTTGCTTTTGATATTCATATAGATCTAGTTCAGAATCGATCTTCACTGGTAAAGAACATTGCCCTATTTTTTTTTATTGCTATAAGTAAATTAATGCATCTACGATTTCCGAGAACACTTGAATGACATATCAGTGACAAAGGGAAAGAAAAGAATGGAAAAGAATACAGAGAGAAAGAGTGTGGAATGACAAGAAAGTAAAATTTAATAAAGATTTGAATAGAGAAAGGAAAGGGATTTGAAAACAAGGAAACCAGAACGTCAAAAAAGGGAAAAAAGACAATTAAAAAAAAAATCGGGAGTGGAGGGAAGGGGAGGGGAGGGAAGGGGAGGGGAGGGGAGGGGAGGGAAGGGGAGGGGAGGGAAGGGGAGGGAAGAACCTTGAAAAAAAAAAGAGGAGGAAGATATTTTAATATTTTTTTTAATGGAACAAGGGGGCGGGGGGGGGGGGGGAGGCAAAATTAAAAAAAAAAAAAGACGCCGTAAAGAGAGGATGACACACATGTAACCACAAAAACAAAACCCAACCATAAAAACTGTGTTTTGAAGAAAAAAGAAATACATTTAAAACTCCAATAAAAAGACGATTGCCCCCCCCGGGCCCCCCCCCCTAAAATATCAAAAAGAAGAAATGCAAATTTTTTTTAATGGGAAGAAGAAAGAACAGCGGTTGAAATAAAATTAAAGAAAAAAAAACAAAACAAAAACACACAATCCATGCAGACAAAATGTCAACTTATTTTATGTTTTCCATTGTTTCCAAAAGATAATGGCAGTGCAGATCTATAGATATGTTAGCCCAGTAGTAAAACATCCCTGCACTTGCATGGCATCAAAGAAAGAATGCACTTATAGCAATCAGCAAATCCTCGCAGTGTATGGCGTGTGGGTGCTTGTATGTTTGAATGTGTGTGTGCGATTGTGTGTTTTTGAAGATGAGACAATACACTTACTGGAATCCGTAGATCCGCAGATATGTATACGTGAGTATGTATACCTGTGTGTGAGTGTTGTGTTTAAACATGCGAGTGTGTGCTTACGAATGTGTGACACTGCTTGCATTAGATATCTAACCTGCTCACTTATGTGTCTTCATTTGTACGCTCGGTTGCTTATGCCATACGTAAACAATTTGCTGAGCTCTGATATTGAGTTCGAAAGTGTCTTATCACGATATAGTGACAGCCTAAGCTAGGCAACAAGACTTCTATCGAATCAGTCTACAAAATGCATAGGGTTTGTTACTGGAGTCGCTGTCCAGCATTCTCTTTTATGTTCGTGGGTTGCTAAGTACTGAAGTATTTTGCCATTCTGGCTGTCCGTATTGTGATTTCCAGAAGCCTAAGATATAAAGTGTCATGACATGTTCAAATATTTTAGCCCATTGGCCAACAGTGGCAGTTCACAGTCATTCTAGTGAGCGGGAGGGAGGGAGACAGGGGGGGGGGGGAGTCAAACAGAAAGAGGCGAAGAGGGAGAGAGGGATACCCAGAGAAAGAGATGGAGAGAGGGAGCTGACGGAAGAGGGGGGGGGGGAGAGAGTGTGTGGAGATAACGAAAGATAGATAGAGGCAGGAGAGAAAAGACAGAGGCGGAGAGAGGAGGAGGAGGAAGAGAGACAGAGAGGGAGGGTTGGGGGCGGGCGGGGGGGGGGAGAGAAGAAGAGAGAGAGAAGGGGTCCCACAGTAAGATGCCAGGATTATCTCTAGTTAGGCGTTTTTCACATTACAACCTGCACACTTTGTTGGTTTCAATTAATCGCTTGATCACCTTTGTATCATGCACCCCATCAACATCCAAGCAGCATTAGGTGGTCTAACTACCAGTGAGAAGGTGTGTTTCTCTACACTTGTATTGGTGTAAGGGAGTCTTTGGGGTTAACGGGTGGCCGGGGGTCATAGAAAGAAGTGGGGAGAGGCCGCTCATGAGGGTGTAGGTGGGGGAGGCCCATGGGTAAAGAGAGAGAGAGGAAACAGAAAGGTGGGAGGGGACACCCACAGAGAGAGAGAAAGAGAAATAAAAAGAAACATAAAGATACTACTCGGCAGGGGAGGGGGAGGAGAGGTATGACGAGGAGACAGACACCCAAAGAAAAAGTAAAGCTAAATAAATATGAAACATTGGGATGAAGGTGGATAGAGAACACATAAGGCTTTATCGAGGAAAAGTCCAGAAGTGAAATATCAAGTTATTGTGAGTGTGGCTACCGACCATATTCCTAACTAATTATATACATGCTGAAGTTATCACCCGTTTCTTGTATCCGCTGAGCAACAGTGGAGAAGACGGATAATGTTCTATATATTTTATTAATGAAACTTTTTCTCTTCCTAATTTTGTGATGGTGATGAAAAAATGTAGGAAAGTGACGTCAGATTCAAAAGACGACATTCCTGAGCGACGAGAAAGTGACGCGGGTTGGCTAAAAGTAGCGAGAAAGACAAGAGAAGAAGAAAAAAAGAGAAAAGAGAAAGAAAAAAAAAAACGTTATAAACATTAATGCCCTTAGCACATGGAGTCCAAGTCAATAAGTTTGCCTGGCTAGTTGATTCAAAGCAAGTTCAGGTCCGAGTCAAAACCGACGCGATATAGACGTGACTTTGTGCGATACAAGCCGTGGTAGAATGTTTCTTTGTTGAAACTAGATGAAATTCCGGGCATTACCCGTGATAAACCTGTGAACCCAGTGTTCCATCTCTCTGTCTCTTTTTGGTCTACAAAGCTTCCTATATTCTACAGTCTTACTACAGATTTCATGCGCACCAGAGCACTACGCACTCATCTGTGACAGGGAAATTGCGCACGCGGATGTGAGGGCGCATAAATATCGTTTCCGGTGTGGTGGACCTATTTCAGGGAGCCAAAAACAAAGATCATCGTGTGTTTACATTTTTACAACTTTTAATCCATAAGTACCTGAAACTTTAATCAACACAATCAGTCGACAAAAAAGAGGTTGGGTTGGAGTTGACACTTAAGGTAATTAATTTTATAATTTTTGAAACTGTCTTTTAGGCTGTGGCGTCGAGCAAAAAAAAAGGGGCCAAAATTGCATCACAATGAATAATTACTCTCATCACTATTTTTTTTTTTTAAGATACGTTGTTATTATTGTTTGATTAGTTCACATTTGGGTAGCCTAGTTTTTCGCCATTGTTGCATTCTCTTCATTTAGCCCCAGTCGACAACCTTATTTCGTTCTCGACAGTCAAGTTACAGACTCTTCGGTCAATGTGTTTTATCCGTAAGACCTTTCATTTATCATGTTCTAGTTTGCAAATTTTACATTCACGGTGTCCCAGCTGAAATTATATTACTATTTTTCCTTCACTGAACAGGGCATGAGATGTTTCATCCACACTGACGACGAAACTGTGACGCTGTTGACTGAAATAGTTCCACTCGACATAAATGTATCTGGGTTGTGATTACACGTGAAGAGGAACAGAGGACATCAACAGAAACCAAGACTGGGGCTCTTGTTTGATTTACAACAAACAAAAACCAAATTGCTCCTGTGTTGTTGGGAATGCTTGACTCAATGCTCCAGGAATGACGACTGTTGCATGCTCCTCAAAATCCTCTTGACATTTGGTTGCAACAACCTTTTGTCTGACATCTGACATGATTTGGAAAAACAAGGACTTTGTTTTCTTAAGAGGGCAGAAAGTCAGATGCACTTGATTTCTCTGCTGGTTGCACAGAGCGCACTGGCATATCAGGTTATCGGGCACTTGCATAATGACTTAGAAATCTGGGCGGTCACGAAAAGCGGTGGTCAAATTTGAAGCTACCAATCAAATAAATAAATAGACAGAAAACTTGGTTCAACAACTAAACGCAGCTGGACCACCATCGCGTCAGATCCATGATGCACTGTCAAATCTGCTTTGCCTTGGTTACATGGACTGTGGAGTCAAACGGGACTGAGACTGAAACAAGTCTGACTCGACAATTGATTCCAAAGTTCAATCAAGTCAGAGTCAAAGCCGACACAAAACTTGATCGTTTCACTACCAGCCTCATACCTTGCAAGAGGATCTTTTGAAGTGCTCCAATCATCTACTTTGAACATTTTGTTGTTGTTGTTGTTTTAAAGATAATTCCAAGTTCATCTGAATCTTGTATGACAAAAAGTAATAAAACATACCGCATTATTATTCTTCCTTTGTCACCGCTTGTCCGATTTATGAAACCTCGTGGTTTCAGGACACAAACATTAGAATGAATAGGGCAACTTTTCATTGTTCTGTTATCCGCTCTCCGTACATGACATCGCTTTAACCGAGGACATTTTCACGGTAATTATTCAAAAATCCACATACAGCCGTTTGGAACCAACAGCACTAAATAACTGTGCAAAAGAAAAAAGAAAAACAACCACACTGACAACAAAAATGGCAACGAACACGGCAAAAGTAACAACTTACCATGAGACAGAAATGTTCAGATTCAACTAAACTTTTGGCTACTATGAAAAAAAACCCAGCTATCTGAGAATCTACTATTGCTTTCATGCCTGGCACGAACGGGTTCCCATCTTCTTCAAGACGACTAGCAAAACAGCGAAATCATGACGAATGATTCGGATATGAGAAAAAGATAGCATATTTCTGGGGAAAAAAAAGTCTACAATTCTAATCGTTCTAGCAAAACCGTTCATAATAACTTATCAAAACCAATTCACAAACTGCATTAATTTTCTGACACTTGGGTTTAGAAAAAGCGACCCATGCACACGGACTCTATCAACTGGACCTAACTAGTAGCAGGCCCTCAGCAAAGTCTGTTCTACCGTAGTTTCCCTCTAAATAATATTTATGACTCTGCCAGACATGAAATATGACAGGATCTTCAACTTGGCACAGTCGTAAGTCCAAATAATCGTTGCTCGAGACAATCTCCGGACTTAAAAGATTTTATTTTGTTATAGTGAGAGAGA
This sequence comes from Onchidella celtica, assembly GCA_963931925.1. Classification (NCBI taxonomy): domain Eukaryota; kingdom Metazoa; phylum Mollusca; class Gastropoda; order Systellommatophora; family Onchidiidae; genus Onchidella; species Onchidella celtica. Next base: position 44,916,095 of record OZ007569.1, read on the forward strand.
TGGAGCACACAACATCTGAAACAAAAACTGTGCTTTGAGCTGTGCAAACCATTACCAAGAAAGGACATTCGAAAGAACATGGACAAACAGAACTTCCTTTTTTTTTTTTTACTCTGCTAGAAAGGGTATTTTTTGCCTTACGTCCTTGTTAGATGACGAATGCCCCTATATATATCAAAGACCCCAATGAAGCACTTTGCTACAAAACAACCACTTACGCCCCAAAAGCGAGTGCCGTTCACTATTTTTCTGTCACTAATCATAGAGAAATGTAGCACAAGTCAAGGCCACCACCGACAATGATCTAGAGCTGTCTTAATGGGTAAGTGCCAGGTTAGTGCTGACTCCCTGGAATGCCATTAGCGGTCAAGTGACAGTCAATGTTTCTCCTCAAGTTCATTGTTGCACATGACTTCCCTAGTAGTTTTCTTGAGAATTTTCTAAGGTTCCTGAGACTTCCTGCTCAAATGAAAGGCCGATGAAGTAATAATTATACTTTGCTTGTTGCTGCCATTTCAATGTAGAAATTGTTTGTCATCTACTTTCTTATTTCTCTGTCTAATTTTCTGATATTTCAAATACAAATATTGATTGACACGTCGCCCACTTTCGGCATGGCCATAATTGCTAATACGAACTCTCAGAAATGTATGCCGTTTTGGTGAATACAGAAGTTACACAGAAGTGGGAGTTAAACGTTTAAGAAAGGCAATCACTTTCAGGAATACTAAAATCATACAGACCATTAATCCCCTGGAAGTGGTAAGAACAAAATATCCATTTATCAAGATCAGCTAGGCTATTGATGGATCTCTTATCTGTTTCAAATGGAAGAACAACTGGGATTTCACAGAAGTTAAGACGTCAATCATCCGCTCTCAGATCCACGTTAAAATATTAAAATATCCAGTTACTTGGCAAACAAATACGTGTTTAAAGTTTCCTTGGCAGGAAAGAGTCTGTATAAAAATGACCCTCGAATATAATGCCATCTTCCAGTGTAACGTTGTCTCTTTAACTTGACTAAAAGTTTGATCAAAGACTCAGTCTTTAACGTAAGGGATACTGACCTAGTCAGACCGGAAGTATCTCGTGACAAAGTCGTCTAACCTTTAACCAAATCGCCTCTTAATATTACAGAGCAGATGGTCCCGAGAGTACTTTAAGAGCCAATGAACCAGCTGAGGGTAAAGAGATCTGCTAGAGGGAATGATTGATGAGTGGGTTCAAAGTTCAGACTACGGTTTATCTCGCAATGGCATACTTTTCGTGCTATGGGTGAGTTTACAAGTGTGCCCGGCACTCAGTGGTACTCAAAGTCTTGTACACTTGATCTAAATGCATGATTCACGGGTACTAAACAGAGATATTGTATGACCGCCCACAGGCGGGTATGAGTTAAACCCAATGCCCATGTTATCGACATGGTTGTGGGATAATTATGGCAGCTTACAAAGTGGACGAGGCATCTGATTTTTGTTTTTTCTTTTTACGTCATACGTTAACTGTCATGATTCGGATATTGTTAAAACTCACGCAGAGAGTGAGTTGTTGTTGTTTACCAGGGCCATGAGAAATTGGCTGGTGGCCTTGAACGGTCCTCGCCAAATTATAGTTGGTGAGTAAATAAATGTAAAGTTAAACTGTTGGATTCACGCTTGTGGGTTTTAATGTTCGTGATTAATAAGTAATGGAGTAGGGGTGAAACAAGGTGGGGACAGTTGACATTGTTAAGTATGACTAGACAAGTTTTTGCACGTTAACTGGCTGGTAGAATAGTGCAGACGTATTACTACAGTTAAAATGGTGGGAGGTTTCGACCTATGAGATAGCTGAACTAATTGGGCCAGCGGACTAGCACGCTGGGTAGTTAGATAGTATATAACATCGTGTAACGTTCAGATTTAGTGAATACAGACGAGAGAAGCATCGTTTCGTGAAGTATCTCCGGTTGGCCAGTACCTGAACTGTGTGGTCTGAAGACTAAGAAGTCCTTGCTAACGGACTGACTGAGCTCTAGAAAGAAAGGTCTGAGTGGGCTGACCTTTGAAAGCCCACGCTGCGCTATTTTGATGTTCGCGCCTCCCAGTAGGCGTGAGCAATGGTAATATATCTTAATTATTCAAGTATAATAGAGATCGGAGATAGAGAGAGAACTACAGCCTCATAGGAAGACTAAGGAAACCCCAGCTGGCACTCGACCACGAGTGTCCTGTATGATAGATCTATTGCCATAGTATGATTGGAATAATATAGCACATTGTTGATGAATTGAATAGTGATTGTGCATAAAATATAGTCTTTTGGCAACTGCTTAAATTACCTACAAGCCGAAGAGTGCTTCTGTAGGCTTTGAACGTACTGGGCTCTCCTAACATTTAAGCCCATATGATTTATGGAGAGTTTGCCTGGCGACTGGCCAGTGGCGACTCAACTGTCACTTTAAATTGATATCTAGTTTCGTATAATATACCTATTTGCTATTGATTGCAGTACCTCCATAGTTACATGAATATCATTGGTTAAGTTATTAATTAGAGTTTTTTGGTTTGAATATATACCTCTATTGTCTTTTGTTTTGTTATTAATATTTATGTAAACTATGGCCTGACCGGCCTGACATATATACGCTCTAGTTATTTAGTACTTTTCTTGTGTGGTTGTGTCCGAGTGTGAGTTAGCTGCCTCTCGTGCAGTCGTAACATCCCCAAGACCCTAACTCTGCTCGTGACATTAACCCACAAAGTTACGGTTATGGAGGTTTTTTATTTTTCACTTGGCGTTAGGGAAGTTGAGCCCTTTACAGTTTTTTAGACCTCAAAAGATTTACTACGATAAAGCCGCGGATTTATTACCAAAAAAAATATTTCCGTCATCTCCAAACACCTTGATATTTCTATGATAATCCCAGGCAACAATTAAAACCATCTGACATTAAAATTATCTTGTGCTTAAAATAATCAATAGCATTTCATAATTGTAGACATCGTCGTTAAGATATTCTACGTTTGTTTGGAAAGGAACAAACCACTGTGACGGTTTTTCAAATAAACACAGAACTGTTTTAAATCTAATCGAAGAGAAGAAAAGACCTTGACACAGAGATACGAATTTGAACAGCAAAGCCTTCGTTGTGTGAAAGATGCAAAACAGCTAGAGTTTGCGAACTAACATTTAGCGAAGACTTCATTTCTAATTTTACAGCTAATCTTGTGTAGACTTTTAGGATGTTCGTAAACAAACTCTGGCTTATGAGTCTTGAAGGAGGTGGAATCGGGTGATTAGAATGCCTGGACAGCGTATTAAAAGCTATGTTTTAATCCACTGAGCCGGACTGAGAGTGTACGTGGATTAGTGTGGCTTAGGATCAATTATCAGTTGTCATGTCAGGGAGGTGATGTGGTTTCGGTAGCGTGAGAGGCAACTATACCAAGTCTCACTTTGTAATGTCGTAACCGGCGCTTGTCTCCACGGCGGCCCTCGTGACAGAGCGGACTTCCGGTGGTGATGTCAGACCCCAGCAATTACTTCCTCCTGATGTCCCCTGGAGGAGTCACACGACACTAGGTGGCGCTCGACTTGGCGCATCACGACTCCGCCCTTTCCGATTCACAAACCGGTGGTTTTCAAGGGTTTTTATACTATGTCGCAATCCTTTCTTTGCCTTCTTATTCTGATCACGATGGCAGTACTATTTAATAACAACAAAACAAATGAAAGGTTTAGCTAAATATCGTGCCGATGTCATAAAAAGCTAAATTGAGATACTGAGCAAAGAATATTTATCGTGCATGTTACGATATCGAAAGCACCAGCCCTCTCAACGTGCCTCCCTCTAATGATACTAGTCCTGAGTTGATGTACATTGCACAAGGAGCAGTACACTGGCTGACTTTTATGCACAACTATACTGCCTGTTTACGAGTCCGGAAGGACTTAGGCACAATAAAGAAATAACATCCTCGGTCAAGGGTCAGCTGCCCTAAGCATCTAGGTGTCCAATGCCAAAGGCAGCGATCCACCTAAAATGAAGATCTCTGCACTTTCAGCTTGTTTCTTTAACAAGAGTTATACCACAGGACGTCTGCAAACTATGCAATACTAACACATTTCTGTATGGCCACATTTAATTTGTAACACACTTATATCATGGATCAGCTGTGTGGAGCGTAACACCTATCACGCCAAATGATACAGATTAACAAGAATATTTGAAATCGTCTACTGACTGACCAAAAACCGTCGGTTGGTTCCATCCACTGTATAAAATATGTAATGGCACCCCCCCCCACCTCCTGAGCCATGTCAAGACGACAGTCTTCGCAGCGGTCGCGGCATTTACGAACTGAAAACCATCACGTGATAGACTTAATCATCCCCAATATAGCTCTGGCGATGAAGATCATAGAATACTTTTTTTTTTTTGCTGGTGGTTACTCCGCGGGATAAAAAGGAGATTATAAGGAGCCGCGCACAGCGCGTTGTCACAGAGGTGAGATTACAGGGCGCGCACGGGTGTGACTCCGCATGACGACCTTTAGATTATAAAGAGCTTAACGTGAAATTCACGTGACATATTCTTGTTGTTGTTATTGTTGTTTGGTGTTTCTTCACAGATCAACATCTGACCTGGCCTGATCTGGTGCTGGTATATTAGTTATTTCCTCCTTTGCAAAAAAAAAAAAAAAAGACGACCAGAAGTATAATAATTATTAAGAAGGTTCGTGAGTATTCTATCCATGTTCATTCATTTACGTATCGTCACAAGTGTTTCATATCAATCTCATTTTATTGTAGCAAAACTTTGTTCTAATAGACAGACTTGTTTTTTCTCTTCATTATAATTATCTTACTATTCGCGGGGTCCCAGATTAAAGAGTTTACCATCAATGTTTACGTATAATTGTGTCACGCGGTTGACATAACGACGTGTGGAACGTGGTGGGGTGTCTAGTGCAATATTAAGAACATTCGTGAAGGCTCGTATTTCATTTTTTTGTTGTTGTTGTCCCACGGATCGATGTAAGAATTATTTTCTGACGTGGACTCGCAGTGCATCTTGACATTTCTGAAGGAGGCCGAACTCTACAAGTTCATTTAAGAGATTTTTATCATATCTACAAGACGTACTTTACGGTACGGGCCTTTTCCGGTTAGATTTTTAACTTCACGTTTATTTGATCTTAATCTTACTTCAAGGCATCTGATGGCTGAGAGCTAGCCCAAAGCGAGATAACAACAACAACAACAACAACAGCAGCAAAAAAACCGTGGAAGGCGCAATTTGGCATTTATCGCGCCGACGCGTCGTTAAAACCAAACTCAAAGTCAAACAAACTCAAAGAATGATTAAGTTTATAAGGGCCATCTATATGTATGACGAGAGTTTCAAATCATGTCTTTACAAAAGTCTGCTGGACGCTGAACTTTCTTGGGTGGGGAAGAACATTCGGGGGGCAGTCCATGGGCTTGGTACCCGGGGCGGATCCCTAACATTCTACCCACAGTCAGCGCGGTGTCTGAGTAGAATGAAGAGTAGTAAAATAATAATATCTGGGACCAGCTCACTTTCCTCCTCTCTTGTCCAATTAAAAAGATACAGGGGAACTGTGAGAAAGTGAAAAGGAAAACCATCAGTACATTTTTTTTGGGTTCTCCCTCAGTCTGCACCAATGCCAGTCGGGGTTCATACGTGCAATTTCATTCCGGTGGCTTTAGGGTTAAATTACAGCATGTATCTTCATCACTGGTAATCGACTGGGTCGATACTACGCAGATTACACAATCATGTAATCTTTACAATAATTTCCGCTATTTTCCGCAGTAGCATTTCCTTTGTCTAGACCGATTCCCTATTTATTTCCGGGCGAATCGTTCCTTGGTTTTTCTATCATTGATAAGTAGGCGTGGTGATGAAACTGTGTTATTTCCAAACAAAGTTCCCAATATCTGTATTAACTTTTTTAGCATCCAGATATTACATTGCTTTATCCAAAATCTTCTTGAACAATCAAAGCTGATTTAAAATTGTCAATTACACAAATGTATATTCAAAAATAGAAAAATTTATCTGAAAAACTTTTTGATCTAAAATAGACAAATAGATAAATAATTAATGTACATTAAAAAATAGAAATATTTATCGCTAAAAACTATTTGATGTAAAATAGTCATATTATATAAAAGTATCTTCAAAAAATAGAAATATTTATCGTGAAAAATCATTCGATTCAAAACAGTAAAATCGATCATGAATCTTCAAAAACTAAAATTTTTGTCTTGAAAACTATGTATTGATAAATTAGAAAATGCTCTAAAATTAGAGCATTGAGCATCACGCGATGTGTTTCAAATTTGGATCGCTAGTCTTTAAGGGATTAAAGAAGTGCAAAGATAAAGGCCCGCAGCGGTTGAAATTTGACATGGAAACTGTGCAATGCGGTAAAAATATTTCGGATTATCCTACTTGTAACTTTCAGGGTAGTGAACGCTTAACATTATCTAGATATCCATCCTCCTTAGACTTAGTTCCATTAACTTGCATTTTCCTGCAAAGTTTCTAAATATTCAAGAAAAATAATAAATACGCTCGCCAGATCCGACGTCAAAGTCAATATGACAGCCGAAAATTCACAGAATAGAGCATTAGTTTGTTAATATCCAGACACAAGGTATAACAATATTAATTCCTTAACTATTAGTAATCCTTTAAACGCTATTTACAGCATCCAAATAAAACCATTTCTTTGAAAAACATAGTAATAGTTATGGAAATGTGACGGCAATGATAACAATATGATAATGATAACTCAAAAAAAATATTATAACCAATAATATTTAAAATCATAGATTCCAAAGTCCACAATTTTTCATTCTCATAGCACAATCTGCCAACCTTCGCAAGATGAGTATCTGAAATGTCCAGCATAAGATAAGCCTGTTTCTGAGATAACGCTATAACACCCACTTTCCACTTTCCTATTAATGACAGCATCATTATACTGAGATATTCTAATTTCCCCCCAAGTCCACCCGTCAGCGTGTCTTTTCATGATCTATTCCAACTCATTCATCGCTGCCGCCCGTTTGTCTCCGAATTCACATTCCATGGCGCAGTTGGTTGTCCTAGCCAGTGCTAGAAATTCAATTACATCAAATTGCAACCGTTCCCTAACACCGGGGCTTTGTTTTCGTTTTATATTTTTTAGTTATGGGTCATTCCATGCCAACGGCTGGAAAATGGGTGCGTTTTCATCTCAAATAAAACGTGGATTTTCCAGTATCTGGGTTTTCTTTGTGAAGGATTTTGCAAAAACTCGAAATGGCTTACGACCGAATGAAGTGTTGGATTGTATTTTTCACTGAGAATGGTTCTAAGAAGAAATGAAAGCGTAACAAAATAGGAAGACCGTACTCATTTTGTAACTGCTCTACGCCCAGGGCATAAGTCATTTTTGGCACTTTTTGGGATATTAAGAAAAAATTGTTTCTTTTCTTGTCATTTCGTGACTTATGCCATTAAAATTCTAATGGATTATTACATTTTAATTTGACAGATTTTTTTCTTGTATAATAATATTATCTGATAGACCTCATGCTCAGGAATGAAATCAACCGTAGTTCCCTTTTGGCATACGTCTGATACATGCCATAATCGTGCAGCAGTGACGATTTGTACCCAGAATAAACGAGTGGTAGAACTCCAATTTAATTGTGTTTGAGCAAATCGAGTTCAATTTCTTTTTTTTTTTTTTCTCTGATTCCAGTAGTGGGTAAAGCGAAACGGCACGAAGTAATTAGTTTAATTTCATCTCAGGGGAAGTTAAACCTCACTGAAAGATTGGATAGTCCTGAGCACGCTTGTTAAGTTACCTCATTTTCCAACAAAAGTGGAGTTAGATCACTCCCTTATTCAAGGCCACATTAAAATTTAGTGCCCCCCCCCCCTCCCAAAAAATGACAAGGATGTTCATTTCTGGGGGGGGGGGGGGATTTACCCTATACGACACATTTTATTGATAGACAGCCAGGCTTACAATAGTGAATTGTGTCATTTCTGTTCAGAATAATTGGCAAGTATTAAAAAGCTATTTACAGGTCATTGTTAAGCTATTCCATTCATCTGAGAGGTTTAACATGATTGTGCCAAATAATCTTCTTCATAAAACTTTATTTTCATATAAAACGATAAGAGAGGCCGAGAACAGAACATAGATCTAGTTCTTTTTGTAGGCATTTTTTTTTATTTCAACAGGTTGGGCAACCTCAAACTGTGTCATATATGGTAGTATAACTTGCACCAAACGGTCGCCAGCTTTCAAAATGCTTTAGCATCTGCATGCACAACATGTATTTTTTTTTAAAATGACAATTCTCGCTTTCAAAATGTTTTAGCATCAGTATAACATTGTGTAAAAAATGGCAATCCCAAACGGCCACATTTACAATGTCAACTGGAATTTCAGTTTGAATGAGGGACATAAGAACAATTATTTGGTGCCAGGACAGAGAGGAAAATGCCAGACAAACAGACAGACAGACGTCAATGGGAAGGACAGGACAGGATGGGAGCTCAGAAATTGCGCCTCAACAGCGTGGGAAAACTGCAGTCTCGAGAATGGAGCAGGAATAGTTTCATGGTACGAAGTATATGCTTGTTGACTGCGCTATGTACAAGCTAATTTGACACGCGCCTCTATCTTTGTTGTTCTTTGTGCCATGCAAATTGTCATGCATTCTTTTCTGATAGGAGTCTGCGTGTATTTGTGTACCTGCGTGTGTGCGTGTATGTGTGTATGTTTGTGTGTTTAAAAACAGAAAATGGTGGAGAAAAAGGGGGGGGGGGCAGAAAGAGAGAAAGATTTGAGAAAGAAAGAGACAGAGAGAGAGAGAGACACTCAGACAGACAGAGAGACAGAGAGGCAGAGAAAGTGATAAAGTGACAGAAAATGGCAGAGAAAGAGAGAGTATGTGAGAGATAAATTCATGACCTCTATTAGCACGGTCATTACCTGCACGAAGATTACACATATTTCCCATTGGAAAAATAACTTGGCAACAGATGGATATTTTTTTTATTGCACACACAATTTCTGAACTTTCACATTCCGGTGGTGTTCACAACTCTCTCTCGCAAGCACACAATTCCCCTTGAATGCACTTTATCAAACAAATATCAGTTCTGCGCCATTCTTCCTGTTAGGCTGATTTGTCGCCGGAAAGCTAGATATCACGTGCAGAAATGCCTAATCTGTGTTATGACATACATGTCCATAACAACTCATTGAATAGTTGTTATAACTATAAGTGTCACAATTTATTAGTAGTAGAGCAGTTGTAGTTGTAGTCATGGCAAAAGTAGTAGTTGGTGTAGTAGCTGTATAGTACCAGTGGTAGTTGTAGTCATGGCTGAGGCAGCGGTTGACGTAGTAGCTGTAGAGTACCAGTGGTAGTTGTAGTCATGGATAAGGTAGTAGTTGATGTAGTAGCTATAGAGTACCAGTGGTAGTTGTAGTCATGGATAAGGTAGTAGTTGATGTAGTAACTGTAGAGTACCAGTGATAGTTGTAGTCATGGATAAGGTAGTAGTTGATGTAGTAGCTATAGAGTACCAGTGGTAGTTGTAGTCATGGATAAGGTAGTAGTTGATGTAGTAGCTGTATTGTGCCAATGGTAGTTGTAGTCATGGCTGAGGTAGTGGTTGATGTAGTAGCTGTATAGTACCAGTAGTAGTTGTAGTCATGGCTAAGGCAGTAGTTGAAGTAGTAGCTGTAGCAGGCCATCCATAAAGTACGTAAGCTCGACTTTGGCAACCCCCCCCCCCCCCCCCCTTACACTTTTCGCGCTCGACCACTAGAATTGTGAAAAGTTCATGACAAGTCCTTGACATTCCAAAACGTTAAGTCACATTTTGCAGGGTTGCGTGGAATATATTTGATTATTTCATGAAAAACACAGTCTATATTCGATTTCCATAATAAAATCCGAGAACTCATTTGTTCAATAAATTATAAACCAAATCAAAATATTTAAAATCTGTTGCCACTACTGGAAAGCTTAATACGTGGCACCCCCCCCTCCCCACGTCTGTTCATCCATATACGCTTTTCGTAAGCTCGGGACAAACGCCCCCCTCCTCTCCATGGCCCATCCCACCGCCGCGAGCACACACACTTTATGGATGTTCCCAAGCGGTGAGCCCAACAATGTTGATGCAACCGTGCCGTAAAAACAACAACAACAACAACAACAGCAAAACAAAACAATACAAATAACATCAGCAATAAGAAATTAATCCATTTGTCAGTCTGCGAGTTACAGGATAATTTGCCATGGAATGATCCATCTTCTCTGCAGAGGGATGTGGGGGTGGGGGAGTGGCGACGTAAAAAACCGCGTAAGGACAAACAGCGACAAGACATTAAATCGGAGCCACCAAAGGCGACCGCTAGGGAAGATTAATTTCTCGAATGCTCCAGGGTTCATATGATGTCGATATGCGGGTGTTGCCGGGGTCGGCTCTCTGATGGACGTGTGTGAATGAATGAGTGCTGTTACGGGGCGCGAGTTCTTGTTTTGCGTTGTGTGCGCGGAGCATTTTGGTGCGCCCAACGACGTCAGAGCTGGAAATGGTTGGGAGGTTGAGATGTGGAAGTGAGTTGTACAGATGGAGATACTTGTGGTTTGGTGGAGGGAGGGTGTGAGGATACACGACGAGGGGATGAGGAGGAAAGACAAGAAAGCTAGAAATTGGGAGAAGAGAGAAGGTACGAGATGATGACAGACAAAGGTAGAGAAAGAAGAGACAGGTTAGAGGAGGAGAGGAAGAAGAAAAAGACAAGGAAGAGAGAGAGAGGAAATGAAGGAAAAGGAGATGTGAGAGAAGGTGGAGAAAGAGAGAGAGAGAAACAGAGAGGGAGAGAGAGAGAGAGAGAGAGAGATTCTGTGTGTGTGTGAGAAAGAGAGACAGAAAACGCCAGCCGCAGTTTATGGAAGTCTAGATAAAGAAGTAAGAGTAGGTATCCAGGAAAATAGCGGCGGATAAGACAGAGAGAAAGAAGGGGTGGAACAGGAAATGACGAATACAAGGAAACGGGAGAGGAGAGACAAAGCAGGGGAGAATGAACAATGAATTGCAGAAAAAAAAATATGGAACACAAAATATGGGAATGAGATAAAAGGACAAAATTCTGCGACAGGGAGACGACGCTATTACTTCTAATAAAGTTCCTTGTCTTCTGTCCAACTTCTATTTTTTCAGTGATCTTGACAGATCTGCAGAGGCGTGGTCTGTGTGTAGGAACGAGTGCGTTTCCCACTTTAAGCACAGGATTAACACGGAACAAGTAGTATATCTCATCTCCGCCCCTGAATCTGTGCAGTTAGTCAGAGGCTATTCGTCATCGTAGCAAGTGCCAAGTTTTATGGATGAAGACAAGCATTTGGGACAGAGTGGAGGGTTCTTATGCAATTTACATGCAAATAATTAACTGGATGGACATTTAGTCATTTGCCTAGGGAAACAGCCAATAATACACTCGGGAATTGTGTGAATGGGCAATAATTTCAAGTGCTTGTGGAGAAAAATAGCAATAATAAATTTCGTCAATTTTTTCGGGCCAGAATGAATGATGGATTCAGCAGCTTTGGGCACACAATGTTTGTATTGCGTCAGCAACTGATGGTGCAATTTTAACCCGTTCGATGCCAAAGCAATACTGAAAATGATCTGTATTATCCCTGTTCCATTTCAATTTGATTATTTTGGTTATTCCAAAAAGGTAAACGGAAACTTTTAAGACAAAATTTATCAAATGTCTAAAAAAAAACTTCGTAATAGCTTTAGACCAATTCACAGCCAACTGACTAAAGATTAATCATGACAATACGCTACTGGCATTCAAGGAGTTAAAACCTTACCGCGCTGGAAATTTTGCTCTGACCAAAATGGAGATCCAAAACTACGCAGAGGTTCATCTGTGTGCTCCTCGTAAACCTTGTCTTCATTTGGTCGTTTTCTTCATTGTGGGACATTTCTTCATGCTCACTGATGGAGGTCCTTACTTCCGGTGTGTCGCTGAATGGTTAGATTGGAAGTTCGAGTATTTCATTTCATACGCAAACTATACATTCATTATTGTAGCACACTCGACCACCAAATTGCACTAATAAATTACGCGTAAATATATATACATGGCTATTCGGAGTCCTACAAAATGACGGGCAGAGGAAAGATTTCAGTTTCCTTGGCCATTTTTCAGGCACATACACATAAAGAGATGGAGGGGGGGGGGCATACAATCATGCAAGTGTAGAGATTGGGCAATTTAAACGGATAGTGTTACACTTGGAAAATATGTGTTCTTCATTTAAACTTTGACCCTCCTGTCAATCTACTGTATGCAGCCGTTGAAACTACACCAAAGAACGAAGATAAAGTTTGAATTCGGCGACCCCCCCCCCCCCCCCCCCAAAAAAAGGCCAACAAGAGCCAACTTTGGCTTGGACGAAAATGTCGTCATATAATTGTTGTGATTTTTTAGATTTTGCCTAGATGTTTTTCATCGTACGCTTCCGCAGTTATTAAGATAATTGGATTTCGGGCTATGCCTTTTTTTTTTCTCTACGCCCCCATTCGCTTATTCTTGTCCATCCATCTCTCATGCTGTTAGTCTTTCATTCTTGTTCGTCCGTGGTCGCATATGCTCCGTCTTCTGTTCTTCTTTGACCATTTGTCACTCATTCCGTGATCTATTCTTGTTCGCTCGTCTCTCTTACTTTTCTCCTTCCATTCTTGTTCGTCCAACTCCCAAATCATACATTTCGCCATCTACTCCTGTACATCCATTTCTCATTCTTTCTGTCTTACATTCTTGTTCGCCCACCACTCATACTTTCTCTCTTTCATTCTTCTTCGTCCATCTCTTATTCTTTCCGTCATCCATTCCCGTCCACCCATCACTCATACTCTCTGTTATAATTCAAGTTTTTCTAATCTTCATTACTTACGACGTGAGGGCAGCACAAGGTCGGGCTAAATGAAAAATGATATCGCAGATTAAAAATGGAAATTTGCGAGATCAGCCATGCACGCAAAGTTCCCCCAGGGAAAACGTCCATATTTTATTACATGTCGCAAACGTTTGTGGCCAGAAGGCAAACACCATGTCACGCTGACACTGGAACTCTCCAGTCACAGGGGGTCACGTTGACCCGAGGATATAGAGATATTCCACTACACTGCCATTTCACATTGGAGATGTGATGTGTGTGTGTGTTTGTCATTCTGTCTGTGTGGGTGGGCGCCCATGTGTGTTTTCTGGGGGTGGGCCAGTCCAACGATCTCCCGATTGATCTGCAGGATTGTTCAATCACCCAATCCGCGATTGACTCACTCAAGAATGCACACACGCACTGCATGCATTCACTCACTCATATTTATAACCACGGCTTGAATGATTAAAACTCAAGACTAACCAGGGGGGTGGGGGTGGGAGGGTTATCGTACTAAGCCTGGTCAGACACAATCAGCTGCTGGCAGACAAGAAGTGCACATAATTTCCTATATTTTCTTGGTAAATCTAGGAAGACCCTGTAGTCGGGCACGGTCAGCTTCTGCCATTATTTCTTTGCTGGCAGCATCGGAGTGTGTCTGACCAGGCTTAATATGATACCTCCCTTAATCTGAGATGCTGTGTTACAAAATAATATTTATCTCGCATACATTTTGTTCTCTACATTTCCTTACGTGTGGATGTGCGCTGTTTCATTTGCCGATGGTAGACATTAGTTATACTGTAATATATATAAATACATACCAGAGGGCTTTATCATGGGAGCAGGAGGTTTCTGTAGTCAGGAGATGAGGCGCCAGTCCTAATGAGGAAGGGTAAGGAGGGGGGAAGAGAGATGAAGGAGGGAAGCAGAGAAGGCAGATGGCAAGACAAATGTTTTGACGGAGGAATATTTGGAGGAGAGAGAGACAAAGAGAGAGAGAGAGAGAGAGAGAGAGAGAGAGAGAGAGAGAGAGAGAAGGCAGATGTCAAGACAAATGTTTTGACGGAGGAATATTTGGAGGAGAGAGAGACAAAGAGAGAGAGAGAGAGAGAGAGCGAGAGACAGTAAGAGAGAGAGAGAGAGAAAGAGCGAGATAGAATTAGTGAGAGAGAATGAGAGTGCGAGAGAGAAAAAAGAGAGAGGAGAGAAAGAGAAAGAAAGCGACAGAGAAAAGAAAAGACAGAGGGGGAGAGAGAGAGACAGAGAGGGGAGAAAGACAGAGAGGGGAGAGAGACAGAGAGGTGAGAGAGACAGAGAGGGGAGAGAGACAGCGAGGTGAGAGAGACAGAGAGGTGAGAGAGACAGAGAGGTGAGAGAGACAGAGAGGTGAGAGAGACAGAGAGGTGAGAGAGACAGAGAGGTGAGAGAGACAGAGAGGTGAGAGAGACAGAGAGGTGAGAGAGACAGAGAGGGGAGAGAGACAGAGAGGTGAGAGAGACAGAGAGGTGAGAGAGACAGAGAGGTGAGAGAGACAGAGAGGTGAGAGAGAGAGAGACAGAGAGGTGAGAGAGACAGAGAGGTGAGAGAGACAGAGAGGTGAGAGAGACAGAGAGGTGAGAGAGACAGAGAGGGGAGAGAGACAGAGAGGGGAGAGAGACAGAGAGGTGAGAGAGACAGAGAGGTGAGAGAGACAGAGAGGGGAGAGAGACAGAGAGGGGAGAGAGACAGAGAGGGAGAGAGAGAAAAGGGCAGCCAGGGGACAGACACAACGCAAACTTCTAGGGCATTTATCGATGTATTTCTTGCAGCACATAAAGAACAATAATAACCTATTGACAAAGGATGTTGAGTTCTGTAAAATTGGTGGTAATTTCACATTTCACGGCAATGTTTGAATTCAGCGGTTCTCCGCCTGGGGACATCTGTCACCACATGTCACTGGGGATGCCGAGAGCCGAGATTGTGAGGGTGGTTTTTCAGGTAAAATAAGGTGAAATTGTAATAAGAAAATGAAACTGAGTTTCAGGGCATGGTTTTTGTTTCAAATATTTTCTGAAAACAATAAAAACAAATAACAAAATAAATAAAATAATAAGTAAAAATGTAAGTAAATAAATAAATAAATATCGATGTCACAATCGATTATAAAATCGCCCTCCTAATGTATGGAAGAATTCTATCGAATGTCCAAATCTACTAGTTAATCTCTATTCCCAATGTTTTAAAATGATATAATTTCATCCCTCAACGTGTATGTTCATTGTCCTTTTTCAATCGACAGAGCCAAATTACTAGCCAACTACAGTCCAGTGCTATGCCCAGGACATACTCGATTACAACCTTACGAATGTTGAGTTAGTTCAAGATTTCAATTTGAGTTCATGGACAAAACACGCGGAAAAAAGATGACAGTCATTTGACGCCCTCGATATGGAGACAGAACGAAGATAAAGATGTGGGAAAATGGACAGAATAGAACAATGGTTTTTAACTTATCCAGGAGGAATATTTCTTGCTGACAGTAACTGGCTGTGACATTACGGGCTTACATGATATCCCCGTAAGATGCAGATAGACAGACAAACACTAAGGGAGGGAAATTTTTTTTCTCTCTTCAAACCTATTTTACGCTCATAATTATTGTCTCCTGGCCGTAGTTCCCTATTTGGCGTTTTGTGTGTGTGTGGGGGGGGGGGGCGGCAAGAGTTGTCTTCTTTCTCTTTGTATTTCTAACTTAGGCTGAAGGCATTTAAGACAACATTTAAATTTTGGCGGGTTTCGATTCTTAAGACCTAGCAAACATTGATGGGGCAACCTCGAGGCAATGGAATTAAGTAGTGGAGAATGAGTCGAGCACTAGTGGAAATCACTATACACAGTCCGGAATGAGAAAAATAAAAAGCTACTCTATACTAAACCTTCCACAACACTCATGTAGTATGTATTGTTTAACGGCTTATGAACTTCCACCCCTGAAAATACCAAAATTTCCTACATTTCAAGAGCTACTGAAATATACTTTGAGTTTGGGTTTAATGGCACGTCGGCACGATAACGGTACTGAAATAGAATAAGGAGGCTGTACTAGTAGTGATACTATCATACATCAACCACTAACCGCTTAATAAGACCAAGGACTTTTAAATGTCCATGGCGCGGTTTTCGAGAAGTCTCCGCATAACCACGAGAGATGGCCTGTACGCCATGCAGGTCTGATACACCGCGTATTGATCGATGCACTCACCCGTGCCTGGTGCGATAAAGTGTAAAAATCAGGATGCCGTGCACAACACTGCGATTCGAGCGCTCGCGTGGTGCGCTGACAACTAGGAAGAAAAGGTGGAGAGAGGGTGACTTTTATTGTAGAGCGTGGACTGGTCCCAGGTCGCATTTGATTGCTCAAATGTAGGTCATTCACAGACACTCTCTGGGCTCACTTTTTTTCATGTGTTACACTGCGATGACCCACTGCTCATCACTGGGACATCCAAACATGAGTTTATATATTTAGAGAATCCATTACGAATTACCACGAATTCTTCGTTTGTGACAGGGTCACTAGAAGACATCTATGCACATAAGAGTACCAACAGTACCAAACAAAGAGCCTGGTAATTTGTACAGTTTAAATTTGTATTTTCTGATATTAACCATCATAATTCGGTAAACAAACTCCCGACAAAGATATTTTCTCAGACTAGCTTTATAGAGACATTCTACTGACACCACAAAATAAGACTATTGTGTAGAAATTCCGCCCTATGACACAGAAGCGCACTGTTTTCGCTTTCATTACAATTGTACCTGTTTATACCAAGACCTGGATTGAAAAATAACTTAATGAATTATTCGATCGTGGACGCCGATGAGGTAACGTTAATCTCGCAGACAAGACACGCCAATTCCAACTGCAACCACAGGTATCTGTGCCTGAAATTGTCATTTTCCTTTCAGTTTTTCAAACCCCTAAAATATTTAGGGCTGTGAGTAAAACCCTTCTTTAAAACACTGCACTCAGTTACACTGAGTTTGAGTACTCCACCTGCGTGCATCTGTCTGTATCAAGGGCAGAGCGTATCTGCCTACGAGTACCAGTATTTGAATTCCACTTTGAATCTGGTTTTTTTTTACAGCTCATCAACTCGACACTCTGAGCCATTCTCCACCCTACAGCGTGCATAACGACGTCTGGTTACAGAATTGGAAAGTGCATACATTTGGTTCGGGCCAAACATTAAAGAGATAGTGCATTTAAATTTATATTGATTTAGAAACATTCTCTTAAAAGAGGTAAAATAAAGATGTATGATATCTATCGACATTTACGTAATTATATTTTCTGAAAAACTGGAGATCTTTTAGTATATAGAAGGGGTATAACACAGATTTTGACACTTGTTTTAAATGCGTTGTGGCACTTGTCCTTATTTCAATTTTCTGAAAAACTGGAGATCTTCTAGTAGATTTAACAAGGGGGTCTAACAAATGCACATTTGACACTTGTTTAAAACGCGATGCACTTAAGCTGTTTCACAAATCGAATTTATTCTACCTCCTTATCATAGTACTAACGCAGCAAACGTTTAACGTCGAATTTCTCAGTTGTGCAAAACCTGGATTTGGAACTGGCAAGAACTAAAGTCGCGAACTGTAGAAAATTGTTAATGTTGCTGTGAAGGATTAAAGTCAGTCAACTTGCAAGCTGAACTCTTACTTTAAAATTCCAAATCTTCTTTGAGAGCTCGAAATTATTACCATGCCGACTTTCTGAAGGATCTGAGGAACAAAGGAAACTTTCATAGATCGGTATCAATAATACCCGCGTTTGTCTGATAGCGTGTACGAGCGTGAGCACTTTCCTACACGTGCGTGCAGGCAAAGACACCGTCATACAAGAGTAGGCTTGTTCAATGGTGAGTGCTGATGTATGTGTTCGAGTGCGTTTGTGTGTGCGTGGACTTCCAGCATGTCAATTTTTGAGGTTTTTGCTCGGTGCTCATGCGGGTATAAAATGCAAATGTCCATGACGGACGCGTGTATGCATGCATGCACGTGGCGTATTAACGAATTCTCTCATACATAAATGAACATCCTTAACTGTGACGTATGTCTCTGTTTGTGTGTGTGTGTGTGTGTGTGTGTGTGTGTGTGCATGAGCGCATGTGAGTCTGTGTTTCTATTGGTGCCGGAATGAAAATTCATAATGTGTGTGCGTGAGTATGTGTTTCTGTGAGTGTCGGAGTGAAAATGCCACATGTGAGTAACGATACACAGAGACGACAATATTGTGTGTGCACATGACTGTGTAGCTGTAGCCGTGCATGCACGTAAGAGCACAAAGCTACCCAATGCACTCACTCATTAATAAATAAACCTGCTCAACTGGGCCTTTTCAAAGTCCTGCGTGCGTGTGCGCTAAGCGTGATTTGGTTTTCGCTTTGAAACTCACTTTTTACCTAATTTTCCCTATCTTTTTCAAAGTGTCTGGGCTTTAATTAAACCATTTCAGAAGGCTGAGGAAACTGCCCCCCCCCCCCCCCACCAAAAAAACAAACAAACAACTTTCCAGCTCTTTCCCAATAAAGTCACTGATTTATTCCCATGTATATTTTGATGAGAAACAAAACAAAACAAACAAAAAAATGAAAGGATTCTTGTACATATTTACGCACGATATTTCAGTCATCTGATCTATTAGCCAGTCATCTGGCAACCAACAGATCAGTCAAGTAATAATTATGTTGGTCACCCGGCTGGCCACATTCGCCCAACCACTGGTGAGACCGCCAACCCGACTGTCAGACATGGTACTAGAGCCAGTGAACCTATCAATCAAATAGCCAGTCAATCAATCAATCAATCAATCAATCAATCAATCAGCTCAACAGTCAATTTTACGGTGACTGATCAAACTTTAATGTAATCGAAACCACTTGTCTATTGACTAATCCCCTCCTTAGAGGCAAAAACCATTGTCTTCACGCACTCTTAATGACTCATTCACGCAATTTTATTCCTTCTCCTCTATCGTTCATTCTGCCTCCTCCCTCCTCTTTCTATGTGTTGCATGTAGCCCTCTGCCCCCTCTGTCTATCTCTCCCCCCCCCCCCTTTCTGTGTGTGTCTCACTTTCTCCTCCTCTCACTTCGTTTCTCTCCTTCTCTCTTTTTCTCTCATTTTCTTTTTCTCCCCCCCCCCCCTCCCCCTGCGTGTGTGTGTATGTGACTGTCTCCTCCGTCTTACTTTGTCTCCCTCCTTCTCTTTTTCTCTCTTTCTCTCTCTCTCTCATTCTCTTCCCGTTCCCCTCTCTCCCTTTCCATCTCTCCATCTACACCTCACTTTCTCCCATGCTCCCTCCCACCCTCACCCTACCCATTTCCCATTTTTTATCACACATCACCTCAGGAAAATTTAATTGATCAATTTATATTCAGCTCCGCATTCCCTCTCGCCTTCACAATCTCTTTTATCTTTCTCCTTCTCTTTATCTTCTTTGCCCTCTTTCATCAAGCCCCTGTAATAGAATCCCTTTTCATGAAAAAAAAAAAAAAACCAACGAAAAAAGAGAAATGTTCACATTCACAAAGAATCGTACAACTAGTGAAAAGGCTACTGTTACTCTGGGGTTCGATTTCAACGGCCAAATAATGAACTGCGTAAGATCAGGATACAGATCGATACTGGCAGCGGTGACGATTCCGCAGTGCAACCCGGCATAATGGCCAGGTCCTGATCGTTAGGTTAGTCTACCGTAAACATTTTGATCTTTTAAACAACATTAATTCTCATCTAAATCAGAGCAGTTGTCAGGCCGGTGGGTGGGGCGGGGGAGATATGGGGAAAGGGGGGGGGGGGTGACAGAACGGCTAGTGTAAAAGGCGGGTAGGATGAATACGTTAGAAGGTGGGGTCGGGAGCCGGGGAGAGAGGATGAGACAGACAGAGAAAAGACAGAGACAGAAAAGAGAGAGGGGGAAGAGAGCGCGAGAAGAGAGAGAGAGAGAAAGAGAAAAGAGAGAGAGAGAAAAAAAGAGAGAAGAGAGAAAGAGAGAGGAAGGTTATCATATTATTAATTTCTTTTTTTTTCTATGTTTTTTTCTTTCCACACAATGTTGAGCTATAACGCTGTGCAATTCCCTGAGTAATTTTCTAATCACCATTACATAGCCTCCTTGTCAAAAATGTTAACACTTACGAAAAAGACTTAAAAACACTCAGGTAAATATAAAAATTATATTTCATTTATTATATAGATTCTGCTCGTTAATAAATTAAAAGACCTTCCAAAGGAAAGAAGGAAAGTACGTTCGGATTCAGGTGTTGTGTTTCGAATTTGGAGCATTGCGCACCCTAACTAGAAGATTTAAACAGGAACTGAACATAAAATAATTGTGTTCAGAGAATGCTCTTCCAATAACCAGAAATGAATTCCACCATGGCTGATGGCACACTGATGTCAGGTCTGGACTGGTTTGACTCGGTTTTGAGTGTAACATGTGAACTATGGAGGTAAGGCCCCGCGCGCACTATGTTAAAATTAACCACCCGTTCAATGCAAGCAAATCTTTCGCGAGGCGTGCAGCACGGTAAACTCTTTGCCAAGCAAGCAAAAATCTGCGTTTGCACGCCGTGCAGCAGGCGAAACGGGATAGTGCGCGCGGCCCCTTAAAGGGACATAGCGCACTGGAAAACTGAAACAAACCTGGTCTGACTAGTTCCGGGGGCGTCGAAACTGTGTTGAATCAATGACCGGAAAGAGAAACCTCGCTCACTGAGACAAGACTGTCGCCAAAACAGACTTGATTTAGTGAGCCTTCAGTCTTGCTAAAAGATCAAAACAAGAACTTAAAAGAAAAACGTGCTGTGTCTTGTGTAAACGACGATGCTTTTCCAAGAACCAGAACAGAATTTCATACAGGATTAATCGTAGCTTTTTTTTCTTTTTTGCTGTTTCGTAATCTACTGAAGCCAAGGTAATCCTTAAATAATGTTTGTCTCTCTCTCTAGGAGAAGATTAGGAAACGCACAAGAAAATATTTATCATGGATGTTTTTTGTTTTTGTTTTGTCTTTTTCATTTCAAGCACCTAATTTTTGTTCTTAACCCCTTATAACTCAGACATAGAGCGGGGGATCCAAAACTTATGAAACAGGCAAGGCAAATGAATGCAAAAATACATGTATAAATATTAAACTAATGAAAAAAATATGGTTTCTATAATATGAGGTGATGTTTAAAAAAGACCACAAAAATACCAGATGACGCTTTTCAAATAAGAAACTCTCGGCTTTAGAGGGTTGATACGACCTTTTCCTTCCCACCCGTCCCAACACCCCACCCCCCCCACACACACACACAACAACAACAACAACAACAACAACAGCATCAACACCCTGTGCGGCTCATGCATACTCCCATACTCCCATACTCCCACAG
This sequence comes from Onchidella celtica, assembly GCA_963931925.1. Taxonomy (NCBI): domain Eukaryota; kingdom Metazoa; phylum Mollusca; class Gastropoda; order Systellommatophora; family Onchidiidae; genus Onchidella; species Onchidella celtica. The sequence goes on from OZ007569.1 coordinate 44,937,525, forward strand.
ATTCATACTAACACATACGCAGTGTGAAGTCTTATCTACAATATTGAGACCACAAGTCTTATCGAAAAGAGCTCAGCTGAGCTAGCTAGGCAGTCACTGCTCATAATATGAAGTTCAAAACTATTGACTGACTCCGAAAAGGGAATAGGAGAAGTAAGAAAGGCAAAATTGTTCGAAAACTGTACAGAGCAATCCATCATTTCTCAATTCATCACCCGATACTTCCTGGGACACTATTTCTCAACTGTCCTGTATGGGAACTATTTCTTTTTTTTTTTTTTTTAGTTGGGAAAGGAAAGAAGTGTGTGTGTGTGTGTGTGTGTTGGGGGAGTGGGGGGTGGGGAGGGTCATAAATAATTTTGCCGACCACTAAAATGCCGTTATGTGAAAATACAATATTTTAAGTTTATCCTTTAAATGCCTAAGAATGAATTATGTTGTGACTTGAAAATATTGTAATCTAAATGTGCAAATACTCGATTTTTTTCTCTTCTGTTTTAACCTTTTTCTATCGGACATAAAATTCACTTCGATCTTCAAAAAACAACAACAAAAACAACAACAACAAACAACAAACAAACAAAAACAACAAAAACGCCACCTACTCTTGGAGATGTTGTAACTCTTGTCAGTAAATTAACTGTGTTTAGCGTCTTAGGATGTTTCAAGAAATCTAGAGACATTATTGAGATAGCGCGATAAGAGTTTATCGAATGTTCTCCAAGCAGCCGTCAGGAAATTTACATTAGCGCCGTTTAAAAAAAAAATACCGTCAATGTTCTATCAATGTCTTTGATTGATTAAGTGAGGGGATCGTAAGAATCTTCAGGAAAACTGTACAAGTGGAGAGGTTTTTAATTTTTCAGTGCTAGAGGCAGCAATAGATCTCTGGGTGGTCTGATCTAGCTGGAGAGATATTGCTGCTTTCGTAACAAACTGAAGGCTACACAAGTTAGTATCATAAGCATTGCCTTGACAAACGGATATTTCATTTCTTTACCGTGAATATAATTGTCCTGAATCATGATACTAATAAACTCGGCATCCCATAATGCGGAACACAACACAAATGAAGCAGTGGGTGCAACCATCACCAAGCACATGAAACATTCTGAAGAGCTGCTAACCACCTTTAAGAAAAGAAAACTCCCGATGGTATGGTCATGTGACAAGAGCCAGTGACCTATAGAAGACCATCCTCCAAGGGACAGTTCAAGGTGGAAGAAGAAGAGGCAGGCAGAGAAGGAAATGGACGGACAACATTGCCGAGTGGACAGGGAAGAGCTTTGCCACGACCCAAGCCCTGGCCCATGACCGTCAGAAGTGGAGACAGCTGGTGCAGCTGTTCAGCAATGCAGAGCCCCCACGACCCCGGGAAGGGTTAAGGGACTCATCATCATCATCATCATCATACTAAAAACTGCTTATATTACTCTATTTGTTTCGTTTTTCGTCAGCCCTGACAAAGCACTGTGGTGACGATTTTAAAATACCTTGTTGATGTAGATTTAGCAGGTCAATTTGTGTCACAATTATCGTTATAATTTTCGACTATCCACTCAAAGATTCCCTGAAGAATTCTAAATTTTAAAATTTAGTAAGTCAATTTTCTATTCCTTTTATCGTGTTCAGCCTCCATCGCCCACTCGCAGATTCCCTGAATTATATAATCATTCTAAATCTCACAAATCTGGTTAAAAATGGTTTAATGCATGCAAAAAATATAGTTTTTACGAGGGGAACTTATTAAAATACGAGAAACGGAGAGTTTTCCAATTATAGAACTATGGTTACCTTTTGGTGTGTTTCTAGACTTGAACACTGGGCAGTAGTAGCAATCAAACTTCATTTCAAAGACAGTGCTGAAATCCTCTGTTGGGTTGGAAGTCGCCATTTTTAGGTCCAGCTTCGAAACAGCCGGGAAACTATGTGCGAAACGCATTGATCACCCATTAAAAGGACCTGGACCACCCCGTCAGAGGAATCACTCGGTAGTACTTCTATTACTGCTATCATTTATACGCATGTAGTCGTCAGTTTTATCGTTATCTGTCATCATTACTGAATTTCCATTTTTCTTCCATATTATTTCACTAGCACAGCGTCCAAGGCACAAGGATTGTGGCTTTTTAAACTCCACGGTAAAAAATTCCCAATTTTTAATCCTGCATTTGTTCATGTTTTACCGTACTTCAAACAAAAACGCCGGCCTCTTTGATCTAACCAGCGGTGTAACATTAACGTAGAATTATTCCACGCGCAGCCCGTTCCATTTCATTCCACCTTAAACAAACAGTTTAGCGCCCTGAACAAGGTGTACCGACTTGTTCAGGGCCGTAGACATCCCGCCACTGCCCAGCCAAGCCCAGAGTGTTGCAAGAATTTACTTTGTCCCTTGACTTTCATAAAATTCTGCATTGTGAGAGTTTCGTTACCAGAGTGAGTCTGAGTTTGGCTTGAGGCAAAGCCCTCCCCTCATCCCCGCACCAATTCCCATACGGTTTACTGACCGTTAAGTTATAAAATTGAATACTTTGTAACGAAGCTCCAGCCATTGAAATGATACACGCATAATTATCTGAAAGGATGAGAAATACTCTCTCAATAATAGAGACAAAAGAAAATGAAGGAAAGCTATTTGCGTTTACTGACCAGACCGTCAATATCTGGACAGCTACAGGACACAGTGGAGTTACACTGGTTAATCCCTGTTAACTTTGATAAATAATTATGATGGCTAGTTATAAGTTCAGCCCTACTTTTACAGAAGACAACACCTATGGCAGCATCCCAGGCCAGTAACCTTACGGAAGACCTCTCGCATAGGACAGACGTCAAGTTTGCACGTAGGAATGACATTGTTCCTACGTAGATCTGCTGGTTACGTCGGGCTGATGTAGGGAACCCACTCCTACGGTGATCCTACCAACCTTACGGATATCTATACAAATCTACGTCGGGTTGACGTAGGGATACTGGCTAAGATAATATCGGACCCCCATCAGAGGAAGAGGGGAAGGGCCGCGCCGGCCCTGCGGGAGAACTAAGATTGTATCAAAGGATGTCATTGTGCCACAGACTCTGGGCCTTGTCAGATCGATTTGATACCCGTGTAAGATGTTCTATATTTCCAATATCTCCACGCCACAAATTGCCGTGACATAGTTGTTGGTGGGGGAACATTACAGTGCCACAGACAAGTGGGGAACATTAATTGCTCGTTTTTGATGATCGGCAAGGGAATTATGGTTCGCCAAAGTTTGTCTAGCGATCTCCAGTTTATAAATCACAAGTGATCTATGTAAACAGCTCTTGTCAATATAAGAATTTTATACCAGATAATTATGTTATTCCTTTCATTATTTATTCTTTTTGGTGTATTACCATTATGTGTACTATGTATGAAGTCCGGTTCTAAAAGCTTCCTTGGTTGATCGAGGCGACTGGCGATTTCCACCACAACATCAGCGTGTACCAATAAATGAATATGTAAATAAGTAAATCAATAAACAAATCAATCAATCAATAATCAAACAAATAAATAAATAAATAAAAAGTGTAATTTATCAAAAATAACCATGAACAATTTAAAATGATGCACATTCAGCTATCCTCTGGCGCTCCTCATTTTATTATTATGATGATGATGATGATGATTATGGTGTATCTAATAACTGTTTCACAGAAAACGATTGTACGGCGCCATAATCATAAACTAAAATATTATAGTCTGAAATTATGTAATTAATCAACTACCGGTGCTGTTATTACTATTGTTGTACAGTCCTGTTAAATGCTCCACATTAAATTTTCTGCATACATAACCTGTGTTACTATAAACCAGTAGCAATATCTTCAGATAATTGATTATGCCAAACTACTTTGCTACTTCACACAAGTTACTGTTATCATTCTGTATTTGAATTACATAACGTCGGTAGGCTGTTAGAACCTCGTTTAAAATTAGCTCAAAGACTGGTTTTATCGAGGTTCCAGCGCAGCCGACTGAGGCAAAATAATGATAGCCTCTTGATTCTGCGTTACATATTATGATCGAATGTCTCTTAGCCTTGTCAATCAAGATGGTGAATCTGACAGGATTTAATAACATAATGGCAGTGAACTTCTGCATTTTGAACAAACCCGAGCGTTCCTGGGGATTCAGTCTGTTTGTTTAACGAATACAGCTAATCGATTTCTAAGTGGTTTTCTTGCAGATCGATACAGACTGAAAGGATTTGTACTCTTTCCCCTTTCGATACATTTCAATATGAGAACGATATTCATAATTGTTCTATGGTATACCGGATGGATTTGAAAAGAAAGGGCGGGGGTGGAGTGGAGAAGAAAGAGGTGATGCACGGATTATGAATGGGGAGGGGAGGGTGAGGGGGAAAGGGAAGGTATGATCTTTTTCTGTGTATTAAGTCTTTTACTTGTCTATACTTTCATGGTATTTTTCTTCTCTCTCTCTCTCCTTCCTTTCCCATTTTTGCTGTTTTTCAGCTTCAGTACTATTTCCACAACAGAGTTAGGCTGATGGTGCTTTGAGGCAAGTCCGTTTTGCATCATGTTCTGACTCAGTGCGAGCCAGGTCTCTCTCTTTTTTCCAGCTGACTCAAGATAGTTTGGACGTGCCAGAACCAGAGAGGCGGACTTGCTTCAGTCCTAACAGTGCGCCAGGTCCCGTTCAATTCCATAGTTCACATCTCAGTACTAAAACTGAGACAAAGTCTTACTACTTAACTCATTCGCTGCGGTAAGCCGAATATTTGGCTAGTGGATTTTCACTTTGCCACACGACGCCGAATATTCGGCTCGACTGGACACTGATTTGCCAACACTAATAGGTAAGCCATCTCCTCGCAATATTGAATCCCATTCTGGGTCATTGATTTTCCTTAACTTTAATGTCTAATATATTATGTCTTGTGTTTATACTCTGCCGGACATTCAAGCAGACACGAGTGGAGACCTACATTATCATAATATAAATGCTACATTCTTCACACATGGAGAGCTGACATGGAAACATGTCACTACAACTCAAGTCCCACTCTTCCCCCGTCTTCGCCGTGTAATCTCAGAACTCATCATCGTTTTCGGTCTCCAAACACTGCAAAAATATCTAAAGACATTTATCTTAAGAACATAAGCTGAGTAATCCGTTTACCTTTGTCAGTATAATCCGAAAAATAACAACAAACACAGATCAGTGTGTGATGGAAGAGACTGGGGAGAGAGGAGCATGTCCAGTGTATATTCCTACAGTTTTGCATGTTGCTATGGCTATGGCTAAATATGGCCACGCACTGCTCCATACTGTTGCATGGTACTATAATAATATTAGCTGTGTCTACAAATTTCTACATGTTATTGCCATGTCCATAATTAATTAATATATAAATATACACTGTCCTGTATTTAGATACAATTAGCTACACACATACTGCTGCAATGCTGCGTTTCTACATCGACAAAAGATATATAATTTCCACTTGTTTTTAATGGAAATAGCAGACAGACGACAGAGAGAGAGAGAGTAATTTAACACATTTGGTTCTGATGACAGAAGCATGCAACCTCGACCATTTCCAACAACCAGTCTGTCCACTGCGTGCATCTGTTATTTAACTAGCTATACACACCCACTGGGCTGGGGTATCTAAATAGTGTCAAAAAGGAGCGAGACTATAATATTATGCGATCTTCACAGGAAGTGAACCTCCAGCCCTGTTAACCATGTTGTTTGGCCCTTGAATTCCAAGGTACATGATTATTGCCGGTCGAAAAATACAGAAAGGCAGTTACCGGGTAAAAAATGCCACGCCACTCCATTTACTCAATTTCTTATACATCCATCGTTTGTCATCCCACCCTAGCCCACTCCCTCCTTCTCTCCTTCCCTCCGTTCATCCATCCATCCGTCCATCCATCCATCCATTGATCCATCTATCCATCCATCTCATCCTACCCCACTCCATCCACCCATCCATCGCACCGCACTCCCTCCATCTATCCATCCGTCCATCAATCTATCAATCCGTCCACCTGTCTGTCTGTTAGTCTGTATGTCTGTCTACCTCATATAACAAAATCAAAAAGTCACGCAAAACAATTTTGAAAAATCTATAAAATATATATCTATTCCTGTCTTACCTCAAAGAAAACCAAGCAAATTTTACAAAACATAGAGAGAGAGAGAGAGATTTTGAAAGCACATCATCACAGAGCACAGATTGCTTCTGGAGTTCAAGGTAAAACTCTTCACACAGAGAAGACAACAGCCTTTAAGTGGAATGAAACAGTGTACGGGATGTACGAGGATGTTTAAATGAGAGGCAAATTGTAAAAGAAAACTGAAAAAAGCATTGGAGAAACCAAGGCAAAGAGGAGCTGAAGGGATTGTTAAATAGAAAAGGAAGAAATCAAAATGACATGTAAACTAAGAAATCTGAACACACTTATGTGTCTGCAGAGAGGTCGAGGGAGAGGCGGAGAAGGGGGAAGCACGGATAGAGAGAGGAGCGGGTGAAATTCCAGAGAGAGAGAAGGGGGCAAAAGTGAGAAAGACGAGGAAGCTAGAGAGAAAGAGAGAGAGAGAGAGAGAGAGAGGGAGAGAGAGAGAGAGAGAGAGAGAGAATGAGAGAGAGAGAGAGAGTTTGAGTCCAGGTTTAATGGGGCGTGGACACGATTAGGGCCACTTTGGCCCTTTCAGTTTTTCCTCCTTTTTTTTAAAAAGAAAAAAGAGGAGGGGGGGGGGTGTACCTATTAAATTAAAGATTGATACTCAAAACTTCGTGAACTGAAATTTCGCGTCAAATTAAAAAAAACAACGCATAAAACTGTTGTAATGGTAAAGTTCTCGAAATCTGTTTTGTGTAGATCCAGAAGGAATTCTGTAAATGTTGTGGGTCCTCGTCTGATAATAATTCCTTCATGGATCTACATACTTAATGCTCTACACATATATACACACACAGAAAGAGAGAGAGATGGAGGGAGAGAGAGAGGGAGGGAGACGGTTCAGAAGAGCGAGATGGGAGCTCGGAGAGAAAGAGAAAGAGAGAGGGAGGGAGAGAGAGATGGGAGGGAGAGAGAGGGGAGGAGGGAGGGAGAGAGATAGAATGAAGGAGAGAGAGAGAGGGAATGAGAGACATAGAGAGGGGGGATGAGGGAGAAAAAGAGGGGGAATGGGAGAGAGAGAGAGAAAGAGAATTGGAACATAACATGGAAAATAGCGGACAGACAAAGGCTACCATCTTTGACGATATAAAGCACAACCACATTTCAGAATCTAAAGGAAAATGCAAGTCGGAGAGGCACTTACGGGCAGACATACACAGACAGACACTAAGAGACAGAGAAAGAAATCAAGACCGACCTGTGGCCTCTCAAGACCCATTATGACACTTACACCCAGACTAGGGGAAAAACGTGTGTGAAAACCTGAGAGTGATGCCATTTGAGAGAATGAATCATTTATATGCGTGTCTGTCTATCTGGAGGAGAAAGCCTTGTTGAAGACGTTAATGGGTAAAAGATGTCTGTATTTAAGCAAGCTCACGGTGAGAAGGCATTTTTATATCTCCAGACCTTAGTTCCTGTTTGTTCTATTTCCATTTTCCGAAAAACTGGAGATCTTAATATGTAGAAGAAGTATAACAAATGCACACGTGGACACATGTTTATAGTACGTGGTGGCATTAATCAAGCCGTTTCACAGTTCCAATTTATTTTAACTCCTTATTATAATACTAAAGCCACAAACGCCTAACGTCGATTTTCTCAGTTGTGCAAAAAGTGGAGTTGGAAAACACAAGAAAACACCCAGCTATCTCAAAAATTCTTTGCAAGTCTACGCACCATCTCGTTCACTAAGATCATCAAGTGACAAAACAATCTTAAGAATCCCATCTAAAATCTATAAAACTATAGGCCATAGATCCTTCAACTATTTTGGACCTTTTGTCTGGAACCAGATACCCTTGAACATTCGTGAATCACCGAATCTTGAAAGCTCTAAGAAAAGTGTAAATAAAACATCACCTTTTCCTCCGAAACTGTTAAATTTTGAAAATTCTATTCTGTACTTTGATGTTACAATTGATTATATAAGCTAGTGCTATATGACTAAGAGCGTCTATGTGTGTGAAACTGAAAGTTTGTATGGATGAGAGTGCGTGTTTTAGTATGAGATTAGGAAAGTATATGCATGAATTATTGATGCAATGTACAGCGCATTGAGTAATAATTTTATTAGAAATGCGCTATAGAAATTCTATTTATTATTATTATTAAGAACTAAAGTCACAATCGGTTGATATTTATATACAACACACTTTTTTGAAACCGGTTACTAAATCACATGGACTGAACATGGAAATGGCATCTGTATCAGTCCAGTGTGATTTCGATGGAGACTTACGTTTTGGCTGGCTGATTCTGAATGTCCAGTATCTCTTCTATAATGGTGGCGGGACACTGAGCCCTGTCCATTTTCTCTTGGTTTTTGGTCTGAAATGTTAACTTTGGGATTAACCCATTCGCTACCGTAAGCCGAATATTCGGCTCGCAGATTTTCACTTCGCTACGGAAAGCAAAATATGCGGCTTGAGTGGACACCGATTTTCCAACACTAATATCTAAGCCAACTTCTTGCAATAATGAATCCCATCCTGGTTCATTGATTTTCCTTTACTTTAATGTCTAATGTATTATGTCTTGTGTTTATACTGAGTGAAAGAAAAGACATCTTGGAACTACGTCTAAATTTCAAACGGGATAGTGTTGAGAATTCCCGTTCACACCCACAAAAGTTACCGTAGGGAATAAGTTAAACGGGGACTTCCTTCACTACTGGCGAGACCGAAACACGTCTAACTCAGTGGTTCGGAGGCGTCGTCAAAACTGTCTTGAGTCGGCTGGGGGATAGGGAGAGCTCGCGCACTGAGATCAAAACAGAAGCTAAACAGTGCGCCACCAGCCAAAGCGTGCACAGTAAAAAATGTTACATACCCTCGTGGCCAACAAACCACTGAAAAGAGACTATACGATCTCCAAAAGGAAACACAGATTAAAATGAACTAAATAGCATTTAATTACACTGTGAAATCAACAGTAAATAATATAGACTGAAACATATCCCCCCCCCCCCCCCCAAAGAAAAAAATCCCACCATTCCTAGTTCAGCAAGTGCAAAGATGTAATCAATTCGTAAATTCAGCAGTAAAAGTATACCCGATACGAGGTGACACAAAATCGATACCTATAATATTAAACAATACATAAATATAATACACAAATACATACATAAAGTACAGTCCTAGCAATAAATGATATCAATTTACAGGGCAATGCGTCAATATACCTAACAGAATGCAGGTGGTCCGTAGCAGACGAAAATGGGTGAAGGCGAATACTAAACGCATTAAGCGAACCATAAAACCGTAACGATATCGTCTACGCTATAAAGACTGCATGTCAGGAAGGTATCGCAGTAAAACAACCATACCACACATTTCCGTGGCTGCAGTAAAGAAGCAGTAAAATATCAGCCAATCAACGGCAGAATTGTAGCCAAGAAAGGAAACTGGGAAATTCCGCTATGTGGTCGTCCATCTCCGTCAAGGATTCTCACGCTAAGGCCAATAAGGTACCATTAGCAAATAGGAGCGCGGGTGGTGGTGGTGGTGGTGGGCGGTGGAGGGGGAGGGCAACAGGCATGGCAGCAAATAGGCAGAAATCTTGCCGTACACGTGCAAGATGATCACTTTCTTGTGCTCGAAAGAATTACATCCTAAAATCTTGCCAGTCAAAATCTGTCAACGTTGTAACATTTCAACACTTAATTAAATAATATATTATGTACATGTGGCTAATGTGAAGCTTTGGGCACTTCCTGCCGTACTGATGCCTGGCGCTTAAAGTTGTTGTTTTTTTCTCTTGCAGGCATTAACTGAAATCTGGGTTCTTGTGATAACAGGGCCATAGTATAAATTAATATTCAATGCACACGTTTCATCGTAAGGTGGGAAAGACATCTTTCTACACCAAAACCAGGGATCCAGCATGACAAGGCTTTTTAATCAACCATTAATATATCATACTAGAAAAAGGCCTCTTTTTTTTTTTTTTTCGCAAAAAAAAAATAATTCTTGAGAGATTTGATACTGAGTTCTGGCTCTGGCTCTTCATCTCTATAACAGCCATGACAGCTTCACGGATTTACGAAAAGGTCTACTCACTAAAATGTGCAGTTTACGCAGAAAGTCCAACCATGATTATAATGAGCAGTGGTAACATTTGAGAATTTTATCAGATTTTGTCCCCGAATAAGAAAAGTCTTCTAAAGTAATAGAAAGTATTCAGAACCCAGTGTCCTGGGTTATTATTTTCCAGTGTCTTCTTCGTTTTTTGCTTCTTTATTCCCTTCTGACTATTTTTTCTGAATGCCGTGAGATGAGTAGTTCTTTCTCTCCTTCTTTATTATTGCTGTTTTTGTTTTTGATGATACTGTTGTTATTATAATCATTATAATTTTATATAATAGTTTGTATTTATTATATGATTATGATTATGATTACTATATGATTATGATGATTATTATGAATATGACAATTTTATTAATATAAATATTATTTTCATCACTATTATTATTCATACAATTTTTAGTTCTGACGATGACACCTAATGTCATTTATTTTAAGATAAATGACTACAAACACCAATTCAATTACAATTATTATGCAGGAATCGACACGTATCCGGGTAATTTACTTACTTATTTATTTAATTACTTATTTTCGTATGTTATGTTTCAACACCACTGATGTAATCCTAAAAGATACACGTCATTATCCTGCTTACAATAAGATGGTCGTCTCACAGATCAATATTGTCTGCGTGGTTTTTTTTTTATCTACCTCTCGCTCTTTCTGTAATTCGCACACGAGCCGTTCTCGTAAAGGGGACGAAAGATCCCATCAAAGCGGCAGAGACAGAAAAAAAAAAAAAACATTTTAAAAAAGAGAAGAAGAAAAATTTAATCGCCACTTGCATGGATTTTCTATCATCTTGTGCAGGTGAATGAAACATTCAGATTTGTTGCTGTTCTGATTTGTTGATGTTTCTTTCCTTTCTTTCTTTCTTTTTTTTTTTTTTTTCTGTGATGAAACGACGAAATGAAATCCTATAATTGCTCATCTTGTTCCCATTCCCTCCCCCTCCCCTCACCCCCCCTCAAACCCCGCCCTCTTCCACTCCATCTCCCCACTCTCATGTTATGTTCAGTTCTACCGGCTCTAAATTCCGATATTTTTCTCCCATTTTCCCTGCATGGTCTAAACAACCCTATAGGACAGCCCTAAAGACACGAAAGAGATTGAAAAAAAAAGAAAGGACATTCGGACGGGGTTTCAGTGGCAGGACGGATTGCTGATGTTACGAAAGAACTGCGTTCAACCAGCTCACAGCGACGGGTTGAGTGACCTGTCTGATTTGTACAAATTTTAACCCCTTCACTGACTGCCAGCCGTAAAAAAAATTCTTGGGTATCCGACTGTCATTATTATAATCATACGGAACGCATCCTATTTGCTAAGAGCCACTGCCATTTCTAGAAAGTAAGTATTGAAAGATAACTACAGCAGCCTGGAAACCATTACTTTCTTCTGCAGCATTTCAGTGTAGCATATTGCCCGGCAGTGAAGGGGTTAAGGAAAGCTAGATCTAATAACTACGAGCTTATTTGTGTGTGCGTTATGGCTTCTTCTCAGAAATCAACAACGACAACAAATTCTAGTTGTTACGCCATTATAACAGGGAATGGATCACTCCATGATACAAAAAACAAAACAAAAAAGCCGATTTGGTACATGGTATGAGTCATGACTGAACACCAGTGTGGAATTATCTCTGCCGCTCAACATTTTGTATTTTATTTTTCTTTTCAATTTCGTCCACAAATGCTTGTTCGTGTTGTTTTTTTTTAGCTAAATGACAGAAATAGGACAAGCCCGGTGCTACGATGGCACTCACTGGTTTCAACGGCAGGCGCTCATACAAACGTGCGCATCATTTCATTTTTACTCTATTTTGTTAGGAGTTTTTCTTCACATCACAGATGCTGTGAGATCAATCGTTGTCCCTTGTTCCTCTTTGTTGTCAGTATTGTTTGTTTGTTTGTTTGCTACAAAATTTCATAATTTTATTATCACTCTTATTATCATTTTTAGTCATGATGATGTCATTTTACTTTCATGGAGGGAAATTTGCCTGTCATAGATTTATTGTTTTGTAGAATGAATTGATAGAGAACAAAAATATTTCTGTTTTTGACACAAAAATATATTTTAAAAAAGGAAGTTCTTTAAAAGAGAACTCTGTCCTAAATCCCATGCACCCAGAGGCGTAGGAAGGTTTGATGGCGCCTAGGGCAAACGAAAATGAAAAAGAAACAAACAAACAAACAAAATGGCCCCTCTTGAAAACTGTGCTTTTTAAAATTTCCGGCTGATTTCTAATCGGAAAAAGCATTGTAACGGCCCAAATTCTGGATCCAGGGCATGTACACCACCTGCCCACATTCTTGTTACCGAGCTGCATGTAGTTCTCCACCAAGAATCGCTGAAAGGATTGGATAGGATGTCGTATGAGCAAGGATTCCACTGTTTGGTGGATACAGTTACGCTAATAAGTCAGGGCTTGAAAGCTGTTCTGTGGCAATGGGACCTGTTAAACTTGAAAGCCGTTTCTTCTCAAGATTCCTAAAATCCGAAAGCCGTTTCTTCACAATGGAATTTGTAAACCTCAAAACCCGTTTCTTGACACTGAAAATTTGTAAAACTCAAAAGACGCTTCTTCACAATGGGACTCACAGAAACTGAAACCCGTTTTTTTTTCGCAATGAAATTTGTAAAACTCAAAGTCGTTTCTTTTCTGTGAAATTCAAAAGACTTGAAAGCCGTTTGTTCTCAATAAAATTCTTGAAATGTAATCGCTCAAAAAGACTCCTAAATTGTTTTTATATTTAGTACCGGTACAAGTTTGGCCTAAGAAAAAAATATTTTCTCATAATTCTTTGTGAATCAATCCCTCGAAATTGCATTTTTCAGTAGACAAAAATTAACTGTCTTGTTAACAAAAGAGGAAGAAAAATCAGATCAGTGGGCTTAATTGGCTCGGACAAATGTTTATCACATGTGAGTAACGCCAGTTGTAAACCAATAATCAAACATATCACATGTTTACACAAACGGCAAAAACGGAATTTCCCCATCCACTTCAATCAGCACAAAAATAACCAATGGGATTTCCCCACTGAGCTCATAATGAGATTTCTGTGTTTGAGGAACGATCTCATAACATGATTCGTTGCAATAACAATATTTTTTTATTTGTTTGTTTTTCTTTTCCTCAATCGCAATGTCAGAATAAATAAAACGTATATGCACGTGAATTTAATTACAAACCGCTTTATCGGATCATTTCATTGCGTAATCTCAGACACATTACCAACAACACATCATCAAATGGCAAATTCGCCATGAAGTTTCCGTGCTTTGGCCAGAATCTAAAGAGAAATCTCTATACTACATTGCATAATGTTTTTTTCATAAGGAAAAGTTTCCTTTTATGTCCAGGCATGCTAACCTCTTGCACCCGGAGTCCCATGTTTCAAATGCACAAACGTGGTGCTCAAAGCTGTATTCTTTGATCATTTTCTAATGTACCAACAGTTCTTCTATTATTTAACATCGTACATCGTAGATGAACAGTGAACACAACTAAGTATTTTATTATTATTTGGGTTTGTAAATTACACCGCGATGCCTTAACAACAGACTTTTTGATTGATGTTTTTCCACGATAAATCATTGTAGTTACGTGTTTGTTTGACTAAGGCTATTACAAAGTCCGTTTTTACATATGTTTCAGAGATTCCAGATGAGGCAATTGTGACACAGTCTGGGCACTGCAGGGTTAAGCTGGCTTGGCCAGAAGGATTATCAGAACAACAACATCAATAATAATAGCAAGATGCCCTCCAATCATTATAATTATTATCTCATAAACCGCAACTCTGCAAAAAAAATGAATCATGACTATCCCATTGTCCCCTTTTCATTATCACCTTTTAGTAGTGTATATCTATGTTATCACCAAAACTACCGTCGCTTTTCAGATTCGTACTATTGCAAGTTGGCATACACAAAATTATTAACTCGGTAGTGCCGCAAGTCAATTCTGTTTTGCACTGTGGGTAGTGAGTCCGACTTGAACTGTATTTGAATCAATCAGGAAGACAAATTTCCTTCAGTCTCACAAGGCCATACCCCCTCCCCCCCCAACCCCCCAACCCCAATTTCCCCCTACAAAAACAACAACAACTCTGTAAGTCTAGATGTGCACATGCGACGTTGTTGCGATGCAGTCGTGTCGCATTTCTGTGAAATCTAGGCGAATAAAAAAATGGTAATGAGCATAATGAGAGACAGGGACACATCGCAGAGTCAACGAGAACATGAAAAGAAGCGTAAACTGAGAGAAGAATGAAAGAAACACAGGTAAGACACATACAAAAAAACAACAACAGCAACAAATCTTTTACTCACCATGTGCAAGTCAAGTCGAGTGAGTGTCAGATCGCGTGTGGCGGGAGCACACTGGGGTTACGCTGACCTCCAGAAACCTGAGAAATGAGACAGAATGATAAACTGTTTGAAACAATGAAACCGCAAGCATCTCTCTTTCGCTGTCTCTCTCTCTCTCTCTCTCTCTCTCTCTCTCTCTCTCTCGCTCCTCTCTCTCTCTCTCTCTCTCTCTCTCCCTCTCTCCCTCTTTCTCTTTCTTTCTCTGTTTCTTTCTGTCTGCCACACCCACATAATACATACAGATGTTATATAATTATATTGTATTATGTAACATCTGTGTGTATTAATATAGAATATTACTGAAAATAACATATCATAGTAAATGGTGCGTTTGTATGATCAAGGCGCAAATTTTGAAATGTTTCAAAAACATCGAAGAAATTCGCCGCTTTGAAAAATTCACATTGCATGTTCATTTATTGATCCGCAAATCTTAAGATCACCGAAAATGTAACATTGCATGCAAAAAAATTACTGCAATGCAACAATCAGTTTTTCCAAAGCTGCAGGAACCTGGCGTTTCTAATCGCACACTCATTGATGAACGTCTTTGGATCACAATCGTCTGGAAAACAACCATATTATCAGAAACTGAAAGCCTAATTGTTTTTCTATTGCTATCTTCCTCTTATGAATACACTGAAAACACAATGTTAAAGAACGCCCTGCTCCGTGTCGACCTAACAAACTACTCTATGTAAAAATTGCCGGATGTCTCATTCGCTGGGCATTTCTTTCTTTTCAAATAGTTGAGATAGAAAAGAATAAGTTTGCAGGGTGAGTATAGGAAGGGATGGAAAGAGATAGATAGGTTGACTGGAAAATACGTTGTAACTCTTGCAAATGTAAGCAAGTTAAAACTTAGATGTCTGGCGCATGGCTAGCTACTTTCTATCGGTTAACTTTATCTTGTGTTTCCGTGTTGGTTCCAAATGTCCACTGCTCGCACGATTTCGGCATTTCAGATGTAATTAATTTACGAGCATGACGGCCGAAGAAACCATTAATTTACAAAGTAGGCGTTGTATAAAAGATGGAATACACGATATATATACTGTTCGGTATCAGTAATTTATGATTCTGTTATCGTATCCAACATATTTTGTGCCTGACAAAATGACATTTTTGTTATTAACATCTGCGCTTAATTATGTTGATGTCTTTACATAATCTCCCTAATAGGTATCCTCTTTATCATCAACATGCAATTATACTTTAATGCCTTCCGTTTTTCCTTTTGAAGTGCAGGAATGTTTAATATTTCCTGCAACACTACATAATTCTCGCCTGTTAAGTGCAAAAAAGACGGCATTTCTCACCATTCTGTGATGGATTACTCCGCAACACGCAAGTGCAATGGGCCTATGATAGGAGGGCTTTACACGAGTGCCGAGGTCATTTAATATCCCTGTAGATATCCCTGTAGAGACAGAGTCTAGTCTCATGCAGTTCTCGCGTGTTTATAAGACAGGCACTCCTTGGAGACCTCAGGTCCTCAGACACATCTCTAATAATGTGAAAACTTTACGACTTTACTGAATTTGCTCATTAATCTAGTCTTATTTTGAACTATTCTATTCCTCTGTGGGTAGCCGAGGCTTTCTCAAGTAAAAGCTATAAAACGCATTTCAAGCTCAGTTCGCGTTCTGCACCACTACCTTCTATTTCAATGTATCTGTCTCTGCATTGTCTTCTGCCTCTGTACACTCATTCACGGGGCAAACGATTTTATATTTCCAAATCAGGGCCAGTAGTCCTACCCCCCTCCCCTTTCCCCCAACCCGTACTAATATATTATATGCAACCGTTTCTACACAATAACCCAACACCTCCCTAATCAATGACAATCAGATTCATACTCACAGACACTGTCCACGGACGCGCATGCGCATTGTGTGAGTGGGCAAAGTCGAGACATGTGGTTGAAACAGATGTTCTCTATTGTACATACAAATCTCATTTCACCTTGTATGTCATGGTTTAAGGGGTTACCAGACTATTCAATGCAATAGTCTTTCTATCTGTCCAAAGATTTTGTGGTAACTGAAATTTGGTCTCAATAAACAATTCCACTCTGTATGAGTAGTTTTATCTTTGGTCTTCAAATTCCAGACACCGGAGACAGCTAAGAATTCAGTCATTCATGATTATGTTAAGTAAATGTCTTCAGACTGACCCTAAAGCAAACATTAGGGCTATCTATCCATCCCCTCTATCCTTTCATCCAGGTTCCACTGCCCATCATATGAATTAACCAAGCATGAGAAGGTGTCTTGCTATGGGTATAAAATGTATATTTTCTGAGTCTGACATGGCGTTGGGGACAAGGTGGTCTAGAGGCAAGGTGCTCGCCTCTCATGCCAAGGGTCCCGGGTTCTAAACCCGGGCAGTGCAGGCATGTTGGAAAGTGGATTTTTCTCATATTTTCAAGTCCCTGGTCCTATTGGGGGGGGGGGGGGTACGATCGAGTAGTTCTTGGAAATTGGATTTTTCTCATATTTTCAAGTCCCTGGTCCTATTGGGGGGGGGGGGGTAGGATCGAGTAGTTCTTGGAAATTGGATTTTTCTCATATTTTCAAGTCCCTGGTCCTATTGGGGGGTAGGATCGAGTACCTAGTCTTCTCGCCCTAGTCTTGCGCACGTTAAAGATACCTTGGCAGTTGGAAATAG
This sequence comes from Onchidella celtica, assembly GCA_963931925.1. NCBI lineage: Eukaryota > Metazoa > Mollusca > Gastropoda > Systellommatophora > Onchidiidae > Onchidella > Onchidella celtica. Next base: position 44,954,849 of record OZ007569.1, read on the forward strand.
TAAAGAGCAGGCCGAAAGGCCGCTGCCCGGGCAAAATTGAAATTAATAGATTAAAATTTATCCATACCATCTCCCCCTCCCCCCCCCCCCCCTGCCAGAACAAGAAATAATAAAACAAGTAAAGTGAGGTGTAAATGCCAAGGGCAGCGAACCTCCTAAAATAAAGACCTCAAATCTGACATGGCGTTAAATTTTCACGTATCCGCGCGACTCCCATAGTATTCCGCGAATTTATTAAACCCCTCCCTCTCTGCCCCTCCCACAGCCAGTCCTCCTGCACCTGGTTGCACTGCTTACCACTACTTCCCTATATCCCTAATCTAATCTGCACGCAGCTCTGTTGGAGCCACTATGTTAGTAAGTGCACTGTATCAAGTCTGATTTCCCGCGGTTTTACTGTGAGATGTAGATTATTATATTATGGGGTTAAGCGGCATCTGTGGCCTAGTGAGACTGAAAGACACTTGTCTCTCTGACTGATTCAGATAAAGTTCAAGTCTGAGTCATATTCACGGCTCAACGGAGTATATATGTATGCCAACTAGCAATTTATGAATCTGAAAAGTGACCGAGAGAAAATTTTCACAAAATCCCGCGTTAGAAAGACACATCAACAAAAATTATCATGAAAACTAAAGAATAAATTGTAGAAGACTAGCCTTTGTTTAGAATTTTTATGGTATAGATCTTTCAAGCTTAAGGCTTTTTGAAATACATTTTTACTTTTTTTTTTTTTCCGCCAAGCCCTGTTGCATTCCTGCAGGATTCTTCTTATTGTTGTAAAATTCAGACATTTTAGTGCTCTGTTGTCTGCGTAACTGCTGCTCTAAGTCATAGCAACTTCACATAACATAAATTCAATGTGCAGTACGGGAATATTCCTCTGAAGAGGCAATGCGTTTCAGTTATCATGTCCCCCCACCTGTATAATTACGTTTACCAGATTACACAAATCTGAAGTTTGTAACCGCTGCATGCAGACAGGATTATCTCCCCACGTCGACCAGCCCGTAAACTTCAAGCCATGACTTCTTGACAGACAAAATCTTCACCTGGCCGGAAATGTGAAAATACTCATAAGGGTCAAGGTCGCATCGTTTATCTGCTTACTACAAACTCCTCATTTTCGGCAGCTTTACGAGACGCGCACGAATTGTTATAGTTCCACACAGGAAGGAAATAAACCGTCGGTGGGTGATATGAAACCTCATATTCGATATTCTGATTAAAAAAGAGTAACTGGTATCATTGTTTAAAAAAAACAACAACGTATTTATTCTATTATTTTTTTTTATGTATTCGAGTACGTCAACACGGATAAGTCTATGACAGCCAGGCCGAAGTGAAAAGGTTGATAGTTATAAAATCGCATAAATATTTCTTCGCAATGTTTTCATACCGTATTCGGTATCGTATCTGAATAGATCATAACCTTGAAACAACCCATGAAAAGACGTTTACATGCAGTAGAATCAGCTTTTCATGAGTGAAAAGACAAAACTGCGAAATTTCAGCCTTTTATTCTTTGTTTCCCGTTTAGCCGATTATTCTTTGTTTCCCACGTCAAGAAAAAAAACAATCGGTCTTACAGAGAGTTAAACCATCTCGATGGTTAATATTTCTTGACTTTTCCAGACTGACACAGAAAGTAAATCATCTAAAATAAGTCCGATCCACTAACACAACAAATAACGAGATAACCAGGTCAGTCTGTTCTCTACCACATCGACCTCACCCTTTCCTAGCTTGTGGTGTATCTTCATGAGTAAATGGATGTGTCTATTCCTGGAATTCCATCTTGTCATGATCTGCTACTCTTTGCCCTCATTTCGGTCTTGTTCTCTCTCTCCCTCTCTCCTCTCAATCTCTTTTTCTCCCTGTTTCCCCCCCCCCCCCCGTTCTCTGTCACTCTCTCTCTCTTTCTCACTCTCCCCGTTTTTCTCTCTCTCCCCTCCCTTCTCCCTCTTTCTCTCTCTCCCATTCTCTCTCTTTCTCTCTCTCTTTCTCACTCTCTGTCTTTCGCTCTCTCTGCCCCTCTCCCTCTCTCTCTGCTACCTTCTCTGTCTCTGTCTCTCTCTCTCTCTCTCTGTGTGCCCCACCCCTCTCTCATTCATCTAAAAATTACGGATTATATCCATCGAGGGGTGAACACAGGCACTTAATGTGAAAGATGCCCTATTCAGGCTCAGGGCCCAACACAGTCTAGATTCGTTATTATAAACACCCGCCCCCCTTTAAAAAGATAAAATGGTGTACCGACCTTTGTAAGAAAAATCAACTCCCTAAGCCTGAAAATCTGGCAGCACACTACATAGCGCACACACACACACGTTCACGCGCACGCTTTTTACACAGTTTCACGCATATAATGTCTCACTTACAATGATAATAATAGTAATAATATTAATAATAATGATAATGTATAGCTTGTCTAATTGCGAACACCCTCAAATCTGTGAAAGTAATAATACTCGTAACACATGTATAACCTAGTATCCCTCAGTGCAATGCCCTGACTGAGAGTGAGTAAGGCACACGCTGTCTCTCTGTGTGTGGGAGGGCTGACAGACCAGGCCTTGCCACGATCTATGGTCAGCGTTAAGTCAACAAATAAACCCTGGGAGGTTTCGGGGCGTCCAATGACTAGTGGGGGGATAGAGAAATAAATAAACACTGCCTGAGAGATTGAGAGAACATACGCATTCTGTCCAATTTAGCTCTTTGCTTAGATAGAACTGGAGCGACCGCATAGGTCTACAAGGCGGCCGTTCTCGGAGAAAAACCAGTAAGTCCAAATTAGGTAGAAAGAATAAAATGACCGAAACTTCGTTCTGGGAACCTCCAGCGCACAATCTTATTGGTGTGTGCAAAGATAAGTCGTTGTCGACTACAAATACATAAATAAATACATGATTAAGCAAATAAATAAATAATTAAATAAATATTACACGATTAAGTAAATAAACAGATAAATAAATAGCTGAATGAACAAAGAAAGAAAGAAAGTAACAAAAGAAGAAAGAAAGAAAGAACCAGATAAATAGATGGTTAAACAAATGAATAAATAAATAGATACACGTAGCTCATAGTCCAAATACGTTTCATAGCCAGCGTTCCAATGTCTATTGCACTCTTCTTTCGAAATCATGACGAACCTGCAGCTTTCTCACACTGAGCTGCAGAACTGTGTTATATTGGTGTTCTTCTTTGTACATTGCACTTGTGTATTGTCTGTACTTTACAGTGCGCCTATAAAATTTAATAACAATATCATGATAATTAAAATTCAATATATCATGGCCGTTGTTGGAAACTGGCTGGGAAAAATAATTTTTGCCAGGTTTCTCACCGACTCAAGTCTATTTTGACTCAGTGCGCCCTGTCTCTCTTTCCTCTGGCTGACTCAAAATAGTGCTGGCGCACCCAAACTAGTGAGACATACCTGTTTTGGTCTCACCAATGCGCGATGTCCTCCATCTCACACTAAAACTGTGAGAAAACAGATATTTCTCAGTGCACTAACAGCGTAAACTTTTTTTTTTTAAAATACTAAAATATTTTTTCAAAAACATACCCAAAGAAATGATAGAGTGACATTGATCATCTGGCATGCATCACGCAACCAGAGACGAACCCAGAACATCCGCTAGTCGGACGAACGACCTATCAATTAGACCATTGCGAGGCTTACAAAACTGATTACTGGGATCAAATATACCCAGGTTGCCACAAAACACCCTGCCGATCTCTCGCTAACGTGTGTTGTGTAAACAACGTTATGAGAAGCTGTCTAGCCCAGCTCTGATAAATATTGACTTTCTATTGGATGTACATAAATCTCCATTGGATCTGTTTATCTATTTATTACATGTAATTTAATAGAGGGAATTCCCCAATGTCATGTTTACATGGAAGTCTTTCCTATTTTATATATGATTTTTGTGTCCAGCCTGTTTACACAAGTGTAGAGTTTATCATAAATATGCAATGCGTGAAGAGGTGGTAGCTCAAAACTCTCATTTTGGTGAAAGACTGAAAGCAAGTTGACTTGTTTTACTTTGTGAAACTAATCTTGCCTAGCCTTTAGTTTCACGATGGTTGAAATAAGAAGACAGGGCCGTGCGCCAAATGTCTGTTGTGTGTTGTATTATTGTTGTGTGTTGTATTATTGTTGTGTGTTGTATTATTGTTGTGTGTTGTATTATTGTTGTGTGTTGTATTATTGTTGTGTGTTGTATTATTGTTGTGTGTTGTATTATTGTTGTGTGTTGTATTATTGTTGTGTGTTGTATTATTGTTGTGTGTTGTATTATTGTTGTGTGTTGTATTATTGTTGTGTGTTGTATTATTGTTGTGTGTTGTATTATTGTTGTGTGAAACTGGCGTTTTTGAGTAGGATTGAATTTGAGTTTGGAGCAAGCACGTCCTCACGATACCGGTCACTTTGTGCTGGGGAAAAAAGCAAGACGGATAGAGAGAAAATAACAGAATGACAGGAAAGGAGAAGAGCCCACAGACTAATAAAATACCCAGACTGGATGATCCCATTGTGTGACGTCACAAAACAGCGAAAGGTCATGAACCATCCGCCATTCTAGGTTTACGGCAGCGACCGACGCTTCAGCATAGCTACAATTTTGAATGATACCATTTTGACGCGCCTACTGAACGCGGAAGTTTGGTTCCGCACCAAGAAATTCATACATGTACAACCAATCTTGACAAATAAAAAGAAATTTCTGCCGCAGCTAGAACTAGAATCGGAATTTCCCGAGCGGCGGCCATGTTGGTTATACAGTCGCCGCTCGGGAAATTCCGTAAAAAACGACACACCCCGAAGCTCGTGTTTCCAGTCTGGTTAATTTATTAGTCTGTGGAAGAGCCTACTAGAAGGACCCACGAATCAACCGCGTTTTTCAGTGTGAGATTTGGTCTGGGATATTATTATACCGCATGTCAGCACCAACTCGGCAGATTCCACATTATAATAGTATGTATAATGTAGATCTTGTCAGTAGAGGTGAGTATCAACTCTGTCGTTAATCATGCGGATCTCCTTAGCGGCGTATTACGATACTGTGCCAAAGAGCGCACGATAATGACAGTAAAAATAATTTAGGAAAAATCAAATAATTTAACAATTTTAGGCGATGTTTTAGCAAATTTCATGCGGATGGACATAATGAGGGAGGGAAAGTATTAACTCCAGCTGCGGTATTATGGGATGTTGATAGAAAACGAAAAAGAAAAGAACGATGATTGGGAATAAGTAGCGGCAAAGATAAAGATTAAAGAACAAGTAGAAACGAATGAGAACAAAGAAATCACATGGACAAAAATGACAATAGTAAGAAGGAAATAATTAAAGGTCGAAAGAATGCAGACAAAAAACATTCAATGAAGGAAACGGAAAATGCCAGAATCATGAATGAGACTAGAATAAAAGACAGAGCAAAAATGACGGACATGATCGAGATAGAAACAAAAGCTTCGAAATAAAGGCCAAACAAACTGCAAAGAACGAAAGGAAACCTTTCACAATCAATAGTACAGATTGAAATACATACACATACATACACACACGCGCGCGCACACACACACACATACACAACAGAAACACCCACGCATGAACGAAGTAATGAAAGAATGATGGAGAGACACAAAAGGAGGGGGGAAAAAAGAAGTACAGAATTTAAAATAAAATAAAATAAAAACAAATTAATGAGGAAGATCTGGGACGGAAAGAGAGAGAAAAAAAACAACAAAACAACAACACTTAAACAGAAAATGTACGAACAAACGAAACAATGGAAGAAGTAAAAATGGCGTGACAGCCTAATTGTATATCGGCAGGGAAAAAAGATTTTAAAACAACGTATCACTAAAAAAAAAACTTTTAGCAAAGTGAAAAAGACAAAAACAAAATGACACAAACAAAAACTCGCAGACCCTAATGACATTCTAAGAGAACGCTGATATTACGAAACGGGCGGAAGAGAACTTGAGGATATACCAAAATAGCTAGACAAAAACAACCCTGACGTACATTTACTATATTCTGATCGCACTCAGGGCGTGGCCTGCACAGGCTATTTTCAGTTGCCCGATAGTTGTCCGACGGTTGCATTGCTAGCGGTATGAGGCAAAATTTTAAATTGTTTAGCTGTCAGCAACAGACGGAGATCGCATTGTGCGAGCGGAACTCATACAGTCATCGCCATTGCTCTCAGCGCGGAGACAAAACTATCGGCGGACACAGAAATTCAGGAACAAAGAGCCGATGCTTTAACGTAATAATTACATGACTGTAATAATTTTGACTAAGGCTATTAAAAAATACAACAACAAAAAACGGGTGTCTGATTGGATGATTTTCGTCATATATCACTTGTTTTTATCAATAGTAGTGTATTTGATGTTAAGAAGCGAAGACGCCTGGAACTTCAGAGAGGCCAAGTGATACAAACCACTGCATTACTGATTGGTTTCAAGGGAGTAAACTCCTATTATCTCACATTGCTGTGTCGCCCTTTATTGGTGGTTCTGGCAATTTAAGATGGCGTAACGCACATTTTTTTTTGTGTTAGTTGATAAAATGACTTGTCAAGTTTTATGTGAGCTGATGCAACACAGAACGCCTGATCATGCCATGAGCATTTATATGCACGAAAAGCAGGCACATCCCTTTGGGTATTTTAGACCAGGAAAATTAAATATGGACCGGAAATATTATAGGAAAATACAACATTATATATATATAATCCAAAATAATTATGATGAGTATTATATATTTGTGTGTGTGTGTGTATGTGTGTGTGTGTGTGTGTGTGTGAGAGAGAGAGAGAGAGAGAGAGAGAGAGAGAGAGAGAGAGAGAGAGAGAGAGAGAGTAGGATTGAATTCATTATTACCGATATGACATTAGCTGTGCCAAATCAAAAATTTGAAAAAAAAATTAATTTCTTGGGGTGCACCGTTTTTGTTTCTGAAGACCTATGTAAAATTTCAAGCATCCTGCGATGCCAAAGGCAAGGAATTGAATTACTATGGCAGTTCACGTAACGATCCTTTGACGAGCAATGCTTCATTATGCATATGAGTAGACCTCTTATGCAGGCTTCACAATGGAGCATTGCAGCTGTACATCAAAGAGAAGTCAAGTTAGGTACGTAAAAATGAACGAAACAAAATTACTCCCCACGTGTACGTATGAACACACGCATAACTGCTCACCTCAATAACGAGCCTTGCGTCCCGCACCAGTTCCAATAATCATGATAGGTCCTTTTATCATCTATCACCAAAAAAATGTGAGGTTAAGCCATTTTCAATAAAAGAGAGAAAGCGGTGTGAGAGAAAACGCGCATTGAAACTAATCGGAAACAGATGACGCGGCATTCAGATAAGACAAGACCCAGCATTCATTTCTAACATTCTGTGTGCTGCATCTTGAAATTCACCTTCACGTCTGTGCAGAATGTTTTTAAACAAGGCCAACTTATTCTGACATTCATGTTATGAATAAACACATTTTGGTGTAGGCGTTGGATGGCTGTTGGCAATTATCGGGGAGGGTGGGGAAAATATAGAAGAGATAAAGCAGCTGTCAAATTTTTGTATATATATTTATCTCCTGTAATCAGCGGCTCTTCAAATGTAATGGAATTAGAAACAGTGTGTTTGAAAAAAGAATTAAAAAGACGTTAAAAAAAATACCAGCATCATCAATGGGGGCACAAAACTGCGCTTTTTAAAAAGTTCACGAGAGAAAAGAAAGAGAAAAAAGAGAGAATGTGGGCTGGAAATAGAATGAAACTGAAGTTATTTAAAATGGCAGCATTAGAAAAAATTCGGTATAAATTTATGTCTGATGTTAACTGTTTAATTGCAGGTGGGGGCAATCCACGGCCCTTGTGCCGTATCCGGTCAGTCGAGCAATATTTAGGCCGGCACCTGAGTTTGATTGAAATTTACTTTACACACCAGTCGCCGAGCTATTAAAAAAAAGGTATAGGGCAGAAAAACACAAAAACTTAGATAGATCGGCAAAGTATTGCACAAAAAGCTAAAAATTGCCGTGAGAATTAGTGCACATGGGGGCCGTGAGAGTGTATTGTCTAGCACAATGGTTCTCAAACTGTTTCAGGCAATCGCTCCCTCAGGCCCAATTGTTCTTTCCTGCCCCACGCCCACCCCCGCCCCCCCCCCTTCCCCCAACTAAATCCCTTCCAAAAACACAACAGATACATTTCACCAGAAGACAGACTGTACGCAAATTATCATATTAACTTCTTCAAAGCCTCATACATGATAATGAGGGCGTTGATTATTCATTATAAAACAGACAGCATTCTTTATCAAATGCATTATTTGAAAGAACTAGGCCTTTTCTGTTCATAAAACCCATCTAGGGTTGCTGTTGAACACGTCAGTGGCTGCCCTGTATTTGTCCGCAAATCGACCTGCATTCATGTTTTCGCCCCCCCCCCCCCAATCGCCCATTTTCTCGTTTTCGCCCCCTTGTCGCTTTTGTCTGCACCCCCCTTCCTCCCCGATATCAAAATCGCCCCACCCCCTTTTGAGAACCACTGGTCTAACATCACAGATCATATAATACATACCTTTGTTTACTATATTTTTCTTTACGCGTGCTTTCACGTTCAATCAAGCTGGAGAATGTACAGGTATTTCCTCCATGGAACTCGCTGTACTGCGTGTGAGCTATTATCAGCCCTGTGTTGATTTGTCAAGTCACTTCATAACAGAATAAAGAACATAGGGAGATTTGTTACTGCCTGTTTACATCAGCTGACAATGATAAACACAGCACAATATCTTTGCACGTCCACTCGATTACTGAAGACCTCCAGAGAAACATACAACATGTACGCTTATTGAAAACTGAAAACGCTGTTTCATAAAATAAGTGATAAATTGTGCTATCATTTAATTTCTTAAAAGAGAAACATTGCGACATAGCATGCAGCAGCCATTATTCTTCTGTAAATAGCAACTATATAACCTTCAAATTCTAAACACATCTTAATGATGATAGCTGAGAAATGCCATAGCATGCATGAAATTAATCCAAACATTAGGAATGGCCAAAGTTTAGTTTTAATATTATAAATATCATTAATATTACGTGTTCCTTCATTAACGACTGATACAGACAGCATTAATAACACGGTGTTCAAGAAAATAATTGAGTATTCACTAAACAAAACCTTCCGTGCACACACTGCTGCAACTTTCACCAGGTGCGCATTGCCTCCCAACATCCACCTTTTTCTTTCTTTCTTGCTTTTTTTTTTAAACCTCTGGGATACTAGAGATGAGTTAGGGTGGGGTGGCAATATTACAGAATGGGATGCGATTTCTTCGCGAACTTGTCAGTTGGCTCAAAGACTGCACTGTGCGTAGCCTGCACAGTTTGAATACTAAATATCTTCCCACTGGAAATTTATTACATCCAATCATCCAAGCTTGATCATTAACAAAACCAAACAACTGCAAAACACGGCCGCTCACATAAACAATCTGGATATCGGACCTGTTAAACTTGCGGGCCATCAATCACAGGAGTTAATCTGTAGCACGAGATAACACATGCAGATCCTGTGATACCGCAGCCAGGAATGTGTCAATCTCAAATCTCTGCCTGTGGCTACAAAAAGTGATCTTCAAACACACATCATTCATTTCGACCCGGCGGTTGAAAATGTTTTTCAAGACAAAACTGTTCTAGCCTCTGTTTTGACACCGTTTTGAGTTTGCAACACAACAAGAATGTACAGGTTTCTACAATGTTATAACTTTGTGATGATTCAGACAAACACAACGCCTAAGAATGATAAGATGTTTCACAGGCGGATATCAAAGCTTTGAGTTTGAGAGACAACAGTCATGTGCACGTCCCAAAAATTTTTACAAATTTGAAACGATTTAGAGACACAACGCTCTAGGTTGATAAGAAGTTTCTCATGTGGAAATCAAAGCGTTGCCTTCAGTTCCAGTCTCTCTTCTATGTTCTTCTTCTTTCTTTTTTTTTTTAAAACTAGAAAACCAAGACGTGTTTGCTTGCAATATGCTTTGTATGAGAGTTTTAATACTGCGCCTTCGTGCCCTCCTTCGCGCCTCACTTTTCTGGCCCTGTGAGGATTGAAAATTGAACCTGAAGATATTCTGTCTTGGCCCCTTGAGTGGATCAAAGCTCTTAGTCAGCTTTGGCTGACATTGACCAGAACGGAGTTTGGCAGTTGTATTTGAAAATTGATGCAGTGGAAGTTTTTATTATTATTATTATTATTTGCTGCTGCTGTTGTTGTTGTTGCTGCGGGTGCTCTTGTTGCCTTAAAGCAGAAGACTGCTTGCCGAATGTTAGGTCCATGATAATTGTTACCTTTCACGACTCTTGTCACTTCGGTTTCCCATGAAGTGGAGAAAAAAGAAACATGCCCGTCAACAACTCTCGCTTTATTAACAGGAAAGTTTTTCGCTCTTAAGTCATCGAAGGCAAACGGTATAAAAAATGTTTCGCAGTCACAAAATACCCCCCTCCCCCCCCCCCCCCCCCCAAAAAAAAAACACCAAAAGAAACAACAACATAATTATGAAAAGACTTAAGAGAAAATTCTTCACTTTCACACTAAGAAGTGAGAGAAACTTTATTACTTAAGAAGTGAACGAAACCATGCTGGTTTCCAGATTTCATTTCAACAGAGACCCCATTGTTTATAATGGTCTCAGGCACTGTACTTATTTCTTTCAGGTGTGAGCGAGTCGACGTACAGGCCGGGGTCAGTCGGATCCACAGGCTACCCGGGGTGCCACTGCAGCCAGAGATTAAAGGAAGATTTCAAGTACCCGAACTTCATTATAGACAGGATCAAAGCGGTCAACCCTCTCAACCTTCAGCCTTTGCCCTCAACCTGTTCTAGCCCTTTCTTCCCAGCTACACACTGCACTACATTCTCATCACCTGAATATCCATTATATTTGATATTTTGCCCATTCTTTTCAGCAGTGGAAACGTTGGTCCAGCGTGGACCACAACTTAGAATCGTGCTTTTTTGTGTGTGTGGATTTGTGTTTTTAGATATTCTTTTGCATGTTTCTAAAACAAGTGAACATAACACTTAAAGCCTTATTTCAAGAAACCATAATTCCATAAA